>CM076847.1:97449646-97822446 GCA_039519185.1 Astragalus membranaceus
CTTCCAAAAATAGGCTAGAAATCGATTATGTGCTTAGTGAAAATAATAGGAATCGATTTCTTTCTTTTTGAAACATCTTGGAAATCGATTCTTTGCTTTAGGAAAGATGTTGTGAATCGATTTTAAACATTAGAGAAAATAGTGTGAATCGATTTCTTACTTTCACAAAAATGTTTTTATGTTACGTGCCTCCCCTATGCATGCATGCATTTGTATAGAATATTTTTTTCATAACATTTATATTTTTTAATAACTCATCTCTCAACTACTAAAAGTTATAGAACTTAAGTGATAGGATCTTACACTGTGTCCTATCAAAAGCAGATAAACAATTAGGTCTTGAACTCTAAGATAGCTTCTCCTCCAAGCCGCTACACTTTAAGATATCCTGCTCTTTGATTCATGTCCTGTACTTTTATACAACTGGAACTATTAGTAGACAGATTGTAATTTGTTATCATACAAAACAAAGTATTTGTCCTTGGTTCAACAACTCCTCCCTTCTTTGGAACACATTGCACAGGACTTACCCATACACTATCTGAAATGGGATAGACAATGCCAGCATCAAGCCATTTGATTATCTCATTCTTAACAACCTCCTTCATGATAGGATCATTCTTAACAACCTCCTTCATGATAGGATTAAGTCTCCCCTGCCCTTCAATACTATTCTTTGAATTTTCATCCAAAATGACTCTATGCATACAAATGGTAGGACTTATTCCCTTTATATCAGCCATTTGCCACCCAATTGCTTTCTTATGCCTTCTTAGGGTAGTAATGAGATCATATTCCTGACTTTTGGTGAGGTCAGAAGCAATGATCACAGGCAAAGAATCATTTTCCCCCAAAAAGGCATACTTCAAGTGATTAGGTAACTCTTTAAGTTCAAGTGAAGGTGGTTGCTCAATAGATGGAACATTCCTCTTGAAGCATGAGTGTTCCAGTTCCAAAGACTCATACTTTCTTGACCAAATTTCCTTGACAGTTGCTTCATTATCCAGTACACCCTCTTCCACAAGTTCATCTTTTGCTGAATCTTCCAGAACCTTGATTAGGTGATCTGATTGCTTGTGAAAATGCTTTTGAACAACTGCATCAAGTGAGACTACATATGAACATTCTTCAGTCCCTTTTTCAGGAAACTTAAGAGCAGTCATCACATTAAATTTGATCTCTTGTCATTGACCCTCATGGTCAACTCTCCTTTCTTCACATCAATGAGGGTTTTCTCTGTGGCTAAGAATGGTCTTCCTAGAATGATAGGCACCTCCTTATCTGCATCAAAATCAAGAATAACAAAATTTGCAGGAAAAACAAACTTGTCAACTTTAAGAAGCACATCCTCTAACTGAAGGGTAACATTGGTGGGTCTAGCAATTCCAATACCAAGCTGCGTAAATATAGATTTGGGCATCAACTGGTAGACCCCACTGGAACTTGTTCAATTGCTGCTGCAGCTTTGACCTCTGGCTTAGCTTCTGTTGCTGCAGCACTGGGTGCATTTAGGTTTTTAACCATATTGGTAAGGGATGCCACTTGAGCAGCTAAAGCAGTCATTTCACTAACTTCATGCATCCCAGCTACTTTCTTTTGAGCACTCACTCTTGCTGTAGGCCATTGATAACTATTTGCAGCAATTTTTTCAATAAGATTGTAAGCATCAGTGTATGAACCATTCAATAAAACTCCACCAGAAGATGCATCAAGCATAAGCCTTGTCTGAGGTTCCAACCCATTGTAAAAAGTTTCCATTTGAACCACAACTGGCAAACCCATTATGTGGACATTTTCTTAGCAATTCTTTAAATCTTTCCCATGCTTCAAACAGTGTTTCAAATTCAGTTTGTTTGAAAGAGGTAATTTCAGTTCTCATCCTGGCCTTCTTGATAGGTGGAAAATATTTAGTCATAAACTTTTCAGCCATTTCATTCCAAGTAGTGATAGAGTTAGGCTCCCAGGAATTTAACCAAGCCTTGGCTCTATCCTTCAAGGAATATGGAAACAGCTTGAGTTTAAAAGCATCATCAGAAACACCAGGGAGTATGAAATTACTACAAACTTCTACAAATTTTTTTAAATGCAGATGGGGATCCTCAGAAGGTCCACCACCAAATTGGCCAACTGTTTGAAGCATTTGAAACATCATGGGCTTAAATTCAAAATGTGTTGTGGCAAGTTCAGGCCTTACAAAGCTGGTTTGCATAGTTAGAGGGTCAAAAATTGCATAATCCATCATAGGCCTGTCCCTGTCATTAGCCATGCCCATGACTGTTTGATTTAATACCTCTTGCTGATATTGGTTGACAGGAGGGTTTTCCACTTCAGTGGCGTTGTGTTGGGAACCTTGAGTCGGTGTGCTCTGGGAATCATGTACAGAAGCCATGACAACAGCTCTATCTAACTCAATAAGCCCTGGTCTACTATTGATCCTTCTCAACCTTCTGAACAGTCTTTCTATTTCTGGATCCAACTGAAATTCTGGTGTGGAAGCCCTGCGCATATGCTGCAGCAACTAATGTTGTAGCAACAGAGACAGAGCACACAAAAAATGAGAAAACAAAAATCACTAACTTACTAACTAATTAAACAACAATTAAACTTTTCAATCCCCGACAACGGCGCCAAAAACTTATTGTGTAAAAACGTGTGCAAGTATACATAGTCCAACAAGTAGTATATGATAAGAAAAGATCGTTCCCACGAGGATTGAGGTCTAAAATGTGCTTAATTTGGCTAGCAAATTAGTGAGGTAAAATAAATAGACACAAGTTTTTGGAAGCATTTTAAACAACAAATTAAGTAAAAGGGTGTGAAAATCAGTATTAAGAATGAGTTGGAATGTGTTCACTAAGTAAATCCTTTCTAGTGCATTAGTGCTGCGTGCCTGCGTCTAATGCTGCAACAATAGTTGATGTCGCAATAGTTGCTGTTTTGTCAAACACTTCCACTAGGGTTTCTCTACAAGAGTCTATGTCTATACCCTAAATAGGTACTCCCTAGGCTACTCACGCAGCCACAGTGTTCATCTCATGGATTTTTCCCTCCTATGTCCAGGGTTTAAGCAAGAAGCATTAAAGTGTCCTTTACTACTTACTATCCATGTTATCTTTTGAGATCGATTCATAAACCATTTCTAAATTTACAAATTTACTTAAGTTAGATGGCCATTCCTAATTTAAGATGGAAATATTAAGCTCACAAAAGATAAATTGCTAAAACATCAAACACATTTCATCAAACGCACTAAAAATTCATTACATATATCCCAACATTCCAACTATGAGTATTTAGCTCATAATGAGCAAACAAGACAAGAAACACAACTCAAACATAATTGTAACAATCATATTCAAGAAATACAAGATAGAAATTATACTAAGTGAGAAGATCTGAAGATACACTCCAAGAAGAGAGTCTCAAGGAGAGGGTTCAGCTCCCACGTAGCACAATCAACAAGTATTGTGGCTCCTGTCACTGCTGCAGCAATGATTCCAGCAATGATCTTCGCAAGTTTGGTAATGGAAGGTAGCTTAGGTAAAAGTGGTGGAAAGCTATTTCTAAACTTTCCTTTTTTAGACGTAGCATCCCTGAATGAAGAAGGAGGCTCCCTTTTATAGCTCTAGGGTACATGATCCAAGAAAACCCTAAATTTGAGGTGCCCTTTATCCTTTGTGTGCCTAAAAGTACAAGTGCCCAAGAGAAAAGTAGAATATTCCCTGTTCAGGTGCTGGCACAAGCTGGACGTGCTCGTCCTTGCCATTACAGCTGTCATTCGCTACTTTTAGCGCGTCCCATCCTTCTCTCTCAACTTTCGCATAAATGCATTGCTGTGGCAACTGATGCTGCAGCAACTGATGCTGCAGCAATTGAACACACAATCAAAGCACACAAATAGGGAACCTAAATGCCAAATATTAAGTACTCAGGAATGCAACTTTCTAAACTTAAAACATAATATTTATATATGCTAACTTACTAGTTACATGAGAATAAACAATGAATTAACCTTAAGAATGCATAAATAACTCTTATAAACAAGAGTTATCACTAATGCTAACGCTTGTGCTTAGTTTTCCTATATTTTAGTTCTTCTCTATTCTATTCTGTTGTAGTGTAGATGCTTAGTTTTCCTATTTTTAGTTTTTCGTTTGTAGATTCTCTGATTTTGTTTTTTCCTTTGTCCTTTTTATGTTCTTTTTTCTGTTTTCCTTTTCACTTTTGGTGTTGTTGCTCTCTTTTATTCGTTTTTTCTAATCTCTGTTTGTGTGTATTTTTTGCTATATTCTAACTTGGTCATTAAATTGTATATCTTTTGTAACGTGTTCTTAGGAGAAAGAGTATATTTTGAAATAGGTGGGAAAAAAATGTAACTATGTGTAACATCCTCAATTTAGCTAATTTCAATAAATGGAAATTAGCAAGAGGTTATGTTTGATTAATTAGCTAATTTGAATAATTTAGCTTAATTAATTAATGATGAGGTGATTGACTTGGATTGGATAGATTAATTGTGTGTTTTGTTACAATTAGAATAAGTGGAATGAGAGGAGGGGTATATTAGTCTTTTCCTTCTTAAAATTTCTTCAGCTCACACATGGCACATGACCCCACCTCATTAAAACAACAACACATTCATATGAGTGCTGAAGAAGAGGAAAGAAAAAGCAGTAGCTGAAGTTGAAAACAAAACAGAAAATAGATTGAGAGAGAGTGAGGTTACGAGTGAGAGAGGAAGGAGAAGGGAGGACAGCTTCCCCAAACCTTGATGCATGTCCCTTATTTTAGGTCCACTAGATTTAGCTCTTTATCCTCTTCCCACTGATACCAACATTTCCATCCACACCCTTCTCCATCACAAATCACCATTGTCACACCTTCAAGCTTGAAAAATGAGATATGGAGTTTTGAGAGTATAGGAAGCTTTGCATGTCACTACTGGAACTAGACCAAGCCATTTCAGAAGCCATATTATAGATTGAAATCGTTTGGGAGTAATAGAGCCAAGGTCAGGTCCTGTTCTGGGTGTTTTAGAGTGGAGAGTTCGAGTTTGGGGATTATTGGGGTGCTAGGAGCTCATTTCGTGAAGTTACGGTTTTCGGTCCGAGAAGCTTCGTTGTTGTGTGCAATTTTCATCGCAAGAGGTGAGTTCTATACTCACTTAGGGATTAAATTTCGTGTTAGATACTGGTGGTGACTGAATATATGTTTTGGTTTTCGTTTTATTAAGTTTTGAGTCGAAAACCGTAATTTACGAAAATGTATTTTGTTATGATTACTTGAATGATTGAGAATGGAAGGTTTGATGATGTTTATGATGATTGTTGTTGCTGAATGATGTATTGTTATGTTTGGGGATCGATTGGAATGAAGTTTGGAATTGAAATGGAATGGAAAGAATTTAGGAAAACAGCAAATTCTGGGTTACTGATAAACACGCACACATCGTGCGCCCCAGGGCCCGAACCGTGCGTCTTGTTCGCAAGTGGCCTGAAAGGTTTTAAAAACATGGCACGGACCGTGCGTATCCTACGCACTTGTGTTTCAAAAATTTTGAAAACACGCACAGGTCGTGCGCCTCCAGGGCACGGACCGTGCGTCCACTTCTGTTACCCCATTTCAAAACACGTCGTAGGCTATTCCGAACGGTTCCAAGCTCATTCTAGTGCCTTCCCCCAACCCTATGTATTGATGAATGATATGAGATGAACGATTTCAAGTCATGTTGTTGAATGTTAGTGATTTAAGAAGTTGAGGTTATGTTATGTCAAGTATGCGTGACGGCCCAATGCGGGTATAGTATACATAGTGTGCGTGACGGCCCAATGCGGGAATAGCATACCTAGTATAGGTGACGGCCCAATGCGGGTAATATTGATTGTGATTGAAATAATGATGTTTGGACTGGATTGTGATGTTTCCTAAGTCAAGTTAATGAACGTTAGTAACCACGAGTGAGGTCACGAAAGTTGTCTAATGAATTAATATAATAAATGAGGTTGAATTTAGGATAAATGAGGTTGAGGTTATGTTCATGACAAGTATACGTGACGGCCCAATGTGGGTATAGTATACATAGTATACGTGACGGCCCAATGCGGGATTAGTATACGTGACGGCCCAATGCGGGATTAGTATACGTGACGGCCCAATGCGGGTATAGTATACGTGACGGCCCAATGCGGGTATAGTATATATAGTATAAGTGACGACCCAATGCGGATAATATGATATAGGTGATGTAGTAAGTAAAGATAAGTTCTAAGCACGTAGTTATATATATATATATATATATATATATATATATTGAACTACGAATAAAAAGGTTTCATAAATGAACCGAGAGAGTTAGTAAGGGGTCTCGATAGGACTCACTGAGATAATGTTATCTCACCCTTCATATTTTGTGGTTTTCAGAGAAACAGGAAAGGTTAAAAGTGATGAGGCATGGCTACGATGCAACCTAAAGGAGAAGCTGAAGTTCCAATTCTATATGCTTATGTTATTTTCTATTGTCAAACATTTGATTTTCGATTGTACGACTTATACATTGTTAAAAGTTGTAAATCGCTTCCGCTACTTATGTTTTGGGTATTGAACATCAGGATTGTATAAGTACTTTGTCAAGTTTAATGAGGTTCATGGAACCATTTGATAATTATTTATCAAGAGTTTTAGTTGTGTTTAATATTCAATAACAGGAAGTTACTCTGATGTATGCCATGTTGTGCACTTTGATATTTCTACAAGCTAGAAATATCGGGGTGTTACTGATAACTCTATTTTATATAGAGTTATTTATACAATCAAGCTTGAGTTATTGCTTATTTTCAAGAACATTTATATATATTTATAGCTTATTTATCAAGGAACAACATTCTAAGTATTCAAATGGATAAAGGGCAATGATCTAGGCAAAATGCACAAATCTTGTTAGGTTTGATATTTTTGTTCAGTGCAGCTACTGCAGGAGTGGAAACACTGCCAACACCAGGAGTGGAAACACCAGGAGTGGAAACACTAACAACACCTGCTAAAATTCTGCAGTTAATACCAAAACATCCAAAGACCATTTCAATGCTTCCACACTTGATTAGTGACGTCATGCCTAGTCACCTGGAGCTGAGCCACTTGCTGAAGTCGGCGATACACATAAAAATCAAGTTGCAAGACTAAAGCTTATCTAAAAGACATGTGGCACTTCTCCAATGGACCTCATCTTTTGTTATGCATGCAAGCGACCAAACCTGTGCAGCTTGCTTGATTGGTTGTCAACAAACTAACCATGTTCAGTTCCCTCAGCTTATCTTTCGCGCCAAAGGAAACCCCTTGCAAGAGGAAAGCTTTCAAGCCTATAAATAGATATCAAATCTATCATCCTATCATATATCATTTTTCACATCTTTAAATCTTTTATCTTTCAGTTTAGTTTAGGTTTAGTTTATTTTTTTATTTTAAGTTTCTAAGGAGAGGAAGGTGAGGAAGTGCTTGACAACCATTCCCTTCACTTCTACTTTGAAGAAATTCGTGTAAGAAATCTTTATTGTACTTCAACTTGGGAACTTAATGCAAAAGATCTTCTATTCAAGTAATCTCTACTCTTTTAAGTTCTTTTGCCTTATTATTCATTTACTTATGTTCTTTGCATATTCTTTGCTTTATAACATGAGTAACATGAGCTAAATTCCCTTAAGTTGAGATGTTCTAACCTTGTAACGAACTTCTAACTGTTATTATGGTTTATGTAGTGTAAACACTTTAAACTCTTGCATAACACTTCTTTCAACTTATTCTGGAATTGATCACTTTAGAATAGGTAAAACTTGTAGCAGCAGACATGGGCTACATTTATGAACTCAAGAGTTAATAGGAACAAGTATTTAATAAAGGAAACTTTGTTAAATATATGCTAAAACCTAGACATAGGATAGCATAGTTCTTAGGATAATAAAATTACAAGAGTGAACCTATTTAGCAACTTGGATCATTGTTAGGAGGCAAGGGAGGAATTGACAAACCTTTCTTTACTGTAGAAAACAAAGATCATAAGAGCTTGTAATGAAACTCTGAAGAGAAGTGCTGAAAGGCACAAACTGATGCACCTACATCCAGTGTTCCCACACTACATACTCCATTAAAACACTTAGAAGTAAAGTACTTGGTGAAAACATCTCAACTACTTTTTCCAACTGATTTCTCACACATTTTATTGCTTATTATTATTTTACTTACTTTGAAAAACTCCAAACCAAAAATACTGAATAGTGTAGACACACTAAGTGTACACTTTGAACTACAAAAATTTACAAAACATAATCCCTGTGGGTTCGACCTTTCTTATCACTTTATTACTTGTGTGACTATGTATACTTGCATATTAAAATACCACACCAAGTTTTTGGCGCCGTTGCCGGGGATTATAGTAAAATTTTGTTGTTTAGATTGTTAATTTAGTGTTTTATTAGTACTACTGGTATTCTGTTTTCTGTGCAGAAACACTTAGTGCAGAAACACTCAGTGTGGAAACACTAGTTTATGCCCAGAGATAGACCACCAGAATTTGATTGTGATCCAGAAATTGAGAGAAGATTTAGGAGATTGCTAAGACAACAAAAACAAAGACAACAAGACTGCAGAACAATGTCTCACCACAGTGAAGATGCCTCAGTGAAAGGAGGACCTAATTCACATCAACAAACTGAAGGTGGACCAGATCACAGACAACAATTCATTCAAATGGGACCAACAGGTATGATTAATGATAGAGATAGACCTATGAGAGACTATGCTCAATATGACTAGCAGCACATACAAACTAGTATTGCTAGACCTCAAATTGATGCTGTTCATTTTGAATTTAAACCTATGATGTTTCAAATGTTGCAAACAATTGGTCAATTTGGTGGATCCCCACATGAAGATCCCCATGAACATTTAAAACAATTCATAGAAGTTTGTAGTAACTTTATCATTCCTGGCATTAGTGAGGATGCATTTAGGTTTAAGTTATTTCCATACTCTTTGAAAGATAGGGCAAAATCATGGCTAAATTCTATGGAGCCCAATTCTATTCATACATGGAATGAATTAGCTGAAAAATTCTTAAGCAAATATTTTCCTCCTATTAAAAATGCTAGGATGAGACATGATATTACATCTTTTAAGCAAAAAGAATTTGAATCATTGTTTGAAGCATGGGAAAGATGGAAAGAACTTTTAAGAAAATGTCCACATCATGGTTTACCTGTCATTATACAAATGGAAACTTTTTACAATGGTCTAGAACCACAAACCAGAGTGATGCTTGATGCATCAGCTGGTGGTGTTCTTTTGAATATGTCTTATAATGAAGCATGTGATCTTATTGACAAAATTGCTACAAATGGTTCAAGTTGGCCTACTGAGAGGGTAAGTGCTCAAAAGAGAACCTCTGGAGTACATGAGATTAATGATCTATCAGCCCTATCTGCTCAAGTAGCCACTTTAACCAATCTGATCAGACAGTGCACTAGTGTACCTACATCTAGTGTAGCAACACCTAAAGAAAACACTGCAGCAGCTGTAGAACAAGCCCCTCCAGGAACTACAAGTTGTGTGTATTGTGGAGGAGGCCATCTGTATGAAGAATGTCCTAGCAACCCTGTCTCTGTCAATTATGTAGGTTACAATAAAAATAACAACCCTTACTCTAATACCTACAATCCAGGATGGAAGAACCACCCAAATTTTAGGTGGAACAATTCTAATGCACCTGCACAAAGTGCACCTGCACCAAGTACTCCTCCTGGATTCCTACCTCAAAGCCAACAAAGATCAAACCCACCTGCCAGTGCCAACTCTCTAGAAGAATTGCTTAGATCATTCATTAGTGAAACTAGAACTGCTAGACAAGCTCATGATATATCAATTAAGAACCTAGAGAACCAAGTAGGGCAATTAGCAACTGCTTTGCAGCAAAGGCCAGTAGGTACTTTGCCATCAAACTCAGAAGCTTCACCCTCACAAAGGCAAGGTAAGGAACAGGTTAAAGCCATATCTTTGAGAAGTGGCAAGGACCTAACAGAACCACATGAGCTTGAAGGTACAGAGAAGGGGGAAAAAATAAAAAATGAAAAAAATTCTCAAGATGCAGAAACACCTGGTGTTCCTACATCTCCTACTCCAAGGTTAGTACCAGAATACCCTCCTCCTCCTTTTCCTCAAAGATTGAAAAAAATACATGAGGAGAAGCAATTCAGTATATTTGTAGATGTTTTAAAACAATTGCATATCAATGTTCCCTTGATAGAGGCACTTCAACAAATGCCAAACTATGCTAAATTCATGAAAGATGTGCTTTCTAAAAGAAGAAGATTAGGGGAATTTGAAACTGTTGTTATGTCAAAAGAATGTAGTCTGATTTTACAAAACAAAATTTCAAGGAAGCTAAAGGATCCATAATCCCTTTTTCAATAGGTAAGTACTATACAGGAAGAGCATTATGTGATTTAGGTGCAAGCATCAATTTGATGCCCAAATCTATCTTCACAAAGCTAGGGATTGGAAATGCAAAACCTACCACATTGACACTATCTTTGGCAGATAGATCAATTGCATATCCAGAAGGAATTATTGAGGATATATTGGTGCAAGTTGACAAGTTTGTGTTTCCTGCAGATTTTGTTATACTTGATTTTATTGCAGATGAAGAAGTGCTAGTCATACTTGGAAGACCATTCTTGGCAATAGGGAAAACACTGATAGATGTGCAAAGAGGAGAGCTAACCATGAGAGTGAATGATCAAGAAGTAAAATTTAATGTCTTGAATGCTTTGAAGTATCCTGCAGAGGAGAGTGAAGAGTGTTCATCAATCTCACTTGATCATTTGGTAGAGAAGCAGTTCCACAAGCAGTATGATCACCTTGTCAATGCACTAGCACCTGATGTTTCTGCATTGCTTGCTGAGAAATTTATTGAAGAAAGCATATTGCCCAAGGAACAAGCTACACCTAAGGTATGGGTTAGAACTTATGAATCTCTTAATTTAGAAAATCCCAACCTTAAAAAAAATGTACCTTCTATTGAACAACCTCCTAAGCTAGAATTAAAAGAACTACCTAAGCATTTAAAATATGTTTTTCTAGGTGAGGATAATACCCTTCCTGTAATCATAGCTTCTGATCTATCTTTAGAACAAGAGCTTGATTTAATTAAAACCTTGAGAAAACATAGAAAAGCTATAGGTTGGCAAATGTCTGACATTAAAAGGATTAGCCCCTCAACATGCATGCATAGGATAATTTTAGAAGAAAATTCTAAAAATAGCATAGAAGGGCAAAGAAGATTAAATCCAGTAATGAAAGAGGTTGTTAAGAAGGAAATAATTAAATGGCTAGATGCTGGTATTATCTACCCTATCTCAGATAGTGCATGGGTTAGTCCTGTGCAATGTGTTCCTAAAAAGGGTGGAGTCACAGTTGTAGCCAATAAAAATAATGAATTAATCCCAACTAGAACTGTAACAGGGCGGAGAATCTGTATGGATTACAGAAAACTCAATAAGGCCACTAAGAAAGATCATTTCCCCTTACCCTTTATAGATCAAATGTTAGATAGGTTAGCAGGAAAGGAATTCTATTGTTTCTTAGATGGTTATTCAGGATACAATCAAATAGCAATTGAACCTAAGGATCAACAGAAAACCACATTTACTTGTCCTTATGGTACTTTTGCCTTTAGAAGGATGCCTTTTGGACTTTGTAATGCTCCTGCTACCTTTCAAAGATGCATGATGTCAATCTTTTCTGACTTCATTGAGCAATCAATGGAAGTCTTCATGGATGACTTTTCTATTTTTGGAGAAACATTCTCATTATGCCTTTCAAACTTAGAAGAAATTCTTCAAAGGTGTGAAGACACTAACTTAGTGCTTAATTGGGAAAAATGTCATTTCATGGTAAAAGAAGGCATTGTGCTTGGTCATAAAATATCAAAAAAAGGTCTTGAAGTGGATAGGGCAAAAATAGAGGTAATTGAGAAACTACCACCTCCATCAACAATCAAAGGGATTAGAAGTTTTTTAGGTCATGCAGGATTCTATAGGAGATTTATCAAAGACTTTTCAAAAATTTCAAAACCATTGTGTATGCTTTTGCAACATGATGTACCTTTTAATTTTGATGAATCTTGTGTAGAAGCTTTTCAAAAACTAAAAAAGGCCTTAGTTACAGCACCAGTTGTAGTCACTCCAGATTGGAGTAAGCCTTTTGAACTCATGTGTGATGCTAGTGACTTTGCAGTAGGAGCAGTCCTAGGGCAAAGATATAACAAAGTGTTTCATACCATATACTATGCTAGCAAAACACTAATTGAGGCTCAAATGAACTACACTGTGACAGAAAAGGAACTATTAGCAGTGGTTTTTGCTTTTGAAAAATTTAGATCATACTTGGTAGGCACCAAAGTAATTGTGTACACTGACCATTCTGCCATCAAGTATCTAATTTCTAAAAAAGATGCAAAACCTAGGCTAATAAGATGGGTTCTATTACTTCAAGAATTTGATCTTGAAATAAGAGATAAGAAAGGAGTAGAGAACCAAGTGGCTGATCACCTCTCTAGACTTGAAAGTAATAATACAGGTACAATTGAAGAAATCAAGGAAAGTTTCCCTGATGAGAAATTACTAGCAATTACCATGAATACAGCCAGTGTTTCTGCACTCAGTGTGGCCACACCTCATGTTTCAACACCATGGTATGCAGACATAGTAAATTTCCTTGTAAGCAAAATTGTACAATGTGACATAAACTATCAACAGAAAAGAAGGTTCTTCCACATAGTAAAACAATACTATTGGGATGACCCTTACCTATTCAAGATATGTCCTGATCAAATCATGAGAAAATGCATTCCTGAAGAAGAACAGCAAGCAGTGCTCCTGCATTGTCATGCTGCACCATATGGAGGTCACTTTGGAAGCCAAAGAACAGCAGCTAAGGTACTTCAATCAGGTTATTTCTGACCTACTCTATTTAAAGATGCTTATTATATGGTCAAAACCTGTGATAAATGTCAAAGAAGTGGTAATATATCTAATAGACATGAAATGCCTAGGACTAATATTTTAGAAATAGAACTTTTTGATGTTTGGGGCATGGATTTCATGGGTCCTTTTCCACCTTCTTTTGGCAATGAATACATCTTAGTGGCTGTAGACTATGTGTCTAAATGGATTGAGGCTGTAGCACTGCCAAATAATGATGCTAAATCTGTTAGCAAATTTCTCCAAAGAAATATTTTTTCAAGATTTGGTACTCCAAGAGCAATCATCAATGATGAAGGCTCACATTTTTGCAACAAACTTATTGAAAATCTTCTTGCAAAATATGGAGTAAAACATAAAATTGCTACTGCTTATCATCCACAAACAAGTGGACAAGCTGAACTTTCAAATAGGGAAATAAAAAGAATGCTTGAGAAAATGGTTGGACCAAACAGAAAAGATTGGTCCTTACACTTAGATGAAGCATTATGGGCATATAGGACTGCATTTAAAACTCCATTAGGAACGTCCCCCTATAAGTTAGTTTATGGCAAGCCATGTCATCTCCCTGTTGAATTACAAAACAAGTCATATTGGGCTATCAAAAAGTTGAATTTTGATCTCAAAAAGGCAGGAGAGAAAAGGTTTCTTGAGCTAAATGAATTAGAAGAATTTAGGCATTTCTCCTATGAGAATGCAGAAATTTATAAAGCTAAAACCAAAGTATGGCATGAAAAGAAAATCCAAAGGAGAGAGCTTAAAGAAGGAGGAATGGTTCTGTTGTACAATTCTAGGTTGAAACTCTTCCCTGGAAAACTGAGATCAAGATGGTCAGGACCATTCAAATTAGTTAAAATCTACCCCCATGGTGCAGTTGATCTATATGATGCAACCACTGATACCACTTTCAAAGTAAATGGACAAAGAGTGAAAATGTACTATGGAGAGCATGTAGAGAGAGACAAGATCACCACTCACTTTACAAAACCTTAGACCAAGGTACAAGTCAGGCTGTAAGACTCTTAAAACAAGCGCTTGAGGGAGGCAACCCATCACTATATAGTTAAAATTATTATTTTGTGCAATTTCATGTTTTGTTATTTTGTAGGAAAAACAGGACAACAGAGTAGCCAGTGTTCCCACACTAGGTGTTTCCACACTTAATGCAGCTACACTGCCTACTCTGGTGTTAAAATAATTTAGAAGAAAACTGTCACTTGACAAATCATCAACTTAGTGGAATCATCTCTGATCAAGGGTTAGAAAGTGGCGTGTTAAGTCTAAGTTTCCACGTGTTGGCTTGCATGTTAGGCCACACAACTTAACGGCTATAAACCTCAACTACCAAATCCCACTAACCCTTTCACATAACCTAAAATTCAATTTTCTTCGTCCCTCTCGCAAAACCGATCAAAAATCCTCTCCACTCACAAACAGTTTCTCAATCTCAAACACTCCAAATCTTAAATGGCTAAGAAACAAGCTGCCTCTAAAAACACTGGGAAAGGATCTGGTGTGGAAACTCAGGCGAAAAAAGGAAAATCGGAAGTACTAGCATCAATGGAAGCAATCCCTGGATGTGAGCACTTTTGGAACATGAAGTTTCTGCCTGAGCGTGGTTTCAACTTCGCAAAAGCTCATCATTCATTCCTCTCCACTGTCAACAACATGCATTGGGAAAGATTTGTTCAAACTCGAGCCTACTACTTGGAGCAATTGGTGCGAGAATTCTACTCAGGAATTCAGAATAACAGAGGAGGTACTGTATTTTTCTCCAAGGTTAGAGGTAAGAAAGTTTTCTTTGACCCTGCTAGAATCAATAAGCACTATGATCTCACATACACTGGTAATGCATTTGAAGTAAAACTAGAGACCTATGGAAAGAAGCAAATGACTAAAATCAAAGAAAGAGTAGCAATAGAAGGATCTCAGTGGGAGAAATTCACAAATACTGAATTCAAACTTAAAACTGGTGAATTGATCCCTGAGCTTGGTAGTTGGCATTTATTCATTGATACATCAATTCTCCCTACTTCACACACTTCTACATTATCTAAAGATAGGTTGATTCTTATTGATTCAATCCTATGTGAGGATAATGTGGACATAGGGAAATTGATAGCTAAAGAAATTGTAGAATGTCAAGCCAAGGAATCTGGATTCTTATATTTCCCATGCTTAATCACTGAATTGTGTCAAAAGCAAGGAGTTGTTACTTCTGATCTAGAAAAAGTCTACAGAAAAACCCCTCCTAGTGGTCTGTCTGCTGAAGTTAAGGATAGAGTGAGGTCAGTGAAAATCAAAAGTACTGTAGAGCAGGAAGTGTCTGAACACTTGGTGCAGAAACTCCAAGCTGTCTGGAAATTTCAAAGAGAACAGCATGAATGGTTGAAACTAAAGTTGGATGATCCTGAAGCAGAAATAGAATCCCCAATTTTCCCTAATTGGGTGATTGATGAAAAAGAAGAAGTGGAAAAGGAAACTGATAAGAAAGAGAGGAAAGTAAAGAGAAAGAGAGATACTGAGAAAGAAAAGAAGGGAAAGAAACCAAGAGTGGAGGAAGAAATTGAAGAAGTAAGTGATGAAGATACTGAACAAGATGAAGAGGCAAGACAGGCTGTGAAGGATATTGAAAAGGATGTAGAGGAGGATGAATCTGAGGCAAGACAGGCTGTGAAGGATAGTGACAGTGATGATGATGACAGTGATAATGATGGCAGTGATGATATGGAAGCTAGTGCCAGAAGAAAGTATGAACTAAGAAAGAAATCTACAAATAAAGCCCAACCACCATCACAACAGCAATCAAACACCCCCTCACCACCATCACAAACCAACATTCCATCCCCCACCACCCACCATTCCCCCAGTCAAACTTCAACACCAAAATCACCCACACCTCCACCAGAAAATGCTCCCCAATCTGAAAATCCAAAACAAGATGCAGAAACAGATACAACCATCCCATCCCACACTCCAAAAGAAACAACTCCCACCCCAAGCACAGAACCTATTGAGCCAACTAACATTGTTTCTGAGAATGTTCAAATGCAGGTACTCATTGAAGAGCCTGAGAAAGAGAAAACAGATTCAGATTTGAAGATGCAGGCAGATACTGTCAAGGAGTCTGTTAGTGTTCCCACACCAACTGCAGAAGCTTCAAAATCAACAGTCATGGCAACAAGTCCTGCAGCAACAATCTCTGCAGTTCTGAAAGCCTTAGCAGAGAAGAAGCAGATGATGGGATACACAAGAAGAACAATGAAGTCTGCTCTAACAAAGAAGAAATGGACAATGAGCTCTGTAACGCCCTAAAATAATTTAATTAAATTAATTAATTAAATTATTTGAAGGATTACAAAATTATTTAAGTGGAATAATTAAATTAGAATTTGTTTTATTTCAGGGGGTGAGATGAATTAAAAAGGGTGGTGTAAAAAATGGGCCCAAGCCACTTAAGTGACCCAAGCCCATTCCAATTATCACAAAAACCTAAGAATTGTTTTCATTTTCCATCAAAAAGAAAGAACCAGCAAACTGAGAGTGAGAGGGGGGTAGGGCGCGCGACTTCAGCAAAGGGGAAGAAGAGGAATTTCCTTCATCTTGGCTTAGGTAAGTTGTCTTGATCCTTTTCCCTTCCATTTTTTCTTCTCTTTCAAGTGGTGGTTTCAAATCCCTCTTTTTCCATTGTTGCGATTTCCTCCATGGTTTTGTTGCTGGCGCGATTTGCGAATAGAAGAGGAGGGAGAGGAGCTGCTGCCATTTTCGTTCTTGAGGCTTAGGGGTGGCTGAGTTCTTCAATCACAAGGTTAGGGGGCTCTACTTTATACCTATAATAATGTTAAGCTAGGTGATATATGTAGGATTGGTTGTAGGAGGTTAGATTGTTGAGTAATTGCTACTGCCTTTAGTTGTGTTAGTTGTTTTGGTTGAATTGGAATATTATTGTTATTGAAATTAAGTTAGTTGAAATGTTGTATAATTATTATTGTTGAGTTGCTGTTCCTTTCGAATTACCACTGTTTTGGGAAATTAATGAATAAATTGTCAATGTTGGAATTAGTGTTCTATTTGAAAAATGGTTGCTGCCTATTGTTCTATTGAAAGGTTGCTCTAGGAAATTGTTAAGTAATTGATAAGCATTATTATAGTTAAACAATTGTTAAGCACTATTATAGTTTGAATGTTGAACAAATGCTACTGTATGATTGTTTGATGAGTTAGTGGAATTGTTGATAAGTTAGTACATATGTGTGATTGTTGCTGCCTTACTATGATTATTATAGTTTGGATAATTGTTAAACATTAATATAGTTTGATAGTTAAATAATTGCTACTGATTGGATTAGTTGATGAGTTAAGTAGTTGATGAATTAAGTTAATTGAATGGTAAATAAAGGCTACTGTTGATGGTTTCGATGAGCTAGTTGAATTGTAAGAATTAGATTACTAGCCTAAGGATAATAAGCGGTGTGTACGGAGTTGTAATTAATCGGAGATGTGAAAACGGTGAGGGACTCCGGTCCAAAGCGGTGCGATAACCTTAAGACCTTTATGTTGACTATATTAAGTTGAGAAATGCAAAGCGGTGAGTTTAATAATTAGTATGGATTATGTGTGGTGTTGTGGTGCATAGTCATAGTGTCGCATGACTCATGTTGCATAAAGCGGTGTGTCGGCTTCGGCCAAAGCGGTGCGGTGGCTTCGGCCAAAGCGGTGAGTGCCCTCCAGGCTAATAGCGGTGATGATGGATCCACATGCATGTTGCATTACATGCATTAGTCAAGCATTTGATGAGTTTGTGGATGAATTATGAATATGATGATTATATTGAAAATGTGGTGAGTTGTTTTGAATTAGTGTCGCTTGCTGCCTTCCTTATTATAACGCTTTCTTAATCATTATTATTTGTGTAAAGAGACTCACCCTACTGCCTTTGTTGCTTCTTATGTCGGCAACTTGCAGGTGATCGAGAGTGAGGGCATCCTTATGCCTCTTTTCTAGTAGTGTGTCAGCTCTGATATGTAGCACCAGGGGGAGGGCGTAGTAGTATTATTATTGTCGTTTTGATTGTATTGGATTGTTATATTGATGTATTGATACCATTCCGCTGTGTTGAGGCTATTTTATTTTTGTGCTGTAAACTAAAACAGGTGTTGTGGGCCCGTCCCCAAACTATTCGTGCTATATATCGTGCTGTTGATTGTGGACTTTACGTCATTGATTTTAAACTAGATGATTTTTATGAGCGTTGAAATGTGACACCTTTTTCAATGATTCACATTCTTTTAAAACTCTGATTTTATATACCGCTTAATAGTTAATTTAGAAGGGGGTGTTACAAGCTCACTCTATGGTGCACAGGGTACAGGGATACAAGCTGGTGAGAAGAAAGTATCTGAGGAAGCTACACCCAAAGAAGGAGAGAAAGAAGCTGAGAAGGTAGCAGAGCAACATCACAAGGGAATTGAGCAGCAATCTGAGAAAACTCCAGTGCAGAGTGGTGTACCTGCACCTGAAGTCCAAACACTGGCTACACCAGATGTTCCTGCAGAAGCTACACCTGAAGAGGCAGAAATGCCTGAGGCTGCTGTAGATGATCCTGGTATGCCTACCTCTGATGTGGCCACTGCTAAGAAATCAAAGAAGACAAAAGCCAAGCAAAGCCCTGCTCTGAGAGCCAGCCCCAGATTCCAGAAGAAAGAGTAAAAAGATACTTTTTAATGTTGTTTCCAGTATTTATACTATGCTTTAGTAGTATGCTCTATGTGCTAAATACTATGTGTTAACTTACTACTATGTGTTAAAAACTTTTGTTTGTTTCTCCCAACTTTAGTACTCCCCTGTTTCCTAAGCTTAGAGCAGTGGGGACACTGCTCATATTTAAGTTGGGGGGGGGGGGGAGAATGGAGAATAGTATGTATTTTGTGTATGCACTATATTTGCAGCATGTTTTGAACCTAGTACTAATATATATGTATGAATATAGAAATATGTTTGAGTAAATACTTATAGCATGTAAGTATATAGTGTTAGTATGTTTTAAGTTAGATGTACTTAACAAAGCATGATAATTTGTGTAAACATAGTAAATTAAGTGCATCAACTTGTTTTTAGATTTAAATGATTATGAAACATGATCAATTCATATTTTTCTCAACAAAACTGAAGAAGTGTGTCAATGAGTCAATTTTTAAATGATGAAAAAGCCTTGTTTTCTAGAAATGATCAGTTTTATAAAAACTTTGACACAACAAAAATTGAGTTTTGAAAAGAACCATGCTAGATCAAGAGCTATCTAAAGCCAAGGAAATTTTGGAAATTTGAGGTCAAAATTAGATTTTTATTAAAAATTTAGAAGAGCATAAAAACTTAAGTTTGGGGGAAATTCCATGAATACAAAGGCCAAAGTGTGACAGCTTGAAGAGTGCAAGCCACAAGTATCAAAACCACTCTAAAATACCAAAAATATCCCAAAAAAGAGCTACATTTACCCGAGTCATATAAACTGAACCTGTCCCTTAAGTGCAATTTGGTTTGAAATATATGAACAAAGTTCAAAAAGAAAAAGAAAAACAAACCAAGAAAAAGAAGAAAATGCATGTGGAGGTCAGTGAGGAGGGCAGTGTACGCTACCAAAAATACTCAAAGAGTTCCAAGTGTGGCAACACTTAGTGTGCCAACACTATCTACATCAAAAGGCACCTACACTCAAAATAAGGTGAACCTACAATCCAAAAATGATGTTTTTGCACTCACTGCATTACATCAACAAAAATCAAACACCAAGAATAGAAATAAGGTATTGGCTCAACAAGTTAGAACACCAAAAGCCCTTTGTTGTGCTTAAGAGTCCCCTAAATACTTGAAGAAATTGTTAGTCTCGGCCATATTTTGAAAAATCTCTAAGAGTGACCAAAAGAGTTCCAACTTTTTATCAAAAAGCTAAAGAAAAACTCTTTGCTCAGTTATGGAACCAATTAGAAACTCAATGGGCCACACACTCACACAAATGAGTTTTTATAACTCTGAATGTTTTAAAGCAAGGACATGGAAGAAAAAGCACCAAAAGAGAAAGGCTCATTACAATACACTTCAAACACTTCTTGAAAAACATAAGTTGAGATGTCTTCATAATTATATAAATCTTGTGTTTTGTTTCTTGTTGTTGCTTGAGGACACGCAACAATTTAAGTTTGGGGGTGTGATAACTCTATTTTATATAGAGTTATTTATACAATCAAGCTTGAGTTATTGCTTATTTTCAAGAACATTTATATATATTTATAGCTTATTTATCAAGGAACAACATTCTAAGTATTCAAATGGATAAAGGGCAATGATCTAGGCAAAATGCACAAATCTTGTTAGGTTTGATATTTTTGTTCAGTGCAGCTACTGCAGGAGTGGAAACACTGCCAACACCAGGAGTGGAAACACCAGGAGTGGAAACACTAACAACACCTGCTAAAATTCTGCAGTTAATACCAAAACATCCAAAGACCATTTCAATGCTTCCACACTTGATTAGTGACGTCATGCCTAGTCACCTGGAGCTGAGCCACTTGCTGAAGTCGGCGATACACATAAAAATCAAGTTGCAAGACTAAAGCTTATCTAAAAGACATGTGGCACTTCTCCAATGGACCTCATCTTTTGTTATGCATGCAAGCGACCAAACCTGTGCAGCTTGCTTGATTGGTTGTCAACAAACTAACCATGTTCAGTTCCCTCAGCTTATCTTTCGCGCCAAAGGAAACCCCTTGCAAGAGGAAAGCTTTCAAGCCTATAAATAGATATCAAATCTATCATCCTATCATATATCATTTTTCACATCTTTAAATCTTTTATCTTTCAGTTTAGTTTAGGTTTAGTTTATTTTTTTATTTTAAGTTTCTAAGGAGAGGAAGGTGAGGAAGTGCTTGACAACCATTCCCTTCACTTCTACTTTGAAGAAATTCGTGTAAGAAATCTTTATTGTACTTCAACTTGGGAACTTAATGCAAAAGATCTTCTATTCAAGTAATCTCTACTCTTTTAAGTTCTTTTGCCTTATTATTCATTTACTTATGTTCTTTGCATATTCTTTGCTTTATAACATGAGTAACATGAGCTAAATTCCCTTAAGTTGAGATGTTCTAACCTTGTAACGAACTTCTAACTGTTATTATGGTTTATGTAGTGTAAACACTTTAAACTCTTGCATAACACTTCTTTCAACTTATTCTGGAATTGATCACTTTAGAATAGGTAAAACTTGTAGCAGCAGACATGGGCTACATTTATGAACTCAAGAGTTAATAGGAACAAGTATTTAATAAAGGAAACTTTGTTAAATATATGCTAAAACCTAGACATAGGATAGCATAGTTCTTAGGATAATAAAATTACAAGAGTGAACCTATTTAGCAACTTGGATCATTGTTAGGAGGCAAGGGAGGAATTGACAAACCTTTCTTTACTGTAGAAAACAAAGATCATAAGAGCTTGTAATGAAACTCTGAAGAGAAGTGCTGAAAGGCACAAACTGATGCACCTACATCCAGTGTTCCCACACTACATACTCCATTAAAACACTTAGAAGTAAAGTACTTGGTGAAAACATCTCAACTACTTTTTCCAACTGATTTCTCACACATTTTATTGCTTATTATTATTTTACTTACTTTGAAAAACTCCAAACCAAAAATACTGAATAGTGTAGACACACTAAGTGTACACTTTGAACTACAAAAATTTACAAAACATAATCCCTGTGGGTTCGACCTTTCTTATCACTTTATTACTTGTGTGACTATGTATACTTGCATATTAAAATACCACACCAGTTACATTATGGTATCAGAGCGGTTCGACCTAGTTGGACTTAGATGTTAAGAGTCTGTTACGTCTTCTAAGTCTGATTCTTCTTAGTATGCTATTAGACATTAAGTCTGATAAACTTAATACTTTGTGCATATTTCGCAGAATTATGGCTGGAAGAGGTAGGAGAAACCCACCCATTGACCCTCATCAGGAGTGGATGCAGAATGTAATTGAGAATCAGCAAAAGATGATGCAGGACATGATGCAGATGCATCAACAGCAGATGAATCAGCAGCAACCTAATGTTCAACAACCTCCTCCGGAAGATCCGAATATAGCCTATTTCCGTTTTCAAAAGATGAATCCCCCAAGTTTCAAGGGAGGACCGGATGCGACCGGTATCTCATTACTGGTTGTACTTTATGGAGAAAATTTGCAGGACTCTGCAATGCAGCGAAGAAGATAAGGTACTCTTTTCAGCTCATATGCTGGAAGAGGAAGCCCAAGTATGGTGGACCAATGCTCATGGAATGATGGTGAATCAGGAAACTCCTATAACCTGGTTTAACTTCAAAGAATTGTTTATTGGACATTTCTTTCCTCCGGTGATGAAGCTAAGTAAGCAGACAGAATTTGTCAATCTCAGGAAAGGAGATATGACGGTGGGTGAATACACCGCCAAGTTTGAGAAGCTGTCTCAATTTTTCCAGTTAGAAAGGTATGCACCGAATTATGAATGGAAGATGCAGATGTATAAGGCGGGCCTCCGTGCTGAAGTGGCCCAAGGTCTCAGCTCTTATGCTATGACCAATTATGCTGCCTTGGTGCGACAGGCCTATGTTGCCGAAGCAGATCTCAATAGGTTGTATGAAGAGAGGAGAGAGCGTAGGAAAGAGAAGAAGAAGACAGTCGAATCATCAACCCCAAATGATGAATCAAAAGATAACTCCGACAAAGGAAAGCAAGCACAGTCGTCCTACTTCTCAAAACCCGGCAAGTGTTACAAATGTGGAAAACCCCAACATGGAGAGTGTCGTATGGGATCCAATCAATGTTTTTACAGCAAAGAGAAGGGACATTATGCTAATGAATGTCCAGAAGGGACATTTTGGTTTTCTTTTTATTAAGTTTTGAGTCAAAAACCGTAATTTACGAAAATGTATTTTGTTATGATTACTTGAATGATTGAGAATGGAAGGTTTGATGATGTTTATGATGATTGTTGTTGCTGAATGATGTATTGTTAGGTTTGGGGATCGATTGGAATGAAGTTTGGAATCGAAATGGAATGGAAATAATTTACGAAAACAACACATTTTGGGTTACTGATGAACATGCACGGATCGTGCGCCCCAGGGCACGAACCGTGCGTCTTGCTCGCAAGTGGCCTGAAAGGTTTTAAAAACATGGCACGGACCGTGCGCCCTAGGGAACGGACCGTACGTATCCTACGCATTTGTGTTTCAAATTTTTTGAAAACACGCACGGGTCGCGCGCCTCCAGGGCACGGACCGTGCGTCCACTTCTGTTACCCCATTTCAAAACACGTCTTAGGCTATTCCGAACGGTTCCAAGTTCATTCTAATCTCTGTTAGAATTTTGGGTTACAGATGTAATATGTAAATGTGTTAGGGTCATTATTTAATTAGCCAAACTTAAAGTGGTCTATTTGATACTAAGTTTATGGCTAAGGGCATATGTGTCATGGAAGGTTATTGTGTAGATACCATAAGGCAATATTCTAATTTGATGAGGGGCTGAATTAGAAATATTGAAAATTGAGATGTAACTGGAAGGAGTTATATATATGGGTTATGGTCCCCATTTGTAGAGTAACGTAAAAACAAAATAGGGTTTAGTTCTCTGGCTTTCTCTCTTCATCCCCATCAGAAGAGAATCAAGAAACCCTAAGGTGCTCTACAATTGGAAGATCACATACCCAAACCTTCATCAATTCCCAATGGCAAATTCAGGTACGCTTCCGCATTCTATTTCATCGTGAATTTGGGTATGAGTTCATAAACTGTTGATTTAGGATTGTGCTTTTTTTATTTCTATATGGGTAGAGACATGTGGTTAGGCACAAACCTTGATTGTTAGAATCCAACAAGTGGTATCAGAGCCACCCATACTTGATTCATGTTGAATTTTGGATCTTGATCTTGCATTAAGGATGGTGCAACCCCCTTCTCCTACGGAATCTAGTACCTCCGAACAGAGGAAAGATTATGAGAAGTGGGAGCGCTCCAATCGCATGAGTCTCATGATCATTAAGCGCGGCATTCCTGAGGTCTTTAGGGGTACTATCTCGGAAGAGATAACAAGTGCCAAAGATTTCCTTGCTGAAATTGAAAAGCGCTTTGCAAAAAGCGATAAGGCGGAAACAAGTACTCTTCTTCAGAACTTGATTTCCATGAAGTATCAAGGCAAAGGAAATATAAGGGAACACATTATGGGCATGTCAAACATTGTTTCAAAACATAAGACGCTAAAGCTTGAGCTGTCGGAAGACTTACTCATTCATTTAGTATTTCTTTCTCTTCCTTCACAATACAGTCAGTTTAAGATATCCTATAACTATCAAAAGGAGAAATGGTCTCTTAATGAGCTCATTTCATTTTGTGTGCAAGAAGAGGAAAGGTTGAAGCAAGATAAGACAGAAAATGCTAATTTTGCTAGCACCTCTAAAGACAAGGGCAAAAGAAAGAAAACTAATGAGCCCAAAAGTGAAGCTGCTAATGGTCCAGCACCAAAGAAACAAAATCAGGGTGATAGCTGTTTCTTTTGCAAAACATCTGGACATGTGAAGAAGAAATGTCCTAAATATCACGCTTGGCGAGCAAGGAAAGGTACATTTCACAGTTTGGTCTGTTATGAGGTTTTTAGCTTCAGTACCTGGAAACACTTGGTGGTTAGACTCTGGTGCAACTACTAACATCAGTGTTTCAATGCAGGGTTGCCTGAGCTACCGGAAGCCAAATGATGTTGAAAGATACATATATGTTGGAGATGGCAAGTCGGTAGAAGTGGAAGCTATAGGGAATTTTAGGTTATTATTGTGTACTGGATTTTATTTGGATTTGAAAGACACTTTTGTGGTACCGTCATTTAGACGGAATTTAATTTCAGTTTCTTATTTGGACAAATCAGGTTATTTATGTTCATTTGGAAACAATGGATTCAATTTGTCTTTTAATTCAAATATTGTTGGAACTGGTTCACTTATGGCATATGATAATCTATATTGCTTGACACTATAGCTACCTATAGTGAATCCTTAAATGTGGAATCACGTGGTACTAAGCGTAAAATTGATAATAACAACTCTGGAGCATTATGGCACAAGCGCCTAGGTCGCATCTCTAAAAATAGAGTTGAGCGACTTGTGTCGGAAGGGATCTTGGATTCCATTGACTTCACAAATTATAAATTTGTGTTGAATGCGTTAAGGGTAAATAGACCAAAACAAAGAAATTAGGTGCATATATTTTATATCGTTTATAGATGATTACTCTAGATATGCATACTTATTTCTTATACATGAAAAGTCTCAATCATTGGATGTGTTCAAATCATTTAAGGCTTAAGTTGAGAATCAACTCAACAAAAAAATTAAGAGTGTCAAATCTGACCGTGGTGGTGAATATTACGGTAGATATGATGGTTCAGGTGAACAACGTCCGGGGCCTTTTGCCAAATATCTAGAGGAATGTGGAATCGTCCCACAGTACACCATGCCAGGGTCACCTACATGAATGGTGTGGCTGAAAGACGAAACCGGACTCTTAAAGATATGGTAAGAAGTATGATTTGTCATTCTAGCTTGCCAGAGTCACTCTGGGGAGAGGCACTAAAGACTGCAGCCTACATTCTAAATAGAGTGCCAACCAAGGCAGCTGCCAAAACACCTTATGAACTTTGGATTGGGCGAAAGCCTAGTTTGAAACATTTTCATGTATGGGGATGTCCAGCTGAGGCAAGGCCAAATGAAAAGAAATTGGACTCTTGAACAGTGAGCAGCTATCAAGAAACCAAGAGATTTCTATCAAGAAAATTTGAAATGAAAGATCTTGGTGACGCCTCCTTTGTATTAGGAATTCAGATACACCGAGACCGATCTCAAGGCACTCTCGGATTGTCACAAAAGAGCTATATTGAAAATGTACTTAAAAGGTTTGGCATGCAGGAATGAAAACCAGAGGATACTCCAGTTGCTAAGGGAGACAAATTTAGTCTAAATCAGTGCCCAAAAGGAAACTTAGAAATTCAAGAAATGCAAAAGATTCCTTATGCATCGGCTGTAGGGAGTCTGATGTATGCCCAAGTATGTACGCGTCCGGACATAGCGTTCATAGTTGGGATGTTAGGTAGATATTTAAGCAATCCAGGAATGGATCATTGGAAAGCAGCCAAAAGGGTTATGAGGTATATTTTAAAGAGAACAAAAGATTATATGCTCACATATAGGAGGTCAGACCAGTTGGGGATCACTGGATATTCTGACTCTGATTTTGCTGGATGCCAAGATAGTAAAAAATCCACTTCAGGCTATATCTATATATTGGCTGGTGGTGCGGTTTCTTGGCGCAGTGCCAAGCAAACTCTCATTGCTTCATCCACGATGGCAGCAGAATTTATACCATATTTTGAGGCATCTAACCATGGGATTTGGCTAAAGAACCTTGTCACTGGGCTACGAATTGTGGAAGGAATTGAAAGGCCACTTAAGTTATACTGTGACAACAAATCAGCCGTCCTATATTCCAACAATAATAGGAGCTCGACCAAGTCAAAACATATTGACACCAAGTTCCTAATTGTTAAGAAAATGGTACATAGTGGACAGATTTCTATAGAACACTTAGGGACAAACTCCATGATAGCGGATCCTCTTACAAAGGGTCTTCCACCCAAGGTCTTTCATGAGCACATTGCTCACATGGGTGTTTTGCAGTTTGAGGAATCTTTAATTTAGTGGGAGTTAATCACTTATGAATTTTGTGTTCTATATTTGGTATTATGTATGCATACTCTTGTATTTGGATATTTATACTTTGTACAATAAGGTTATTGAATGATCTCACTAAGGTAAAGTAGGACCAATTGAAAATTGACATGTACAGGCCACCTTCTTGTGATTTTCATGCTACACATTTCATGATGAATCTATGTCATTTAGTTGTGTCAATATTAGTAATCATTGACGGGTTTAGTTATGATTGATATAACTAAAACCGCTTTGGTTCTATGTACTGACATAGGTAATGGACGAGATTATTTGGATATGCTCAAGGTATATAATGGCAAATTTTGAGCTCATAAAGTCTAACACATTTGTAAAGTTACATATGTGACCAGTGGGAGATTGTTAGAATTTTGGGTCACACATGTAATATTTAAACGTGTTAGGGTCATTATTTAATTAGCCAAACTTAAAGTGGTCTATTTGATACTAAGTTTATGGCTAAGGGCATATGTGTCATGGAAGGTTATTGTGTAGATACCATAAGGCAATATTCTAATTTGATGAGGGGCTGAATTAGAAATATTGAAAATTGAGATGTAACTGGAAGGAGTTATATATATGGGTTATGGTCCCCATTTGTAGAGTAACGTAAAAACAAAATAGGGTTTAGTTCTCTAGCTTTCTCTCTTCATCCCCATCAGAAGAGAATCAAGAAACCCTAAGGTGCTCTACAATTGGAAGATCACATACCCAAACCTTCATCAATTCCCAATGGCAAAATCAGGTACGCTTCTGCATTCTATTTCATCATGAATTTGGGTATGGGTTCATAAACTGTTGATTTAGGATTGTGCTCTTTTGATTTCTATATGGGTAGAGACGTGTGGTTAGGCACAAACCTTGATTGTTAGAATCCAACAATCCCTTCCCCCAACCCTATGTATTGATGAATGATATGAGATGAACGATTTCAAGTCTTGTTGTTGAATGTTAATGGTTTAAGAAGTTGAGGTTATGTTATGTCAAGTATGCGTGATGGCCCAATGCGGGTATAATATACATAGTGTACATGACGGCCCAATGCGGGCATAGCATACCTAGTATAGGTGACGGCCCAATGCGGGTAATATTGATTGTGATTGAAATAATGATGTTTGGACTGGATTGTGATGTTTCCTAAGTCAAGTTAATGAACGTTAGTAACCACGAGTGAGGTCACGAAAGTTGTCTAATGAATTAATATAATAAATGAGGTTGAGGTTATGATAAATGAGGTTAAGGTTATGTTCATGACAAGTATACGTGACGGCCCAATGCGGGTATAGTATACATAGTATACGTGACGACCCAATGCGGGTATAGTATATATAGTATAAGTGACGACCCAATGCGGAGAATATGATATAGGTGATGTAGTAAGTAAAGATAAGTTCTATGCACGTAGTTATATATATATATATATATATATATATATATATATATATATATATATATATATATATATATATAACTACGAATAAAAAGGTTTCATAAATGAACCGAGATAGTTAGTAAGGGGTCTCGATAGGACTCACTGAGATAATGTTATCTCACCCTTCATATTTCGTGGTTTTTCAGAGAAACAGGAAAGGTTAAAAGTGATGAGGCATGGCTACGATGCAACCTAAAGAAGACGCTGAAGTTCCAGTTCTATATGCTTATGTTATTTTCTATTGTCAAACATTTGTATTTTCGATTGTACGACTTATACATTGTTAAAAGTTGTAAATCGCTTCCGCTACTTATGTTTTGGGTATTGAACACCAGGATTGTATAAGTACTTTGTCAAGTTTAATGAGGTTCATGGAACTATTTGATAATTATTTATCGAGAGTTTTTGTTGTGTTCAATATTCAATAACAGGAAGTTACTCCGATGTATGCCATGTTGTGCACTTTGATATTTCTACAAGCTAGAAATATCGGGGTGTTACACTATGCGTACTTATTTTGAAGTATCTTTTTTGTAAGTGTGATTATATCTATTGAATATTATGACTTTAATTGTCAATTAATAAAGTGAAGTATCTTTAGTTATGTGTTATATATTTTAATTTTAATTTAATTTTTTATTGAAGTATCCCTGCCGTATTGTATCTTGATTTTCAAAATTTTCCCGTATCCGTATCGTATCCCGTATCTGGGCTTCATAGTTTGTAAGCCTCCAATATATCAATGCAGCTTGTTCATAATCAGCTTTGCACGCTTCACAAACAGTTCCATCTCTTCAACTTGCAACTTCCTTCCACTTAGTCTCCAACTATTCCTTTTCGATTCATCAATCAACTTCATTCCCCTTTTCATCAAATCCTCCTCATTCACAAAATAAAACCCCAAATTGTGGTTCTTTCCACAACCTTTCAACTCGAGATTTTTTATCATGAGACTTCCCCCAAACTTTGTTAGACGAACAAAATAATGTATGGTCGTGGGGTTTGGAGAAAATGAAATTGGGCAACGAGTCATTTGAAGACATCTTCTATATCCAATTTAAATAGACATCATGCAAAATGAAACATAGCAAGGATGAATTCCTCGTCAACGAGTTCATCATAAGCTAGACATAGGTAAATCAAAATAGCATATAGGTACACATATCATACATTAGTTACTTATACTTAGATATCACTCACAAGTGAAAGAAAACACATAGGAATCACAAACAATTTCGACACCTCAACGTGAAATAGCTAGTCAATCAAAGACATCTAGGTCTATATTAGTAATTGTTCCTCACATTGATTATACATGTTAATCAAAATTTCCATATTAAAAAATAGCCCTAGATTGTAATCTATGTCAATATTGTGATCTATATTCCCTTTAAATCAACACCAACAAAACATAGCATTTTCACCATGAATATGTCTTTGTGTCCCTCGTAACCTAGATCTAAATTCCCCTTCGGACATACAACAATTACTCAGGCAGTCTTCAACATAGGACTACACCACGTCCAGGTTGGAAAATCTCCCTAAAGGCGTTCTACACTCTCATTGCTCTAGGTCCTCGATGGTACCTAGATAATCAATAAGAATATTATGCTAGATGCTCGTGCATCTAGATCAAGACACGATACCATAATTCTCATTTATGATCGACACTTAACTTTGAAAGTCTCTTACATAATGACAATCATTGAGTGTAATACCCTAATTTTGTCCGATCAAATTGAGAGATTTTTATTTTTCAATAAAAATAATATTCTTTTTATGTTCATGTCATATTTTATTTTAGTTTGCTACAAGTTTTAATCTTTGAAAAAATAATAATTAGAAGTATCAAAACAAAATAGGCAAAGGAGCATAGGGGGGTCTGTAAAAAAGGGAAATAGAGGTGCAATCAGGATTGGGCCATCAGAAGCCCATTTCCTCCACCAAATTCAGCCCAATTCGCAAACCCAACCCAACTCCCTCCTAACCCATCCATCTAACCCTAACCCAACTCCATCCAACCCACTCCAACTAAACCCTAATTCGAATTCCACCCCTTCCAAACCCTAAAAAAAAAAAATCGGCTACTTCCCTCTCTCCTCCCTAAAATTCGGCCACCTTTCCCTCTTTTCCCTCCTTGAAACTTGCATTCCCACTTCCCCATTCCTTGAAACCCACACTTCCCCACTTCCCCACACACGCCTCACACTTCCCCATGCACGCCTCCCACTTCCCTCCCAACGGCTCTCTCTCTCTCTCTCTCACACACTTCCCTTCACCAAACCCTAACTCACATCACTTCCCTCACATCACTCTCCTATCTCACGCTTCCCACTCTTTTCCCTCACACTCACTCTTTCCCTTTCTCTTTCTTCTCTCACACACTCACGGCACTCTCTCACTCTCCTACCACTCATACACTCATTTTTTTTCCTCACATTCACTCATCCTTCTTCTCCAATCCCTCTCCTACACACCCACGGCTCTCTCTCTCTTCCACACTCACACACTCATTTCCCTCACATGGCTCTCCTCCTTTCACGCCCCCATTCCTCTTCTCTCACACACTCACGGATTTTTTTTCTCTCTCACACACAAGCCATCATTTCCCTTCTCCGTCTACCCCATACCTTCGCATATTTCACTCTCCCCTCCTCTCACAAGTTTTTTTCTCTTTCACCAACTACTCTCCACAAAACCCTAGGTCATCATATCCTTCTCAGTCATCACGAAATGTCAAGCCACAGTAACAAACTACTGTACAAAGCAGTCCAAAAAAAACGAAGGAGGCATTCCATCTTTTAGTATAAATAGGGTTCTTGCCATGGACCAGAGAAAAAAAAGAGGGAGAAAAAGAAAAAGATTTTCGGAAAAAAAAGAAAAGGTTTTTCAGAGAGAAAGAAAAGAGAGGTTAGGTTTTTTTTAAAAAAAAAACAGTTGAGATTTGTTCACTGTTCTTATTTTTCTCCTTTCACAAACAATTTTTTTTTTTTAGTTTACATTCTGCTATTGTTGAGGAGATCCAAGGAAAGATTTTTTTTCAACATTTCGGGTTTTTTAAGGTACTGTAATTTCGAATTTGTTGCTGTATTTTTTAGTTTTGTAGCTGCTATAATTATTTTTATTGTATATATTGTTGCTGTTTTTTTTCTCATTTTCAGTCACTGTAACGTTTTTAGTGCTGCTGTTTTTCTATCTTAGTTGCTGTAACACTTTTTTATTATTGCTGTTTTTTCTATCTTAGTTGCTGTAAATTTTTTTAGTATTGCTGTTTTTGCTGTTTTCGTTGCTGTAATAATCTTTGCTGTTGCTGTTTTTTTTATTGCTGTAATATATTTTTATTCTTACTGTTTTTTTATTTTAGTTGCTGTAATACTTTTTATTCTTGCTGTTTTTATTTTTTGTTGCTGTATTTTCGAATTTTAGGCATTAGATTGGTTATTTTCAAAAAAAAATTCATTTACAATAAGATATCCTGTTTTATAAAATGAAGTTTCTTTTAAAATAATAACGCTAAAAATGTTGTTTTTTTCAAAATAAATGGTTACTAATACCACTACCCCTTTTTATAAATAAAAAATAAATAATAATAATAATCCTTTTCCTTAAAAAAAAAAAAGCAAAAGCACTTTTTTTTTTCAAAATAATTATTTTTCCAAAAAAAAGTAATAGCACCTTCTTAAAAATAATCATTTTTCCAAAAAAAAAAGTAAAAACACCTCCTTTCAAAATAACAACTATGACAATCATTTCAAAAAAAAAAAGAACTTTTCTTTATAAATTCGCAAATCATATGTGTTAGGTTATGTTAGTAAGGTGGTAAAAAAGAAAAATTAAGCAATCGTTTTTTTTTTTAACGTAAAATCGCTGTTTGCACCCCCGCGTCTTAGTAAAACAGCACCCCTTTTTGGCTGCAAGCCCATTTTCGAAAAACAACACAACCAAGCTCCAAAGCGATCCGGTCTCACTGTTTGCACCCCCGCGTTCTAGTAAAACAGCACCCCCTTTTGGTTGCAAGCCCATGTTTTTAAAACACAACCTAGTCCACAAAAGCGATTCGGTCTCACTGTTCGCACCCCCCATTTTTAACACAGCACCCCTGTCATTCGCGCCCCCTTTTTTACTATCACCCATTCCGCTTTTATTTATACCGTGTGATTTCCAAACCATTTTTTTCTTTATTTCAAACAACCAAACTCGTACAAATAGGTTGTTGCTAACGGTCACTCTGAGTTTAGCTTGTTTGACCGATAGGAATAATCTCCATTTTTCGAAACGGATTAGTAAGCGGTGATCACCCTAAGGTTACTCGTTCGATCATCATGAACACCCGCCTAAACTAAAAAAAAGGACTTTCAATCAACAAAAAACATACACAGACGTAATCTCAAATCCATTTTTTTGATCACGTTTCCCCGGTAAGCATTTTCCGAACAAACAAGCACGCGATCACAAACTGGTTATTTATAGCGGTCACTCTGGGCCCAGCTCGTTTGAACGCTGTAAACACTTTCTTTTTCGAATAAGCCATTAATGGTGGCCACTCTGGATTTATCTGTTTGGTCACCATGAACGGTCTCTAGTTTTCACAAACTTTTCAAAAAATAAAAAATACCAACACACAAATATTTTCTACCCGAGAACTACGTAGCTTTGATTTCTCCATCGCACCCGGAGATACGTAGGAGCAGGGGCCCACTCCTGTCGAGCGCAAAAAAAAAAAACTAAATTTTTTTTTTAAGTCTTCCTTTCCGTTTTTTTTGTAATTAATAAAAAGGGTAAATTAAAATGTTTTCTTTAAAACTAACTTTTTCTACACATTAAATTAAAAGGTAACCTTTTTAGGATGTTGCGGGGTGCTAGTACCTTCCCCGCACTTAATCGACCCCCGAACCCAAAAACAAAGGTTTTTTTCAATGTTTTCCTAAAAATAAATATTGATGGCGACTCCACTGTTCAACCACGAAGAATCCCTCCTCCGGATTTTTCGGTCGCTACAGCTGGCGACTCCACTGGGGACTATTTAAGAGGGTCAAGCCTAATTTAGTTAAATGTGTAGATATTTGTTAGTTTAGTACTTTATTTACCCTTAGCCCTTCTATTCGCATGTCTATTTTTACTTATCTATTTATTTGCTTTATTGAACCTTAGGGTAGAAAACCTTTGCACTATTATCTGTATTTCTTTTGCAGCACGGGTAGTTTAGGTTGCTTATATCACACACATCAATTACACTTGTTTATTGCACACACTCTTGAGCGGGGCCCTATACCCGGGTCTGAAAAAAAAACCTAGGACGAGTGGAGGCGATTAGTGTCAGTCATTCTGGATTTTATCTGTCTCACTCTCATGAAAGCCTCAGCCAGGGTACGCTCTTTCGTGGTATCCCACACCAGGTAGCTCGCTATCGTTGTGGGTCATGTCACGAAAGAGATTTAAGCTCTGGAGACCCTTGTGAGGACGTGATTAGAGCCACCTGAGAGATTGATCACACAAGTAGCCCTAGACCGTAACCTATATATAAGACCTAACCTGTTTAGGACACAAGGGCAATTCACCTACCCATTGCATCATCGCAAAAAAAAAAAACTTTTTATCTTTCAAAAAAAAATCAAATAATGAAAACCACTTACTCTTTTTGCCCTTTACATATTTTATGTGACATGGTTAATGTTTTTCAAAATTTGAAATCACCAAAATTTTCTCTGTAACGCCATTCTTTAATTCATCATACATCATCTTTATTTCAAAAAAAATAATATACAAAAAATCCTCACATGCATGCTATTCATCTCATTTAGGTTTGCCGGGAATTGTAAGAGGTTTGAAGGTTTTGTCATAAGCAAGACGATATGGGATCAAACTGTGAAGCAATCCAAGCTCTGAACTACCCTATAGTAAAACAGCCTAATCTGACAAGTCTAAGGGAATGTGCTGGTCGATTGCCGCCCATCGAGCGCAGGTCTTTTGATAGAGTGTATGGGAAGATTATTATGTTACTACAATTGGACGTGCAAACGGAGGCCATTGCCGCTTTGAGCCAGTTCTACGACTCTTCATTAAGGTGCTTCACCTTCAAAAATTTCCAGATGGCACCTACCCTGGAAGAATATACACAGATCTTCGGCTTTCCTCAACAAGACAATGGACCCTACCAGTATCAGGGACAATACTACACAGATGAGAAACTTGCCTCAATGTTACAAACCAGCAAAGAGAACTTGAAGCTCCAGAAGAAAAATCGAAATGGCATTGCAGGATTCCCACAAGAGTATCTGGAAAGCCAAATGGAATCCTTCGCCGACGCTAGAAATTGGGGTCCTTTTAAGCAGGTGTTAGCTTTGACTATCTTTGGCATTGTCCTATTTCCACCCCTTGAAAGATATGTGGACACAACAACTATTGGCGTCTTCTTATCCTTCAAGAATCCGATTCCAGCCATGCTTGCAGACACTTACTGTACTTTCACTCATTATAGTGAGTTAAGAGGAAAGAGGATATCCTGCTGCCTGCACGCCTTGTATGTTTGGCTTCTCACCCATGCTTTCGTTAACAAAGTCAGAGTAGAAGGCCCAATTGAAGATGCCAGAGGGTGTGAGGTGAAGACAATGAACACTAGTGAATGGTTGCAAGCGCTAGGGGGCCTTCATGAATACAAGGTTCGTTGGCACCCATCATGGTGGAAAGATAGGCCCGCAGTAGTTTTTCGATGTGGAAACTTTCAAAACGTCCCGCTCATGGGGACAAGAGGATGCATAAATTACAATCCTTCTCTAACTCTAAGACAGCTGGGGTACCCCATGCGAAATCCGCCCACCGAAGACATGTTAATCCCTTTTTACCTCCATGAAGGAGGCCCAAAAGAGGTTGACATGCTCCGGAAGATTTCTCAAGCGTGGGATATGGTCGTCCGCAAGGGACAAGAGCTTACTAAGAGGAACGGCGATAAGGAAACCACCTTTCGTCAATGGCTCCAAAAGAGGATCCAAGACACCCGATTGCCTTACCAAAGTGCACTACGGGTGGAGGAAGAAATACTTGAACCTACCCTTCCCACTGTCGAAGATTTAGATAAGCTTAAAATGGCATTGTCAAAAGCCGAGGAAGAAAAGAAGGGCTTGCAGGCAGAGTTAGAGAAAGTGCTTCTAAAAAACCAGAAATTGGAGGAAGAGAACGCAAGTAAGTCAGTGGCCATTGAAGACAGCCGCAAGCAGCTCAAGATCGAACAAAAGAACAAACTAGAGGTTCAAAAGTACCTAAGAGGAGCGAAAGAGGAAATAAAACGTTGCAACCTGAAAATGAACCAAGCCATCGATGATACATACAAGTGGAAAAAGTTATGGGAAGAATCAATGATGGCTGAAAAGACCACACAGAGCCTGCTAATGGTATCAAAGAGAGAGTCCCGGATGATGGCAGCCGAGTTTGAAGAGCAAGTGAAAAGTATCAAGCAGGATAAAGATACCATTGAAGAGATACTCCGAGAATACCAACAAGCCTTAAGAAGGGAGCATGAAAAATCTGATGAGCTGAACGACCATATCAGATATCAAGAGGAGGTTTACCACCAGCTGAAGACAGAAAGCATCTATTGGGAGAACCGCTTTGTGGAGTTGGTCAGCAGGATAGAAAACCATGAAGCCTTCATAGAGTTGAAGAATGAAAGCTTATACTGGAAAGACAGATTCTCAAAGTTGGCATGGCTGGCCAATCAAGCTATCACGGGAATCCCCAAGCGTCTAAACGAGGCTAACGCGGCAATGCACCCGTTTAACACCCCGGTCCAAGTTTCCGAATTCATGGAGTTTTGCGAGGTTCTGATTGCCGAACTCCGGGAGAAGGCTGGCAGCACTACTAGTAGAAAAAGAGGGAGGAGTGAAAAAATGAAAGCCATATGTATTTGAGTGAACTTTAAAGAACATTGTACTTTTCTTTTCGAAGTTTTATTTCCAAAATGTCGTACTTTCCTCCATCAATGAAGTTTGTTTGTCTCACATGCTGATCCTTTATCTTGAAAATATTGTGGAACTTATGACAAATCAGGATGCGCTTGCAATTCCCGACCTAAAACAATAAGACTCATGCACACATGCATCATTCGCATTTTCATCCATTCATATACTCATACATATACTCATACCATGTGTCCCACCAACAGAGAGTAAAAGACAAGCTGGTGCGTCAACATCGCTATTGGACTCGTTCTCAAGCCAGAAACATGGAAGAAAATCAGGACAATCCGCCTCAAGATAACCTGGATCAAGGCAATCCACCTCAGGACCTAGGCAATCAAGAGCTTAGGGCAGAAATAGATGGGATGAAAGAACAGATGGCTGAAATCTTAAAGGTTTTACAAGCTTTGAAGGGCAAAGACACAAGCGAAGATGTCTCCGCTGGGAACACGGAAAATCAAGTTACCAACCCTTCTCCTCCCAATGGACTCGGGATCCCGCATACAGTGCCCCCCACTGGGACTAATGACCAGGGTTACATATGGCCTCCTTACGGACTTCCACAAGGTTACACACCTCCGACAGTCGGTGCTAGTCCAGAAGACGGTCCCTCAGGAGTCGCGGGCCAACAACAGCTTACACCAACGGGTCACGATGGTAATCTGGGGGCACCACAAGTTCAAAACCCGACCCCCGTCGTCATACCACAAAGACTCCCACTTGGCTGCCCTCCACCGCCGATAGTTGACGCTCAAGCTCAGGGTTCCAACCTCAGGAATACCACTCATTCACATGCCCCAAATGTGAACCCAGCCATAGTTCCGATGATCCATCCTTACTATGGTATGAGTGGGCTCCCTCACAATCATTCTATGGAGAACCCTCAAGCCAAAGACAAACTACAAATGCTTGAGGAAAGGTTGAGAGCAGTCGAGGGATCCAATGTTGGTGCGAGAGATGCTTATGACTTGTGCCTCGTCCCTAACGTAGTCATCCCTCCAAAATTTAAGGAGCCAGACTTCGACAAATACAGAGGGTCGACTTGCCCTGTAAGCCACTTAACCATGTACTGCAGGAGGATGGCGGCGTTTGCTCACGACGACAAATTGCTCATCCACTACTTCCAAGATAGTCTGTCTGGGGCAGCTTTGAGCTGGTACATGCAATTAGAACGTGCCCATATCAGATGCTGGAAAGACCTAGCCGATGCATTTTTGAGGCAATACAAATATAACATTGACATGGCTCCCGATAGAACACAGCTGCAGAGCATGACGAAGAGAGATAATGAGTCCTTCAAAGAATATGCCCAACGCTGGAGAGGTTTGGCCGCACAGGTGGTACCACCTTTGTTAGAAAAAGAGATGGTATCAATGTTCATGGATACTCTTCAATCACCTTTCTACGACAGGTTGATTGGGAGCGTGTCTTCGAACTTTTCAGATATGATCGTCATCGGAGAAAGATTAGAGAATGGATGGAGAAACGGGAAGATTGCATATAGCTCCACTGGAACCAGCAATCAGAAAAGGCCCTTCTCAGGTTTTCCTAAAAAGAAGGAGGGCGAAGCTAATGCCATCTCTGGATCCGGAAAGCCTCCCTACAACAACCCCCGACAGACTTTACAAATACCTACTCAAACACCACAAGCCCCACCTCACCAAGTCAACCCAGGCTATAGACCACAAAACTACCAAGAAAGAAAGCCCGCCAATTTCGACCCAATACCCATGTCATACACCGACCTATTCAATCACCTCATCAGTCACAACTTGATCACTCCCCGTCCAATGAGACCCCTTCAACCTCCTTTCCCCAGGAGCTATGACCCAGAGGCTAGCTGTGGATTCCACGCTGGGGCAGTTGGCCATTCAACAGAAAATTGCAAGGCGTTGAAATATGTAGTACAAGACTTAATTGAATCTAAATGGTTAAGCTTCGCAGAAGATGGTCCGAATGTTGCCACTAACCCTCTGCCGGGGCACGGGAAACCCTCCGTTAATGCCATTGAGAATGTTGAGGAGCAATTATTGGTCAGAAAGGTGGAGGACATTGTCACACCCCTGGACCTCGTCCATGCTAATTTGTGTCACTTCGGAATCATTATGAAGGGATGTACCAAAAAGGGCTCGTGTGCTGATCCCCTTTGTGTCGGGGCCTGTGAAGCATTCAAACCAATCCTGCAAGACTTATTAGACCGACACATAATATAAATAGGTCTTCAAAAGAAAGAGGAAGGCGTGTCGACTCTCCAGTCAAGCATCGACCAAAGCAAGAGTATCCGGAAACCGCTGGAAATCCATTACAAAAAGGACACAAAGCTAACCACCGCTGTGCCTAAACCAATCACTATTCAAGTGCCAGTCCCTTTTCCCTTTAAAAGCACCAATGCAGTCCCGTGGAGTTACGATGTGAAAGTTCAGACTACCCCTGATGTCATTAACATCTCAGGGACCGGTGGGATGACTCGAAGTGGGCGTTTCTATACCCCTGGAGGGCCTAGTGAGGACCGAACAAAAGAAGGGGAGGAAAGAGCCCGTAAGGGCAAAAGCATAGAGCAGGAACCTGTCGATAAAAATACGGGAAAGAAGACGTTATCCGAGCAAGAAGCCAGTGAATTTCTGAAGCTTATGAGGCAAAGTGAGTATAAGGTGGTTGATCAACTGAACCAAACCCCCCGCAAAGATATCTCTGTTGTCATTATTGCTCAGTTCCGATGCCCATCGTGCAGCATTGACAAAAGTATTGAATGAGGCCCATGTCGCTCATGACATCTCCGTCGGCCAATTTGATGGGATCGTCGGAAACCTTGTTGCAAGTAATTATCTCACATTTACTGATGATGAGATTCCAACTGAAGGAAGGGGGCACAACAAGGCCCTACACATATTTGTGAAGTGTGGAGATTACTCTCTTGCTCGGGTACTTATTGACAATGGTTCATCTTTGAATGTATTACCCAGATCAACCATGGAGAAATTAGATGTGGACTGTTCATACATGAGACCAAGCTCCATATTAGTCAGGGCCTTTGACGGATCAAAAAGGGAAGTCATCGGAGAAATGGAATTACCTGTGCAAGTAGGTCCGGAGTACTTCGTGGTGACCTTCCAGATAATGGACATTGCCCCATCCTACAGTTGTCTCTTGGGGAGGCCATGGATCCACTCGGCAGGGGCAGTTCCCTCTTCTTTACACCAGAAGCTCAAGTTCATAGTCAACAATAAGCTGGTGGTTATTTTCGGTGAGGAAGAAATGCTGATAAATAAGTCCGCTCCCACTCGTTACATTGAGGCTGCTGAAGAGTCTCTCGAGACTGCCTTCCAAGCATTGGAAATCGCCAATACATCTGCTATGTTAGAACCCAAGCTATCCAAAACTGCCGTGATGGTTGCTAAGTTCATGTTAGGAAAAGGCTACCAAGCTGGAGGAGGCTTGGGAAAAACCGGACAGGGGATCCTGACGCCAATACAGCCAGAGGAGAACAAAGATAGGCATGGGATAGGATATCGGCCCAATCGCACTGACAAGAGAAGGATTGTGGAGGAAAAGAAGGAGCGGAGGTTAGCCAGGCTTGAGGATAGGGTGCCAAATACGAAGAGGATCACCATCTGCGACATCAAGGAAAGCGTTCGGAGTGCGAGAATGTTGAACCCCAATCAGATCGCCGCAGTTGAGGACGATCTAAACGCCGAAGAAGGCGTCGTCGGTCTTGTACGCCCTTGTCCTGCAAACAAAAGGCTCATGAATTGGGAGATCGTTGATTTTCCTGTGGTTTTTAGTTCAAAGTAATGTTTCTATAATGTAACCCTCTGGCTCTGCCCAAGGCCTTAGGATATTTCATTCGGGCACACATGTTTTCCTTTCAATATTAATATCAATGCAACGTTATTTCAGTTCCCAATAAACCCCCGTTTTTCTTTTCTTGTTACATTCGCTTCTTATTTTCTTTCTTTCGTTTTTATTCCGTTAATTTACACTAATGCAGATCCGAAAAAAATGTCTTTGAAAATAACAACGCCAATAATCCATATTGTAACTTTGATCACCCCATCAATCAAACTGAGGAAGATGTTGAGGATAATTGGGAAACCCCTCCAGAGTTAATGAGAATGATGGAACAAGAGGAAAAAATAATCGAACCCCACGAGGAATCAACTAAAACGATCAACTTAGGCACGGAAGAAGACAAAAAAGAAGTCAACATTGGCACCACATTGAAAGACAGCGAGCGAGAGAAATTGGTTAGGTTGTTGTTTGACTATGTTGACGTCTTCGCATGGACATACCAAGACATGCCTGGACTGGACCCCAACATAGTCGAGCATAAGTTACCGGTAAAACCAGAATGCCCACCGGTAAAACAAAAGTTAAGAAGGATGAAACCAGAGATGTCATTAAAAATCCGAGATGAGGTTAAGAAGCAGTTCGATGCTGGGTTTTTAGCAGTGGCCAAATACCCTCAATGGGTAGCCAATATTGTACCAGTCCCAAAGAAAGACGGGAAGGTTCGAATGTGCGTCGATTATCGAGATTTGAACAGAGCCAGCCCCAAAGATGACTTCCCTTTGCCTCACATTGATGTCCTGGTAGATAGCACTGCACAACACTCTCTGTTCTCCTTCATGGATGGATATTCCGGATACAACCAAATTAAGATGGCCCCTGAAGACATGGAGAAAACCACCTTCATCACCCTCTGGGGAACCTTCTGTTACAAAGTAATGCCATTCGGACTGAAGAATGCTGGTGCAACATACCAAAGGGCAATGGTCGCATTGTTCCATGATATGATGCATAAAGAAATAGAGGTTTACGTGGATGACATGATTACAAAATCCAAGACTGAAGAAGAGAATATCGTCAATCTGCAAAAACTCTTCGAACGTCTCAGGAAGTTCAAACTCAGATTAAACCCTGCCAAATGCACTTTCGGTGTAAGATCGGGAAAGCTGTTGGGTTTCATAGTCAGTCAGAGGGGAATAGAAGTAGATCCAGCCAAAGTACGGGCAATACTAGAAATGCCGGTACCAAGTACTGAAAAAGAAGTTCGTGGTTTCCTGGGAAGATTGAACTACATCTCTAGGTTCATATCGCAGCTAACATCTACATGCGAGCCTATCTTCAAGCTTTTGTGCAAAAACCAAGAAACAAAGTGGAATGATAATTGCCAAGAAGCCTTTGAAAAGATCAAGAAGTACCTCCAAAATCCACCGATTCTGATGCCGCCTGTGCAGGGCAGACCTCTCATCCTGTATCTAACAGTGCTAGACAAGTCAATGGGTTGTGTACTGGGGCAACATGATGAATCCGGAAAGAAGGAACATGCCATCTACTATCTAAGCAAGAAATTCACCGAGTGCGAGACAAGATACTCATTCTTGGAAAGAACGTGTTGTGCTCTGGCCTGGGCTGCACGTCGTTTGAGGCAGTATATGCTGAGCTACACGACTTGGTTGGTATCTAAAATGGACCCAGTCAAGTATATTTTTGAAAAACCCGCACTCACAGGGAGGATCGCTCGCTGGCAAATGCTATTATCTGAATATGACCTTTTATATGTCACCCAAAAAGCAATCAAGGGTAGTGCATTGGCTGAGTACTTGGCACACCAGCCCATTGAAGATTACCAATCAATGCAGTGCGATTTCCCAGACGAAGATATAATGGCTCTATTCGTAGAAGGGAATCCTCCGGACAGCGAAAGGTGGAGAATGTTATTCGACGGCGCTTCTAATTTATACGGGCACGGGGTCGGAGCTGTACTGATCTCTCCTGATAACCGCTTCGTACCATTTACCGCTAGACTGAGTTTCTACTGCACCAACAACATTGCAGAATATGAAGCGTGCGTCCTAGGCATCAAAGCAGCCCTTGAATGGAAAGTCAAAAGACTCGATGTATATGGGGACTCAGCTTTAGTCATCCATCAGACAAAAGGTGACTGGGAAACCAGGGATTCCAAATTAATTCCTTATCATGATCACATCCAAAAGATGGTTGAACAATTTGAAGAGATCACTTTCCATCATCTCCCTCGCGAACAAAATCAGTTGGCTGATGCTTTGGCGACTTTGTCATCAATGTTCAACATCAATAACGACAAGAGTCTGACATTCATCCGAATCCAACATCGAGACCTACCGGCACATCATTGTGTGGCAATCGAAGAAGAGCCTGACAGTAAACCTTGGTATTACGATATCAAGCACTATATCACAAACAGAGAATATCCTCCTGGTGCCACCGAGAATGATAAAAGGACACTTAGGAGGCTGTCAATGGGTTTCTTCCTAAATGGGGAAGTGCTTTACAAGAGAAATCATGATATGGTCCTCCTCAGATGTGTAGCAGAAGAAGAAGCAGAAAGAATTATGAAAGATGTCCATGAAGGCTCGTTCGGCACCCATTCTAATGGGCACACCATGGCAAGGAAAATCCTAAGGGCTGGCTACTACTGGTTGTCAATGGAGACTGACTGCTTCAACTACTTCAGAAAATGCCACAAATGTCAAATCTATGCCGACAATATCCATGTACCACCTGCCTCTCTGAATGTCCTAACAGCACCATGGCCATTCTCGATGTGGGGAATGGATGTCATCGGTCCCATCGAACCCAAGGCATCAAACGGACATCGTTTCATTCTTGTCGCTATTGATTATTTCACCAAATGGGTCGAGGCCGCTTCTTACGCCAGTGTAACAAAGTCAGTGGTTGTCAGGTTCATAAAGAGAGATTTGATTTGCCGCTACGGTCTTCCAAATAAGATCATCACGGACAATGGGACCAACCTGAACAATAAGATGATGAAAGAGTTGTGTGACGACTTCAAAATCCAGCATCATAATTCCTCCCCATACCGTCCAAAGATGAATGGGGCAGTTGAGGCAGCAAATAAGAACATAAAGAAGATCGTGCAAAAGATGGTAGTGACCTTCAAGGACTGGCATGAAATGTTGCCCTTCGCTTTGCACGGGTATCGGACCTCTATCCGCACTTCAACAGGGGCAACACCATTCTCACTAGTATATGGGATGGAAGCAGTTCTTCCCATCGAGGTGGAAATACCCTCCCTGCGAGTGCTAATGGAAACAAAATTGGAAGAAGCAGAATGGGTTCAAGCTCGTCTAGATCAGTTGAACCTCATAGAAGAAAAGAGAGTAGTTGCTTTGTGTCATGGGCAGTTGTACCAACAAAGAATGAAAAAGGCTTATGATAAAAAAGTGCGCCCCCGCCAGTTTCAAGAAGGAGACCTCGTGCTCAAGAAGATGTTGCCTATCCAAAAGGATTCCCGTGGAAAATGGACCCCTAACTATGAAGGACCTTATGTGGTAAAGAAGGCATTCTCTGGAGGAGCATTGATTCTCACAAAAATGGACGGTGAAGACCTCCCACTCCCAGTGAACTCGGACGCCGTCAAGAAGTACTATGCCTAAAGAAATATATGGAAAAAAGAGAAAGATGAGCCAAGCAAAAAGTAAGCTCGCTAGGTCGAAAACCCGAAAGGGCGGCCTAGGCAAAAATTAGAGCGACCCGGTGGACTGAAAACTCTAAAGAGCAGTCCAGGCAAAAATTAGGGTCAGAAGTTGGACTTTGAGCTACAAAGGCAGTCAATACCTCCGAAAGTTGGATAATGAATGCTCAAAGTTATGTTAATGGGCGATTGGCGTTATTACTTCAAAGATACAAACAATCAAAAGATCAGCTTTCCTTGTTTTCTTTTTGTAGTTTAAACTCCCAATGTAATTTTCAGCCAGCGCGACCTTCTGCGCATTTGTTTTCCATTTGAATATTAAACACTTCCTTTATTCTCTCATTTCCCTATTATCATAAAAATAACGTTCATGGTAGACGATACTGAGTTGCGAAACGTGTGCATGATCACAAGCATTATATTCATTGCGAAATTTCTAAAAATCATAAAAAAGAGATGATCTCTCATAAAGTTGCAAAAAGGACAAATGCATAATCACTTCAGCAAATCTTAATAACCCGCACTTTGGCACCACTGCTTGAGGCAACACTCGTATCCCACGTCAAGAGTCATGCGACTTTGATGATGCCAGCAAAGTCAATAAAGAGCTAAAGAGCAAAAAGAGCAAAAGAGCAAGAAAAGAAAATGAAAAAAGAAAAAAGCCAAAGCCAAAAACAAAATCATTCCACATTTCATTCATCATGTCATCAATTACTTAACTACATGCACGCATGCATCATTCATTGCAAGTGTCTGTTGAGATAATTTTAGTATGTATCGTTAGCAACAATTCTTCAGACCCCCAGCGGTCCTTCAGAGCCCAGGCGCTCCTTCAGACCAACAATGGTCCTTCAATCCAGATCGCACGTCGCGTTATCGAGCAACCGACGGATCATCCGGCCCCAGGCCCTTCAGACTAGCTGTGTCCGCCTAAAAAACACAGTGCACGTCCTTCGTGGTTATATCAGTTCCGGACCTGATTAACCCTAATGGCCGCTCGAAAAAAGGCCACCCCCAGACCGTATTACTAGTACCATAAGCTAGTTGCGCTCCTTCAGACCCATCGGTCCCTCAGGCTTAGGCATGCCCTTCAGACCCCGACGGTCCCTCAGTCGAACGCAAGTCGATGCTCCAAGCATTGATTTTGAACTAGACCTTCAGAGCCCCAGTGCTCCTTCAGAGCCCCAGTGCTCCTTCAGATCCCCAGCGATTCTTCAGATCCCCAGCGATCCCTGTTTACTTTCTTTCTAAATCAACCCAGTTTTCATAAATTTCAAACCAAAAAAAGAAGAAGCAACACAAAATTCTCAGTCTGGACAAAATTAGCGTTTTGTTATCTTTATTTCTATTTTCCTCGAGAAATTTGAAATCCCTCCGATTTCCTAGCAAAATATAAATAAAGAGGGGCAGCTGTAATACCCTAATTTTGTCCGATCAAATTGAGAGATTTTTATTTTTCAATAAAAATAATATTCTTTTTATGTTCATGTCATATTTTATTTTAGTTTGCTACAAGTTTTAATCTTTGAAAAAATAATAATTAGAAGTATCAAAACAAAATAGGCAAAGGAGCATAGGGGGGGTCTGTAAAAAAGGGAAATAGAGGTGCAATCAGGATTGGGCCATCAGAAGCCCATTTCCTCCACCAAATTCAGCCCAATTCGCAAACCCAACCCAACTCCCTCCTAACCCATCCATCTAACCCTAACCCAACTCCATCCAACCCACTCCAACTAAACCCTAATTCGAATTCCACCCCTTCCAAACCCTAAAAAAAAAATTTCGGCTACTTCTCTCTCTCCTCCCTAAAATTCGGCCACCTTTCCCTCTTTTCCCTCCTTGAAACTTGCATTCCCACTTCCCCATTCCTTGAAACCCACACTTCCCCACTTCCCCACACACGCCTCCCACTTCCCCATGCACGCCTCCCACTTCCCTCCCAACGGCTCTCTCTCTCTCTCACACACTTCCCTTCACCAAACCCTAACTCACATCACTTCCCTCACATCACTCTCCTATCTCACGCTTCCCACTCTTTTCCCTCACACTCACTCTTTCCCTTTCTCTTTCTTCTCTCACACACTCACGGCACTCTCTCACTCTCCTACCACTCATACACTCATTTTTTTTCCTCACATTCACTCATCCTTCTTCTCCAATCCCTCTCCTACACACCCACGGCTCTCTCTCTCTTCCACACTCACACACTCATTTTTCTCACATGGCTCTCCTCCTTTCACGCCCCCATTCCTCTTCTCTCACACACTCACGGATTTTTTTTCTCTCTCACACACAAGCCATCATTTCCCTTCTCTGTCTACTCCATACCTTCGCATATTTCACTCTCCCCTCCTCTCACAAGTTTTTTTCTCTTTCACCAACTACTCTCCACAAAACCCTAGGTCATCATATCCTTCTCAGTCATCACGAAATGTCAAGCCACAGTAACAAACTACTGTACAAAGCAGTCCAAAAAAAACGAAGGAGGCATTCCATCTTTTAGTATAAATAGGGTTCTTGCCATGGACCAGAGAAAAAAAAGAGGGAGAAAAAGAAAAAGATTTTCGAAAAAAAAAGAAAAGGTTTTTCAGAGAGAAAGAAAAGAGAGGTTAGGTTTTTTTTTAAAAAAAAAAACAGTTGAGATTTGTTCACTGTTCTTATTTTTCTCCTTTCACAAACAATTTTTTTTTAGTTTACATTCTGCTATTGTTGAGGAGATCCAAGGAAAGATTTTTTTTCAACATTTCGGGTTTTTTAAGGTACTGTAATTTCGAATTTGTTGCTGTATTTTTTAGTTTTGTAGTTGCTATAATTATTTTTATTGTATATATTGTTGCTGTTTTTTTTTCTCATTTTCAGTCACTGTAACGTTTTTAGTGCTGCTGTTTTTCTATCTTAGTTGCTGTAACACTTTTTTATTATTGCTGTTTTTTCTATCTTAGTTGCTGTAAATTTTTTTAGTATTGCTGTTTTTGCTGTTTTCGTTGCTGTAATAATCTTTGCTGTTGCTGTTTTTTTTATTGCTGTAATATATTTTTATTCTTACTGTTTTTTTATTTTAGTTGCTGTAATACTTTTTATTCTTGCTGTTTTTATTTTTTGTTGCTGTATTTTCGAATTTTAGGCATTAGATTGGTTATTTTCAAAAAAAAATCATTTACAATAAGATATTCTGTTTTATAAAATGAAGTTTCTTTTAAAATAATAACGCTAAAAATGTTGTTTTTTTCAAAATAAATGGTTACTAATACCACTACCCCTTTTTATAAATAAAAAATAAATAATAATAATAATAATCCTTTTCCTAAAAAAAAAAGCAAAAGCACTTTTTTTTTTCAAAATAATTATTTTTCCAAAAAAAAGTAATAGCACCTTCTTAAAAATAATCATTTTTCCAAAAAAAAAGTAAAAACACCTCCTTTCAAAATAACAACTATGACAATCATTTCAAAAAAAAAAAGAACTTTTCTTTATAAATTCGCAAATCATATGTGTTAGGTTATGTTAGTAAGGTGGTAAAAAAGAAAAATTAAGCAATCGTTTTTTTTAACGTAAAATCGCTGTTTGCACCCCCGCGTCTTAGTAAAACAGCACCCCTTTTTGGCTGCAAGCCCATTTTCGAAAAACAACACAACCAAGCTCCAAAGCGATCCGGTCTCACTGTTTGCACCCCCGCGTTCTAGTAAAACAGCACCCCCTTTTGGTTGCAAGCCCATGTTTTTAAAACACAACCTAGTCCACAAAAGCGATTCGGTCTCACTGTTCGCACCCCCCATTTTTAACACAGCACCCCTGTCATTCGCGCCCCCTTTTTTACTATCACCCATTCCGCTTTTATTTATACCGCGTGATTTCCAAACCATTTTTTTCTTTATTTCAAACAACCAAACTCGTACAAATAGGTTGTTGCTAACGGTCACTCTGAGTTTAGCTTGTTTGACCGATAGGAATAATCTCCATTTTTCGAAACGGATTAGTAAGCGGTGATCACCCTAAGGTTACTCGTTCGATCATCATGAACACCCGCCTAAACTAAAAAAAAGGACTTTCAATCAACAAAAAACATACAAAGACGTAATCTCAAATCCATTTTTTTGATCACGTTTCCCCGGTAAGCATTTTCCGAACAAACAAGCACGCGATCACAAACTGGTTATTTATAGCGGTCACTCTGGGCCCAGCTCGTTTGAACGCTGTAAACACTTTCTTTTTCGAATAAGCCATTAATGGTGGCCACTCTGGATTTATCTGTTTGGTCACCATGAACGGTCTCTAGTTTTCGCAAACTTTTCAAAAAATAAAAATTACCAACACACAAATATTTTCTACCCGAGAACTACGTAGCTTTGATTTCTCCATCGCACCCGGAGATACGTAGGAGCAGGGGCCCACTCCTGTCGAGCGCAAAAAAAAAAAAACTAATTTTTTTTTTAAGTCTTCCTTTCCGTTTTTTTTGTAATTAATAAAAAGGGTAAATTAAAATGTTTTCTTTAAAACTAACTTTTTCTACACATTAAATTAAAAGGTAACCTTTTTAGGATGTTGCGGGGTGCTAGTACCTTCCCCGCACTTAATCGACCCCCGAACCCAAAAACAAAGGTTTTTTTCAATGTTTTCCTAAAAATAAATATTGATGGCGACTCCATTGTTCAAAAACGACGAAGAATCCCTCCTCCGGATTTTTCGGTCGCTACATTGAGTAATTCAATTTTCATAAATTCCCTTTTTAACATGATACGTCCAAAGTTTAGAGCACTGCGTTAAGCGTCCCATTTCACTTAGCATATATTTTTTGGTATTCTTATCCTTTGACAGACAAGAGCATTGCTTTGAGTTTTCGAAACGCTAGTCGAATTGCTCAAATGTTGTCTTTATTAACTTACTTTAATCGTTAATTGATAACACTCAGTCAACTCTTTAGTTTTCCATTCTCGAAATAAGAGTGTGTTGTTCAAAATGGAGTTGCGCCGAAAATCTGTTGGAGAAGTTCAGGTTTTTTCACAAATTATAGGCTTTTCATAAAGTCTTTTTCTTTTTTATCCTCTATAAAGTATTCATTTCCTTTTAATGGTATTTTATCCTATCAACTTTCGAAATAGTGTTTTTCATTTCAGAAACCTCATGTGAATGTGATCTATTACTAATATTGTCACATCTCAAACCTGATCTATTACCAATTTGGATATCTTATTAACAAGATACATATATAATTTAAGGGTAAAAATGTTATTACCCTCCATTTCTTTCTTTTTCTTCTTACACTCTCTTTCTTTTCTTTTTTCTCTTTTTTCTTACACTATTTTTCCTTCTTTTCACTTTTCTCTTACACTCTCTTTCTTCCTTTTTTTCTTTTTACTTTACTTTTACTTTTACTTTTCCCATAAACAATTCTTCTATTTCTCTTATCACTTCACTTTAGTTTTTTTTTACTAAATTTTTAAATTTATACAAACACTACTCTACTAAAATTACCTATAAAAATAAAAATGAGTCACACTAAAAAACAAAAAAAAAACTATCACCTTTTTAGAAAAAGTTATCACCTTAAAATTTTAATTTTTCTCTCAGAAATCTGTTTATACTTGTTGCGTTAAAAACACACTTAGAGCAAGTGTACTCTACCGCAGAAGTAGTATAAAAGATTATTGTGTCTACAGGGATTAATTAACAAGTACCAAACTAATCAAGATTTATTATTATTTAGACGAACGAATATTTGAATTGTAATGGAACAAATAAAAAAAGAAATAAATAACAATAATTGAAATACTAGATTTAATAAATGGGGAGAGGTCTAGGATCACGGTTTCACTTGCAAGCTTCGATTCCCCCTATGTCTAATCCTACCTGAATTCCCTTATTTTACTTAATTACCAATCCCTTTACTAAAACTATTAATCCGTTTGGTCATTCGCGATTAATATTCTTTTTCCTAAATTAACCCTCGTTTGGTCATGCAAGAATTTAAATTCAGGAAAAGCATAAAGAGCAAAAAGGTTGAATGATTGGAAGACTAAATTATGGTTTGGTCATGCCCTAATTATAGCCCCAATTATCCTATAGGTCCACCAACTAATTGCAGTACGGTCGCTGATCAACTAATTGATTATAAACATGCAAAGGGTAGCTAATCCTAATCATGTGATAAAAACAATAGGACAATATTAATTAAAATAAAAACAGGAATTCAAACCAGAAATTAGAACATAAAAATGTCTCTAATCAAGCAAGATCCACCTAGACCCTAGAAGAGGATTTAGTTATCCATAGTGTTCGAGAACAATAAAATAAAATTAGGAGTCATAAATTACAGAGATAAAAATAACCCGGAATAGAGAAATTTTTATTCTGAATATTCAGTCTCCTTTTTCTGCTCCAGAGCTCTCTCACGGTGTCAAGAACGGGTACCCAAAACCATCTCCTCTCCTTGCCGGCGCTACTGTTTGTGCGCGGCTTCGGTTCCTGATCAGTAATTCACGTTCGCGGCTCTCCTCTTTTGATGTTGCCAATTCTCCCCTTTAATTATCAAAATTAATTCCTTTTTTTTGTGCGGCTACTGTACCCCCTTCTTATTGCCCAAGCTTTCTTTTTCTATTGTGGGCTTCACTCTCAACAATTGGGCCACATTTTAATTCTCCACAATTCAACAATCAGCCCATATATAAATAGGCTTAAAATGACTTTTTTTTATGTTTGATTTTCTCCTGTCAAATATGGAACAAATTAAGTTAATAATCTATTTAAGTGATAATTATTGTTCTAGAAATGACTGAAAAAATATCTCTAAAAATACACTTATTAGGAGTTTATCAACTCCCCCACACTTAACCTTTGCTTGTCCTCAAGCAAATTTCCTGGCTCAATAAATTTTTCAAAAAAGTAACAGAGACAGCCAAATAAGGGATCCACAATTAGAAGCACAATGACAGACAATAGACAACATAGCACATATGATGTGTCAAAAGGTTGCCCAATTAGAGGCTCATGTCTCTGAAGAATACCTTTTTGTGAACAGAGGCACTCGCTCACAATCTCTCTAAGTGTTTAGGGACTAGGGAAATATACACTCAAGTTTCCGCAAAATGTACATTACCATAAGCTTGTAATTTGACCAAATCTCCACTAAATAGTTCACATGCATGCAAAAGATGGGGTTTCATGGGTTGTAATGGGGCCAGGGTGAATTCATGCAGGGTAGGAAATAAGAAGGAACGGATAATCAAAGGGCTAAAAAAACAAGAAATAAATAGTAACATTTGAAATCAAATATGGAGCTCCTATATATTTTACAATTTTTGCCCAAACTCCAAATTAGTTTCACTTCTTCACTCTTTTTCTATTGAGTCAGCTCTTTTTGATTTGCTTTTTGCTCTTGAGAAGACTTTTTTTTTTTTGGATTTGCCCTTTGGCTCTTTCATTCTTTTGATGTGCCTTTTCCTCCTTCTTGCTTTCCTTTGTTCTCTTTTTTTTTTCTTTCCAACTTTTCATTTTTCTAGAGGAAAAGGTACTTGTAACCACATTAGTCACTCTTATTTTGTTTTTATGTCCCGATGAGATAGACACTTGAAATACAGGACAAAATTGTAACTTTCAATAGTTGCTCCAAATTTAATTTCAAATGGTTACCAAAAAAAAAGAAAAAATTATATCTAGGTACCAAAGAAAAAATATAACAAATAGGCTCAAATGGGGCAACTAATGGATAAATTTAACAAACAATTCTGAGGCCAGAAAAATACCTAAATTCCCCAAATCTTTTTACATGATGCAAATCAATTTTCGCCTTGAAATGGTCAAAAGACAAATTTTAGAATGTAACAAATTGGGAAACACACTCATAGAAAGAAAAGGGGTAAAATTTTTTGATTTAGTATCAATCCCCTTATGAAGGCTCAGATCTCACATTTAGAAGCTAGTTCACAAAAAGTACTCAACAGGCACAAATGCTAATTACCAGCTTCCTAAGGACATCCTCACAGTTACAATTAAGCACAAGTCTCTCAAGTAAATTAATTATGGGATCCCCTAAAGGCAAAATCTCTATTTTTTTTTTCAGTTTCTATATCCAAAACTAGCCAGAAAAAATGCTATCAACATATGTAGTGGGTATATGCATTAATAGAGATGAATTGACAAAGTTAAACTATCCTCCCCCACACTAGCATAAAACATGGCCCTCAATGCAAAATATCAAATTGGCACAAAAATAAATAAATGAGAGAGTAAGAGTGACTTCCCTGAGAGAGCTTGTAGTTTGAGCTTATTCCTAAAAAAAATGAAACAAATTAAAAGTAAAAATAACTGAAAATAAAACACAGGTTGCCTCCTGCGAAGCGCTTGTTTAACGTCGTGAGCCTGACTATAGTTGGTGCTTAATCAGGGGGTTCTCCAAGAGCAAATTTTACATCTAACGCAGTACACCTTCTTAACTTTCTAACCATGTGGTTCACATTGTTCTTTCTTTTTCCACGTGGTGGATGAACTTCAAAGGATGGTGAAATTTTTATTTTATCTCCATCCACCACTATGCTAGGATCCTGCAAAATAAGATTTTTTTCCAAAAGGTCCTGCATCTTTAATTCACAAAAAATGTTAGTTTCAACCACATCATCAAAATAAGGAGAAATTAAAGAAGAGAAAATTTCATTGAAATTTAAAGCTTTAATAACATCATCTTCTTTACCATTCCTTAAAGTTACCTTTCCCCAGTGAACCTCAATCACAGCATCACCAATGGTTAAAACAATTTGCCCAAAAATGGGCGCTTTCTCCTCTTTCTCCAAATCCAGAACCAATGGATCTTTCTCATTCTCCTCACAACCGCTCTCATTAATAGGATCTTTTGTTTCAATATGACTCCCTTCAGTAGGAGCTACTATTTTGATTTGACTCCCTTCAGTAGGAGTCTCCTCATCTTTCTTGAGAGCTTCTTCATCCAAATTATATTCCATGGAGACAACTTCATCTCTCGTAGGAATACTTTTTTTGTATTGCTCAGCTTCTTTATTTTGGGTCGACTTAGTTTGTGAAGGAGTTTCTTGGGCCTCTTGAGATAACAAAGCAATGAGACTTGAGATTTGACCATTCAGGCTTTCAAAATTTTCAAGTGTCTGCTGCATAAATTTGGCCAAGACCTCATTGACATCCGACTTTTCCTCCTCTTGCCTTTGCACTTATAGTGACTCATAATTATCCCAGTGGGAGGAATAAGGAGGTGGCTCATAGTCATCCCAATAGTCTGAATAAGGTTCATAAGGAGGAGGAGAAATTTGCATCTGACATTGAGACATATACCAATATGACTTCTCTAAATTCCTTTGTGCCTCTGCATCTCTAATATAATCTCCAATTGTCTTAACCATGATTTAAACTTTTATCTGCAAAAAAGGTGAACTGCAGCGGTCTCTTGGGAAAGTATTAGCAGCCTTTTTTTTGTATTTTTTTTCAATAAGATAAAAAAAATAAAATAAAACTAGTGCATAAAAAATGTCTAAAGCAATAAAAATCTTTTTCGTTTAATATTGCTAAATTAATCCCCGGCAACGGCGCCAAAAACCTGTTGCGTTAAAAACACACTTAGAGCAAGTGTACTCTACCGCAGAAGTAGTATAAAAGATTATCGTGTCTACAGGGATTAATTAACAAGTACCAAACTAATCAAGATTTATTATTATTTAGACGAACGAATATTTGAATTGTAATGGAACAAATAAAAAAAGAAATAAATAACAATAATTGAAATACTAGATTTAATAAATGGGGAGAGGTCTAGGATCACGGTTTCACTTGCAAGCTTCGATTCCCCCTATGTCTAATCCTACCTGAATCCCCTTATTTTACTTAATTACCAATCCCTTTACTAAAACTATTAATCCGTTTGGTCATTCGCGATTAATATTCTTTTTCCTAAATTAACCCTCGTTTGGTCATGCAAGTATTTAAATTCAGGAAAAGCATAAAGAGCAAAAAGGTTGAATGATTGGAAGACTAAATTATGGTTTGGTCATGCCCTAATTATAGCCCCAATTATCCTATAGGTCCACCAACTAATTGCAGTACGGTCGCTGATCAACTAATTGATTATAAACATGCAAAGGGTAGCTAATCCTAATCATGTGATAAAAACAATAGGACAATATTAATTAAAATAAAAACAGGAATTCAAACCAGAAATTAGAACATAAAAAGGTCTCTAATCAAGCAAGATCCACCTAGACCCTAGAAGAGGATTTAGTTATCCATAGTGTTCGAGAACAATAAAATAAAATTAGGAGTCATAAATTACAGAGATAAAAATAACCCGGAATAGAGAAATTTTTATTCTGAATATTCAGTCTCCTTTTTCTGCTCCAGAGCTCTCTCACGGTGTCAAGAACGGGTACCCAAAACCATCTCCTCTCCTTGCCGGCGCTACTGTTTGTGCGCGGCTTCGGTTCCTGATCAGTAATTCACGTTCGCGGCTCTCCTCTTTTGATGTTGCCAATTCTCCCCTTTAATTATCAAAATTAATTCCTTTTTTTTGTGCGGCTACTGTACCCCCTTCTTATTGCCCAAGCTTTCTTTTTCTATTGTGGGCTTCACTCTCAACAATTGGGCCACATTTTAATTCTCCACAATTCAACAATCAGCCCATATATAAATAGGCTTAAAATGACTTTTTTTTATGTTTGATTTTCTCCCGTCAAATATGGAACAAATTAAGTTAATAATCTATTTAAGTGATAATTATTGTTCTAGAAATGACTGAAAAAATATCTCTAAAAATACACTTATTAGGAGTTTATCAATACTCTTATTGATAATCTACTATCACCTCTTATTGATAATTTACTATCTATCATTTACTATCTGCTATAATCTATTAATCAACTAAAATAATCAATTGAAACTACAAGATAACTGCAATGATATATAAAAAACACGGAACAACTGCACTGATATATAAAAAAACACAGGATTAATATTTGTCATTGATAATTAAATTTTGGGTAAAACATGTTTTTAGTCCCTACAAAATTGGGTCTTTGTAAGTTTAGTCCCTATAATAACGAAATAGGTGTTTTGGTCCCCATTTTATTTTTCTGTTTCCATTATTAGTCCCTGACGTTAAATAATGCTTATTGTGTAACGGAAATCTGACTTGGCTGTTACATGTGTAATGTTTTTATCTACGTGGCATTTTTATTATTGATGTGGCTTTTTTATTTTATTTTTACCAAGATTTTTTATTTTATTATGTTTTGTTTTTTTGTTAAAAAAAATCTTCTTCTTCTCCCTCACAACGGTTACAGCAAACACGTTGTTTCTTCTTCTCTCTCACAACAGTTACACAACAACTGACCCTTGACCACCAGATCTCTCCTTCGTTCTCCTCCGTTTTCGCTGTCCGTAACAGATCTCCGTTCGTCGACGACACCACAGTGCACAACGGCCTCCTAAACCGACGCCACCACGTGAGACGACCTCCGTGACAGATCTCCTCCGACTGCAACCGCGAGCATCGACCTCCGTCTTTCTCTTCTTCATGCGACATTCGTGACTCCACCACCCGCACAGATCCTCCTTGCTTTTGTTTGCTTGTGTATCTCCCTAATTCAAACCCTAATTTGTTTTTGGTTTAAATACGTTTTTAACCCCTGCAAATATGAGGTGTTTTGCTTTTACCCCCTACAATTTTTTTTTTAAAAACCCCTTGCAAAATTCTTTTTTTTGACGTTAGTCCTTCTGTTAAGATGGACGTTACAAAAATGTCTACGTGGCATTTTTTATTCTTTTCTAATTTTTTTAATGTTGACTGGGCTGCCATGTCATTACTTTATTTATTTATTTATTTATTCTTTAATAATTAGCTTCTCCATCTCTCTCTCTCACAACTTCATCTCTCTCAATCTTCCCTATTCTCTCTCTCACTCCTCTGTGCTTCATCTCTCTCACCAGTAACTAGCTTCAGCCCACATCCACACCCACCCTCTGTTAGCCCGACGACCACCACACGACCACCACAGCCCGCATATTCCTTCTTCCTCTCATTCTCACCAAACCCTTTTTCGAAAAACAAAATCAAACCTTCAAATTTCACAATCAGACCTTCAAAATTGGACCTTTTTACATAGCAGTCAAATGATTTGGAATGAACACCTTCATAATCGATTTCTTCTTTCTTTTATCTTGTTATCCTCTCCTAACCCTTGTAGATGTTATTGATGGTGAGATCTGTGGTTGAGGTTTTCAGATCTGTGGTGTACGGTGGTGAAGAGATGAAGAGATGAAGAAGAGAGAAGGAGGGGAATGAAAACTCAACAAAGAGGGACAAGTTTCGTGGTGGTGGTGCTGCGAAGGACCTCCTTTTCGTTCGTCTCTACTCTTTTTTTTTAATTTCACAGATCCAAGGAGAGAGATGATGAAGAAAGAAAAGTGAAACTGAAGGGGAAACGAAGGAGAGAGATGATGAAGAAAGATGGAAACAACAACAACAACAACAACACAGAGAGAGAGAGATGATGAAGAGAGATGTTGAGGGAGAGGGTGTGTTTGTTGATGATGAAGCTGAGATGGAAACAACAACAACACAGAGAGAGATGAAGATGAAGAAAGATGGGTTCAGATAAAAATTTTTGTGGGGTGTAAAATCAAAACACGCCCTATTTGCAGGGGGTAAAAGCAAAGCCAAAACGTCCGCAAAGGCAGCTGGCAGTTCCGTTAGACACGTCAACAAACCACTAACGGAGACTTGACAGAAGGACTAATATCAAACAAAAAAATTTTGCAAGGTGTTTTTTTTAAAAAAAAATTTGTAGGGGGTAAAACAAAACACTCCCTATTTGCAGGGGGTAAAAACGTATTTAAACCTTTATTTTTCCCCAAATTTGATTTTGCTTCTGTTTTTCCCCAAATTTTATTTTTCCCCAAATCTTTTGCCATTGATTGCTTCTGGTGCTGAGATGATTTTGATTTCTCCCCCAATTCGTGATTTCTCCTAACTTGCTTCTGTTGTTGTGATGATCATGATTTTGATTTCTCCTTGCTTCTGTTTTTTCGCTCCTTGATTTATGAACCAAAATAGCAAACTGGGTGGAAGAAGAAAAAATGTTGAAGAAGAAGAGTTCAGCCTGCAAATTGGGTGGAAGAAGAAGGAATGTTGAAGAAGATGGTGATGATTAATTATTAATAATATAAAACTAAAAATATTATAAATTAATTGACATGTGGATGCCACGTCAGCAAAAATGCTGATGTGGCAGTGCTGATTGGGACTTCCGTTAGTCTAATTAACGCCAGGGACTAATATTGGAAACGAAAAAAATAAGATGAGGACCAAAAAGCCTATTTCATTAATGTAGGGACTAAACTTAGAATGACCCAATTTTGTAGGGACCAAAAACATATTTTACCCTTAAATTTTTTGAAGACTATTATAAATCTACTATCTAAAAAAACAATGAGATTTAATGACTATTTAAACTACTGATTAATATCTAAAACAAATATTTCTTATTGATAATCTACTATATCTCTTTTACTAGCTACTATAATCTACTAATCAACTAAAATAATCAATTGAAACTACGAGATAACTGCACTTATATATAAAAATGCACGGGATAACTGCACTGATATATAAAAAACACGAGATTAATATTTGTCATTGATAATTAATTTTTTTTGAAGACTACTACTACTACAAACCTACTATCTAAAAAACGTGAAGACTTGATGACAATTTAAACTACTAATTAATATTTAAAACAAGTATTTCTTATTGATAATCTACTATCTAACTTTTACTATCTACTGCAATCTACTAATCAACTAAAATAATCAATTGAAACTACAAGATAATGACACTGATATATAAAAAAACACGGGATAACTGTAATGATATATAAAAAACACAGGATTAATATTTTCCATTAATAATTAAATTTTTTGAAGACTACTATAAACCTACCATCTAAAAAAGAAGAAGGCTTAATGACTATTTAAACTGATTAATATTTAAAACACACGTGACAAATATTTGTCACTAATACCTAAAAAAGGACAAATAATTGTCACTGATATGTAAAAAACACGGGATGAATATTTCTTATTGATAATCTACTATCTATCTTTTACTATCTACTATAATCTACTAATCAACTCAAATAATCAATTAAAAAAACACGGGATAACTTCACTGATATATAAAAAAATATGGAGATAACTACAATGATATATTAAAAACACGGGATAGCTGCACTGATATAGAAAAAAAACACGGGATATGAACACTGATATATATTAAAAAACACTGCACTGATATATAAAAACACACAGGATAAATGCACATATTGTTTTTAAATGATACTTTTACGTTTTTAGTTTTAATATTTATCAATTTTTTATTTGAAACTCCTTTTTTATCTTACTTTAAATTTTTCTTTATTTTCACGGGGTAATGTTCAGACTATTTAAATACTGTCTAAATTTATTCATAAAAATAACACGACAGCACCTGTGCGTATGCAAGTCATCCTCTATATTTTACAATTGATTTTAAATTAATGAGATTTCAAATTAACGTTTCTATTTGAGGTAATCGTGTCACGTAACGCAGTCGGCCCGTGCGGAATCACGGATATAGTACTAGTTATTAATAGATTGCACTCTATTTTGACGCATTTTGCTCTTGATCAAATTATATCTAGAATTCATTCATTTTTTATTGATATAGAAAAGTCTTTCACGAGTTTTTAAACACATTCAAATCACATTTGAGAATTATTTTTTAAAACTCATAATTATGCATTTTGAAATATTTCTGCCTCTAACAAGTTTAATTTTGGAATTTTTTTTTCTTTTTTGACAAAATTTCGGAATGAATTTAATTTTTTTTTTTTAAAAAACTGTTTTTGAAAATAAGTTTCTACTAGATATTTTGAGAGAACAAATATGTTGCATATAAGGAGAACAGGTAGGGGTGTTTGCGGTGCGGTTTGGTTCGGTTTTGAGACAAAAAGTGAACCGAACCACAAAGTAAAATTACATGCGATTTGGTTTGGTTCGGTTGGCTTCCTAAAATAAAACCAAACTAAACCGAACCAAACCAATGCGGTTTGGATTGGTTCCGTTGGTTCGGTTTTTCGAAGACAAAACATAATTTAAAACGAAGTTAAAATTAACTAACATAAAAAATGGCTAACATAAATCTTTAAGAAAAAAATCTACTCAAATATATGTAGTATATAAATTACTCTCTTTTACTTTTTTTAAGATAGCTAAAACAATGTTTAAAAGAATTTGAATTAAATATTTTATTGTAACTTTTAAATATAGCATAACAATATGGATTGTTTGTAAGTTAGTCAAAGAATTAATTGGATTTGGGCTAGTAAGTGAGTGAGAGTTGGGTTTTAGTTGCATTTGGGCTAGTAAGTTAATAACGAATGTTGTAAGTCAATAAACCTTAGTGTTACTTGGGGTTTGGTTTGGTTTGGTTTCTATAATCAAAACCGCGAACCGAACCGCGCGGTGCAATGAAAAACAAAACCGAACAAAACCAATAAGAAGCGGTTTTTTGCAGTTTTCGATTTGATTTGGTTCGGTTTGCGATTTTCTATTGCTTTGGTTCGGTTTTGAACACCCCTAAGAACGGGAGCTGTATAAGAAATTTTTTTTGCAAAAAGTAACTAACTCACAAATGGATTAAACGGACCAGAGAGCCGAACCCCAATAATTCCGGATTTCCGGGTCGTTTTTTGGTTTATGACGATGACATAGCTTTGAATGAAGGGTGATCGTAAAAGATCCCCACGGTAATCCATGCACCCGCATATACCAAAACATTTCCCAGCCAGAGAGAAGTTTCTCGAACACCAGAATATTGTTACAAATAGAAGGAACGAATTTACGAACGAAAACAAAGTCACAAACCTCTTACTTCCCATTTCGCGAATTGTGAAGCAGGTAAAATTCCCAATCTCCTCTCTGATATTCTTCTCCGATCTATTGATCGGTTGCATCGAACATGAAGCAATAATTATGTTATAATTTTGTATTTTGCGTATTGTAATCGGTGGAGTTTTTTTTCTCTCTTCTTCAAGAATATGATCACAAATTAGATTTTATCTGCATGTGAACATTATTAAGGAAATTGGTGATTTTAGGGTCTGTGTTGAAATTGATGTTATATGGTTGAGTTTCGTTTATTCTATGCGGATTTAATTAATATGTTTTGTATTTTCGTTTATGGATTGGTAGTTATAACGAGATCAACATGAGGGGTAGAAGCTACAGTTACAGCCCGTCACCTCCGAAGGCATTACAGCCGAAGAAGACGCAGTCCTAGCCCTAGGGGTCGGTACCGAGGCCGTGATAGGGATTTACCAACAAGTCTTCTTGTGCGGAACCTCCACAGAGATTGCAGGTAATCACAAACGATTTCGAAGCTCTTCAGTAGTTATTTATAATTATAATTTATTATAATTGTTGTTACTCGGAGTGGTGCTGTGCTGATTAGGATTATGAACTTTTTTTTTAATGAGGTTCCTGATGTACGTTTCTATTGTTGGTTATTTTATTTCATTGATGGAAATGAAGATATAGGTGATTGTGAAAAGAAGATGATAGTGTAGGAGTGGTGTTATTGCTTCTAGCATGAAGTTTATTGAACTGATTTGTGAATTTTAACTATGATACTCTGTTTGCAGGCCTGACGATCTTCACGGTCCGTTTGGTCAGTTTGGACCTGTCAAGGACGTATACCTGCCTCGTGACTATTATACTGGGTAGGTCTACTTTCATTGGCTGAAACATAGCTTCTTTTGTTTTGAAAGATGTATTATGGGCTTGAAGAGTTTTGGTGTTTAATTAAACATTTTGAAGTTTTCCAACTGTGAAGTTGTGTGTTGTGTATTACCTGGCTTGTGATCTGATGGATTAGCATCATCATATTTTTTTTTAAATTGTCAATATAATGGAGTGATATGATTTGGTGAAATATTTGAATAATTGAATTAGTTGGGTGAAATGAATTGTGTTATGATATTTATCATATCCAATAAAAATTATTTAACTATACACTTGACTACTCACTATGTGAATCCAATTTCTTGTTCCTTAATAAGTTGCTATGTACAAAAAAATTATGGTGGTTTTCCCCTGAGTATTTAGTATTGCTGTTGCAATATCAGTAAGAATAATTTATGCCCCAATTATTTTATGGGAATTTGGTTGTTTTATTGAAAGAGTTGAAGACATGAATGAAGTAGTAAGAGTGATGAAGACAAGAAAGAGGTAATAAAAGTATTGAAGAGAAGAAAGAAGTAATAAGAGTGTCGAATTGAAGACACCAACAAGTAGTAAGAGTTCTGTTCGGAAGGTTGAGTTTGAATTCATTGTGAAGAAGTTCAAGTCTTGAAGATTTTCATCTCAATATTTTGGCTTCTACAAGGTTAGCATATGTGTGGTGTTTATTATTGAATTCTATGGAGTATTGAGAGTGTGACTTGTGATAGTTTGGAGTGGGGCATCATATTTGTATTTGTGTATATCGACAACAAACCTAACTTAGGTATTCGGGCATGTTTATTGTTCATGCCATGCAGTCTCTTAACTCATTTAGATTTTGTTGTTCAGGGAGCCAAGAGGTTTTGGATTTGTTCAATTCGTGGACCCGACTGATGCTGCAGATGCAAAATATCACATGGATGGTCAAATTCTTCTTGGTCGTGAGTTAACTGTGGTTTTTGCTGAAGAAAACAGAAAGAAACCTCAAGAAATGAGAGCAAGGGAGCGTAGGAGGTAAGGATATAGATGTTTGATTATCCGTAATGAATAGTGGTATAAAGTCTATATTATATAACAATTATATATAGACAATGCCTTGCTGTTTTGAAATGGTTTCCTTTTCCTTCATGTTTTATTCTCATTGCTTAAGTAATTTTTAATTCAACCCATCCCTTGGGACAGGTCATATGATTATAGGCGATCGCCACGGGGGCGATCTCGTTCACCACCACGCTACGCACGGACTTATTCACGTAGTCCAGGAAGGCAATATTCTAGGTATGTCATCACCTTTGCTTTTTACTTATTTGTGATGTATATGATTTACCATATTTCAGTCTCATGCCTCCCTTCCTTTGTGATTCAGGTCAATCTCACCAAGAGACAGACGGTATAGGGGGAGATCATACTCTAGATCACCTTATGGATCAAGAAGCCGCAGTCCAAGCAGGGGTTACAGCCGTAGTCCTGGGTATTCTGGATGATTTAACTTGGCAAGCTTGGTTGAATGTGGGATAAGATGCTGTAGTTTTCATTTTGTTTTTTTACGAGGCTTGTGTTCAGTGATTCTGATCGACAATTAATTTGGTAGTAAGGATTTGTCTGGTTTTCTTTCAGCTCTCTGACTTGATGGTATATTTGTGCTTTTTATTTGTGCTTCTATTCCACCCGATTCTTGTCTGTGTTGAGGATTTTAATGGATGTTTATTATGTCTCGCACTCATTTGGTGTACTCTTTCGATATCCCTTAACTCGTCAACTGAGCTACCTACTTGGGATTTATGCCGTTTATAATAATTTGAGCAGCAATGACTTCAATTTTGATGATATGAAATACATCTATTTTTTAAAAAAATAACACGATAAAAAAATTTGCAACTTCGAATTAAGGTCACGTCGGTGAATTAGTATTGTTTTTTTTTAACCGTACCTTTTTTCCTAGTCTCCTTCAAAACATAATCTATAATTTATATCTATAATCTACCAAAAAAAAATCTATATAATCTATAATCTATAATATATACATTTGAAAATGCTTCTCAAAGCCATTTATCTGATATGTATGTCACTCAAAGATATTGTCCACGTAGGAATCATTAAATACAGCTTACATGGAATAAAATTTATGGAGCAATCACATAATTAATATAATGACATAAAAGGCAGGAAATAATTGTATATTTAAATAGGTATTCAATTACTATTAAGTTGCATTAATGAAAAATCAAATTAATGTAAATTATATGTAAGTATATGTTCATCACTCATAAATGGAGTCAAGTATAAAATTTTAAAAATATATCATTAAGTACAAAAATATTATAGTTCGTTATATATTACAAGGAAACTAATATATATTTAAAACGATTATCATTCAATTTCTAACTAAAACAAATATATGATTCCATCTGTATTAAAATAGTATCAAGTTATCTCTCTAATTAAAAAATATTATAATTTCAAAAAATTAGTTTTGAAGACCCCGAATTAAATGTGCTCTTAACCGAAATTATAATTGGTATATGACTAGGAATATATACCGTTTACCTATTTTTTTCACCACAAAAAAAAACATTGAATAATTATTCAAATGCAAAATTTCAAATATAAAATTATGTGAAAACTAAAAACTGATTTTAAATGCTATTTGTCTGTTCAAAAAATAATTATAGAATAATTATACATTAAATGTGAGTCCTATGTGGCCATGCCAACAAGAACATTTTAATTGGACCACCTAATCAAATTTTAACCACATTATCATAAGGTGAACCAAATCAAAAAGGCTGGTCAAATTTGATTTATAATGTTGCATTGAAAATTAAATCAAAGTTATAACATATATACACCATTAATGAGATTAGTAACTGATAAACATGTATGAAATGTTTTTATAGCAATAAATATTGGGTTTCTTTCAAATTTTGAATTCATTTATGTTATTATTTTCAAACTTCAAATATGAATTTCAAATTTGAATTTGAAATTGACACAAGGTAACATCTATAAATAACATCACCTACCACTAACATCAATTCACGAGCTAAGGGATACTGAAGGAGTGCACCAAATGAGTGCAAGAAAAATGTTACGGGTTCAAACTCCGGAAACTAACATTCCCCCACCCCCAGTGGCGGACCTGGCATGTAACCAGGGGATTCAGTTGAACCCCCTAGAATTTTCTTTTTTGCACTAAACACCATATATAAATAGCCTAAATCTCCTGAAATTTTAATTTTGACACCCCTGAAAATTTGAAATTGTACTAGTAGACCAAGTTTTGCACCCGTTTGACACTGACCTTAAAAAATTTGACACCCCTGACCCCGGAGTCCTGGGTCCGCCACTGCCCACCCCACTAACATTAACATTGCTTATCAAAAAAACATCACCTACCACACGTCAAATGCGCACATTTACGTATCCAATACCTTTCATGGCAGTGATCATATTCTAATTTACCATTTTCTGTTCAATAATTTTTCTATACTTCTGTTTATCCAAAATCAAGTATGATATTGAGTATTGCATCTGATGGTTGACTTTTTATTCAATAGTTAGGATCTTTTTGATAGGTTCATTGACATTGTTTCTGATTCTACCAACGAATGTACTAAGCTTTCAAGGGACAATGAAGAGGCCATTTGAGGTAGCTCAAAATTCTTAGCTCAAAATTCAAGGGACAATGAAGCTTTCAGCTAATCAGATTTTTATCAAGATTCATTATCTTTATTTATGTCCAATGAATTTATATTGTCCAAGAGACCATAAAATAAATTTTGTATCCAATAAAATTTGAAATTTAGCACAAAAAGTAAAAACAAATATTGTTCACCAATCAAGTTTAGATTATATTATATTTATGAGAAGTGGTAGCAACACTCACTTCCTTACTCTCTCTCCAAATACTCATTTGGTTAAAATTCATGTGTGTCCTACCGATTAAGTCAATCATAGAGTGAATGTTGAAGAGAGAGTGTCAAAGGGAATGTTGCTAGCCTTTTTTCTCTATTTATATCGACTATATATCTAAGGCTTTTATTTTATATACCCCCCTCCTTGGACCTTATACCCCCCAACTTCCATTTAACCCCAAAATACCCCTCTCGTAAACCCGAATTTATCACAAAAAATGTATTTTCGGAACAGATTTTTTTATTCCCGGAATCACCTTACCCACATAAATCCAGAATTATAAAAGTGTATTCCGGATTTATCACAATTAGATGATTACGGAAGTAAAAAATTTAGTTTCTTCCGGATTTATCATAACAACATAAATCCGGAAGGCATTTTATAGTTCCGGAATTATGTTGGAATGATAAATCCAAAAAGGAAACTCAATTTTTTACTTCCAGAATTATGAGTATAGGATACTTCCGGAAAAATCAACAAATTATTTTCCAGAATTATGTGTTAAGAGATAAATCTGGAAATTGGTTTGAGGAGTCAGGGGTAAAATTGGAAGTTTGGTCAATTTGAGGGGTATGAGGTCCATAAGGGGGGTATGAAATTTAAAAGCCTATATCTAATTTGATGATTGGAAACTATTCCCGGTATACAACGTAAAATGTATCTTTTCAAGAACTGAGTCTTAATTACTAGATATTAAAAGAGTACTATATAGACTATATTCTAATATAAAATCATTTAAATTAACAGGTTGTTACTGTTCTTAGTAATAATTACAATAATATTTATTATTTAGTTTATTTTTTATTTTATGTTATTTTAATAGAATTTCATTTTAAAAAAAATTAAACCAAAATTATATCCCGTGCATCCCACGGGTTACGTAGTAGTGTTCTACTAGTGTTCTACATTTAGGATAGGAAATTAAGAACAGCCTGAAAACAACTCAAATTTGATGTATTTTTATAATCAATTTGTGAAGCCAGTTAAGCAATCGTATAATGTAAAATAATCGAAACTCACCAAAGAAAATAGAAAGGAAATGGTGGAGAATAAAAAAAATCAAATTGACAGTAGCTGCACCATAAATAAAAAGTAAGAAAGAAACAGGATTGTAGCTCTGAGGATTATTACCATGACACCTCACAAAAAAAAAAACTATCAGAATTAGAACTTCTATAGCAACTAGTAACATACCCGTGCATCCGCACGGGTTGATCGCGTTGTCTGGTATAGTTTGAATCAGATTGATTTCTAGAATTTAAATAATGTAAATCGAAGCTATGTTTGTAAGAGGTAGATAGACGAAGTTAAAGTAAGTTTTGTGGTTACGATAAATAAAATTTCTCTTTTATTTTGGTAATAATGATATTTAAAAAAATTTTCTTCATACTGTTAATTTTTGTTAATTAATGACATATTAGTATTAAATTGAATAGAAATGATGTAAATGAAACAGTTCTATATAAATTTCAATGTCTCAAACTTAAAATACAAAAGCAGATATTAATAGTTGTTTAATGCTTTAAAACACAGTTAAATAGTCTGAACATTACCTCGTGAAAATAAAGACAAATTTAAAGTAGATAAAAATAGTTTCAAATATAAAATATATAAATATTAAAATCTAAAAATGTAAAAGTATCATTTAGAAACAATATGTGCATTTATCCTGTATTTTTATATATCAGTGTTGTTATCTTGTGTTTTTTAATATATCAGTGCGGCTATCCTGTGTTTTTATATATATCATTGAAGTTATCCTCGTGTTTTTATATATATCAGTGTCGTCATTCCGTGTTTTTTATGTATCAGTACAGTTATCTCATAGTTTCAATTGATTGTTTGAGTTGATTAGTAGATTATAGTAGATAGTTAAAGATAGATATTAGATTATCAATAAGAAATATTTATCCTGTATTTTTTATAAATCAGTGACAATTATTTGTCCTTTTTTAGATATTAGTGACAATTTGTCACGTGTGTTTTAAATATTAATCAGTTTAAATAGTCATTAAGTCTTCTTGTTTTTTTAGATAGTAGGTTTATAGTAGTATTCAAAAATTATAATTATCAATGACAAATATTAATCCCGTGTTTTTTTATATATCACTACAGTTATCCCGTGTTTTTTTTATATATCATTGCAGTTTTCTCGTAGTTTCAATTGATTATTTTAGTTGATTAGTAGATTATAGTAGATAGTAAAAGTTAGATAGTAGATTATCAATGAGAAATATTTGTTTTAAATATTAATTATTAGTTTAAATAGCCATTAAGTCTTCTTGTTTTTTAGGTAGTAGGTTTGTAGTAGTAGTCTTCACAATTTTTAATTATCAATGACAAATATTAATCTCGTGTTTTTTTATATATCAGTGCAGTTATCCCGTGTTTTTTATATATCAGTGCAGTTATCTCGTAGTTTCAATTGATTGTTTTAGTTGATTAGTAGATAATAATAGATAGTAAAAGAGAGATAGTAGATTGGTCAAAAAAAAAAGAGATAGTAGATTATCAATAAGAAATATTTGTTTTAAATATTAATCAGTAGTTTAAATAGTCATTAAATCTTCTTGTTTTTTAGATAATAGTTTTATAGTAGTCTTCAAAAATTTTAATTATCAATTACAAATATTAATCATGTGTTTTTTTATATATTATTGCAGTTATCCTGTGTTTTTTTATATATCATTGCAGTTATCTCGTAGTTTCAATTGATTATTTGAGTTGATTAGTAGATTATATATAGTAGATAGTAAAAGATAGATAGTAGATTATCAATAAGAAATATTTATCCCGTGTTTTTTACAAATCAGTGACAATTATTTGTTCTTTTTTAGGTATTAGTGACAAATATTTGTCACGTGTGTTTAAATATTAATCAGTTTAAATAGTCACTAAGCCTTCTTGTTTTTTAGATAGTAGGTTTATAGTAGTTTTCAAAAATTATAATTATCAATGACAAATATTAATCTCGTGTTTTTTTTATATCAGTGCAGTTATCCCTGTTTTTTATATAACATTGCTGTTATCTCGTAGTTTTAATTGATTATTTTAGTTGATTAGTAGATTATAGTAGATAGTAAAAGTTAGATAGTAGATTATCAATGAGAAATATTTGTTTTAAATATTAATCAGTAGTTTAAATAGTCATTACATCTTCTTGTTTTTTAGATAATACGTTCATAGTATGCTTCAATAATTTTAATTATCAATTACAAATATTAATCCCGTGTTTTGTATATATCAGTGCAGTTAACCCGTGTTTTTTATATATCATTGCAGTTATCTCGTAGTTTCAATTGATTTTTTTAGTTGATTAGTAGATTATAGTAGGTTATCAATGAGAAATATTTGTTTTAAATATTAATCAGTAGTTTAATCCTATGTTTTTTATATATCAGTACAGTTATCCCATATTTTTTATATATATAATTGCAGTTATCTCGTAGTTTCAATTGATTATTTTAGTTGGTTAGTAGATTATATTAGATAGTAAAAGATAAATATCAATAAGAGGTGATATTCGATTATCAATAAGAGTATAAACAAATTTCGGAGAGAAAAATTAAAATTTTAGTAGATTATAGTAGATTGTAAAAGATAGATAGTAGATTATCAATAAGAGTGTATAAATTTAGAAATTTAGTTAAAAAACTAAAGTATAATGATAATAGAAAGAGAAAAATTATTTATGGAAAAAGTAAAAGTAAAGTAAAAAGAAAAAAAGGGAAGAAAGAGAGTGTAAGAGAGAAGTGAAAAGGAGGAAAGAGAGTGTAAGAAGAGAGAGAAAAAAAAAGGAAGAAATAGAGTGTAAAAAGGAAAAAGGAAGAAAGAGAGTGTAAGAGAAAAGAGAGTGTAAAAAAAAAAGGAAGAGAGGGTAATGACCTAAATACCCATTGGAGTTATTATAGAGTGGCAAGGTGTCAAGTAAGTGTGAAGGCTTTTATGGGTAATTTAAGTGTGGTTTATTAGTATAAATAGATATTAGATAACAATGACACTCCAAAAAAGAAATGTAATGCTAAATGAAGCTTGGGTATTTGTTGACACATTTGTGTTGTGTGTCATTTCAACTTCTTGAATTTAACTATTTAAATACCAGTCCCAAGCAGATAGTTCAGTTGGCGAGCTAAGGGATACCGAAGGAGTGCATCAAATGAGTCTAAGAAAGAGGTCCCGAGTTCAACTCTCGGAAACTAACATTCCCCCACCCCACTAACATTGCTTATAAAAAAAAACTATTTAAATACCAATATTTTGAGAGAACTTAATTCTACTGTTAGATACATGATAGGAGAGTTGGTCGAAGCAATGTTTTAAAACTCGGACCGGTGGCCGACTCGGTGAAGGTACCGGGTCACTGGGTCAAGGGTCGGACCGATGAGTCGATAGTTGAACCGCATGATCAAAATTGGGACCGCATGACTCGAATTCGGTCTCTATTTCGCGAATTTTCAAGACCTATATAGTATTTTTTATCAAAAAGACCTATATAGTATATAATATAGGACACGGTCACCGTCACCGCTATATACTAAAACTAAAAAACATCATAAAAAGATTACAACATAAATTTAATAATACCCCAAATTCCATTTTAACATAGCAATACCCATGTTCCAATAAAGGAATTTAATTACAAAACATGAAAAAGGAAGACCAATGTAGTAATAAAAATTAAATTTCGTATTTGCAAGGTTCAGTGCTTCACGTTCCAACGAACAAAAGTGATTCATTAGTATATTATATATGAATAAATATTGCACTCTAATATCAAAACTGATCTCTGGCTTAGTGGTAATTGAAATTATTATCTACTATTTGTTAAGGGCTCGAATCCTGCTAGAGGCAATTCGCACCTGATTTATTTTTAATACGAATAAAAATATTAATTCAAAGAGAAACGGTTTGCCGAGTTGACCGATTCTGGCCGGTTTTCTACCAAGTTGATGATGTTATCCCGAGTTAGCTGCATAACCGATCTAAATGCTTGACCGAACCGCCCATGCATCCGGTTCCCGGCCGGTCCGAGCCGGGTTTTAAAACACTGGGTCGAAGCAAACCTTAAGGTTCAAGCTGCGGATAACATATATGAATAACAATTTCCTTTTTCTATTCACATTCACAGTTAACAATTCAGTTTCATTATATAACGCAGAGCGTGGGTTCAGCGGTTGGGGCTGATCCTCCCTTAACCAAAGGTCGGGGGTTCGATCCCCGCCTTCGGAACAGAGCAGCGTTAAAACTCCGGGCCAGCTTTCCTGCCCTCGAGGCACCTTCAATGAGCGAGGGATTAGTCACTGCTGTCCGTGCGGTGGATATTCGGGTTTACCCAAAAAAACTCAGTTTCATTATATAACTTCATAACTATCAATCGATGGCGAAATAGTAATTTTTTACATAAAATTTCTTTTTTTTGGTAAAGCGAGGTATCATCCACGACGACTGTAGAGGCTAATCCTTTGAGGTATCAGAGATCCATTTAAGGGGTTGACCACTCTCAAAAAAATGTTTTTTCATTGGCACTGACCAAAGATCAAACTCAAGACCAAATGGTTAACAGACCCTAAGTATCTACCACTTGTGCCGCATTTTGGTACATAAAATTTCATTATTATGATTAGTTGTGCCTTTGATTTATATGAAATTATAATAATAATTTGGGTAATCTTGGAGACATAATTCAAAGGGCCTGATATATTAAATATAAATACACAAGATAGAGGAGATATGAGGTGTCAAATGGTAGTTTGAATTGAAGCCGGTGTCTGTGAAAAACAAACTTGATCAAGCAAGTAAAATCTTGTTATTTGTAGTCGAGCAAAGCAATAACAGCAAGTGCTAGAATATATATATATATATATATAACTATTATTTGATGGGGACTTGTAATGTGTAAGACTAACCTGCTAAGCAACAAACTAATAGCCGGTGCAAGTGCAATGTTGGAATTATCTAATTGTTTTGATTCTTTCTAAATTAACACCTATACAAGAACTAATCTCAAGGTGTTGGTCCAGTAAAATATGACAATATCTCGTATCTGATAATAAATTTTATGGGGTGGTTAATTATAAAAGTTTACTTGCATGTTTTGTCTTTCAATTTTCTTCCATTGGTGAATTCGGCCATTTTATTTTATTTTTGACAATTTTGCTCTTCTAATTTGGTAATTTTGTTCTATGTCGTTTTTCATTGCAATTTTAGTTCTCAAAAAATCATGGATTGTGCAAATTTAGTCCCCAATATCTCAAAATACAAGATTTTTGGAGACGGAAAATTTTGAGGATAAAAATTGCTAAATTAAAAAAACTGTGAACCAAAATTGTCAAAAGTAAAATAGAGGGACCAAAATCACAAAATTAACCAAAATCACCATATTTATTTGGGATAATAATAGACTAGTTGACTTGTTAGGCAAATAAACTTAATTGTGGTAGTTAAATAATATATTATTCGATAGCTAAATTTAAAATATACCTACATATTCAAATACACATTATTTATGGGGTAGCTAAGACTACCTCATATTAAGCTCAGTTGGCGAGTTAAGGGATATCGAAGGAATGCACCAAATGATACATCGGACTGGGACACATTCTCTTACCCTAATTTTTTTTTCTATAAAAATACTAAAAAGTTGTTTTGTTAATCAATAAACTCACTCAATAATAACCGATAAGTGTTGGTTCGAGCGATAATTTGGTTTAGCTCCCACACTAAGATTTCGAGTTCGAATCTTGGACGTGGCAAAAACTCTGTTAAGAGGAGAGAACCACACTGACCGGCAAAGCCGTGTATACATGTAGCCATCCAAATTCTTCGGTATAGATTAGTCACCTATAAAGTCCGTGAATACTCCGCACCATCCGCACCAGTAACATTGTGGATACTTCTTAACTACTATGATTATTTTGGGTTTTTGTCTTCTTTCATATACCCAATAAAAATATGCCACCAATATCATCAATTTCTTTATTTCTTTTTAACTTATTCTATATTTTGTGAGTGAGCCCCATCAGCCCCTTTAAAAAATCATATCATTTATGATAATTGAATTGCAATAATAAATAACGTACCCAGCATGACTGATCCATCTGAAAAGATTTATTACATGTTTGACAGAAATTTCCCATTCACATTTTAGTATCTTATTTTGCTAGGAAAAGAAATTTCCCAAAGCTAGCAGTGGAGCAACAAAGCATATGTTCCTAGATTTATACCAAACTACCAGAAAAGGCATTATTGCAAATAGGAGAAGATGTGGACACGTCACCAGCATTGCATTGCCTCCCTTAAAAGCCCCTTTCTCTGTATTGTATATCCTAAGTTCCCCCAACCCACCACCACAGATATTGAATAGTTATGTTATGTGTACACAACATTCAATAATCAATTTGTTTTCCCACGCGCTTGGGAAAAGACTTAAGGGAATTTACTCCATCCCTCCCAAATCTTTTGGATGAGGATTGAACCTAAAACTTATGGGAAAAGATTTGGGTTGAAGGCTAAAAAAACAAGATAAAGTTTGAAAAGTGACCTTTCAAATTTTTTATGAGAAAAAAGTTGCATAGGAAAAAGAAAAAAAAGATTGAAATACTAATAAGTTTTTTTGCATAAGTAGAAGCAAAAATAGTGTAATACTATTATTAATACTAATACATTCCTTATAATTTTCATTCAACTCCGTTAAAAAAATGCATATGCAGCATGTTACATTGCTTATGTTTCTATTATTTATGATGACGTGGCTATCTAAAATCATAATCCAAATCACTTTTTACTTAATTTTTATTATAAATAAAAAGCTTAAATATATGTTAAGTCCCTGCAAAAATGGCCAAAATCTATTTAAGCCCCTGCAATTTTTTTTTTAAAATGACCCTTGCAAATATTAAACGTTTGCTGTTAAGCCCCTCAGTCAACTTTCTATAAAAAAACATTAAAATGATAATCAATGCCACGTGTCACCATCAAATAAGACCATTATGGCACGTGTCACTGAATGTCACGTCATCACCCCATGTCACCACTGCCATGTGGCACTAACATGTGCCACATCAGCAGCCAATGGATGGATGCCACGTGGCGCTTGCATGGCAATAATGTGGGGCACGTTTGTTACCAAAAAATTTAACATTTTGGAGGAACATGGAACCCATGTCCCTAAAGTGGTTGAAACTCACAAATACCACTATGCCACATGATTTTTTTGGTAAGTTAAATCAACTACTAGTATATAATACATAAATACTTCGATTAACAAAATAAAAAAACAAGATCTTCATCTTCCACATCTATAACCAGCAAATCTGGGAACAACATCTTCCACAAACACCAACAGATCTTGAACACAAACACAAGCACCAACAAATCTGGGAAAATCGAATCTGTAAACACAAACTCATTACGATTTTGGTTGCTTAGTTTTCCATTTCCACCCAAAAAACCCCATTTGCGTTTCCTGATGTGCGATTCCAGATTTGCATTCACCCAGAAACAATTTCGTTCATCAAAATCTTCAAAAACATCAACAATAACAACAAAGGAAAGCGAAATTAATGATTCAATTCGTTTTAATCATCATCAATAACCCAGAAACGAGATTATCAATAACCGTTTGCGATTTCGTTCATCCATTTGTGTTTTTCTTGGGTTTGATTTTTGAAAGAAGATGAAGATCAATAACCGATTTTTTTTTATTTAATTAATTGAAATGATGTATTATATATCTGTAGTTTGCTTAATTTATTCAAGTAAGGTTGTGGCCTAGTGGTAATTGTTGGTGGGCACCAAAAGGAGGTTGTAGGTTTGATTCTCTTGGAAAACAAAATATTCATTTTTTTTGGATGACGACGCGACACAATGGTCCAATGAGATGATGACACGTGGCAGTGACGTCATTAATGATGTCATGCTGATGTCATCATTGTTAGCCATAATTATGGGTTTAACCGCAAACGCTTAATATTTGCAAGGGTCATTTTAAAAAAAAAATTGCAGGGGCTTAAATGAATTTTGGCCATATTTACAGGAGATTAACATATATTTAAGCCTTTTTTTATGGAAAATTGACCGATGGGCTTAACCGCCAACGCTTAATATTTGCAATGGTCATTTTTTAAAAAAAAAATTGCAGGGGCTTAAATGGATTTTGGTCATATTTGCAGGGGATTAACATATATTTAAGCCTAAATAAAAAAATCAAATTAGAATTCATCCTATTCTTCGTAGAAAGCCGGAAATTAGAGTTCATCTTCATCACTGATCTCTCCCTTCATCCTCACGGTCTCATCTTCTTCAAAGAGAGACGATTATGCCTCCATAAAAGCCATCCAACTTGTGAGCGTTTGCCTAATCTCTCTTCACATTCCGTCACAAGTCACAACAAGGGGTTGGAGAAGGAGAGAATGTCAATAATTTTGCTTGGAAAATAATACTCCATCATAAAACACTCATGCATCGTACGGACCACACACTAGTTTGATATGATTTGATTATACGTATGAATCACTTATAATTAATTAATCAATAATATATATTGTTATGGACAGCGCCAAGAGGCCCATTCAGCAAATGTACATAGATTGGTCCAATCACTTTGATCCATATCCACAATGCACAAGCCCATTCATGATTTTCATACTTGGATGACTCATATCACTTCTACCGATCCAATGGCTTACCACGGGCACAGTTCCCTATATATACTGGCATGCATTGCCATAAAGAGGTAGATTCTCATTCCTAGCTAAATCACTCATCTATTCTCAATACCGACTTGAGCGTCGGAGTGGCTTCGCAGGTACTCCTCCCGGGCTCTCACCGACTTCTGGCCAGATAGCAAGAGACCTACCAACCGTTGTTCATCCAACACTGCTAGGTATAGAACATTGACGACCACAGTGGGAAGTATCTATCTTTCACATCATTACTACTCCTTGAACTTTTCTCTTGCTTCTCCATGGCACCCAGAGGTAGAGCACAAATTCGATGCATTGATGTACCCGCACCCCAGCCAGAGGGTACTCTTGAGGGCAATGTCGCCAGCCAGCCTGACGAGGGTACCATCCAGATGCCACAGACAAACTCCCTTTCGGAGCCTGCCCTGCCTCCAAATGTGAACCAACTATTGGATCTCCTGTGCAATCGCACTCAAACCATGCTGCAGCAGGAAGCACGCCTAAGGTAGATTGAAAGGCGTGTGGCTTCCATGCCTGAGCAACCGCCATCCTACTGGGGTACCCCCCCTCAGACAACCGTGGTTTCAAGGCACCATCGATCTCCCCCTCGCAGGCATCACGTCCATCGCCCCCCCCAAGACGAAGGCACGTGCACCGCTCTCCTCCTCGACGACACAAGCATAGAGGGTCAGGCTCACCTCCAAAGACCCCCCCATCCCCTCCTGATTCCCCGATGGTACTTACTGGCCTGGTGACTCCCACTCCGGAACCTCTTCACGCGCCCCCTCTAATTCTCGTGAAAGGTCGAGGAGCCGGGTTAGAACCCACAGGAAGCGCCACCGGGGGTCGCCATCGAAGAGATCCCACGATCAGCGCATGTACCGAGATTTAGACTACGAGGACGTCTCCCCTCGCAACTCAAGGAGGGTTCTTCGATGAAGGGCCTTTCACTCGGAAGGTGGATGAGTGCCCAATACCAATGGCCTTGGAGAAACTGCCAGCTCTCGGAAGGTGGATGAGTGCCCAATACCAAGGGAGCCTGTTCACTGTAAAATATTTCCCCTCACTCTCGAAATTTCCGCATTAGAGTGGTTTCAAGAGCTAAAGCCAAACTCCATCTCCTTGTGGAGTCAGCTGGCTCGTGGAGTCAGCTGGCAGAATGTTCACTGCCCGTTTCACTGCCTCCCGGCTGAAACCCAAGTCGGAAGAGGTGCTGAGGGCCGTCAGACAGCGTGACGACGAAACACTAAGAATACATAGAGCGTTTCAATAAGGAGGCTTCATGTGTGCGAAATTTGGAAGACAGACAAAGGTTATTTTGGAAGAAAGACGGCCTAAAAAAGGGAAGTCTTTTCCAAATTGACACGGGGGTCAACAAACCCAAGAACTTGGGTGAATTCCTTCAAATGTCACAAAAGTACATGGATTATGAAGAGGAAGATATGGCCTACCGTGAGGCAGCTAAGGTTGGTGACGATAAGGGGGACAGTCGAGAAACCCGACAGCGAAAGGAAGCATGGGGTGGGCATCGTGAGGCGCGACCTCGCACGTTCGCCGAACATACCCCCCTCAACGCATCTCGGGCCAAGATCCTAGTTGAATGCGCTAATACTGAGTTTAAGAGCGTCAAGAGACCAGGGCCTTTAGTGCTGAGGGAAGGCCAGAATCCCTCGAAGAAATGGTGCCGCTATCACCGAAGCGGAGGTTATGACATCGATGGTTGCCGAGCCCTTAAAGACGACATTGAGGAAATGATTCAGAAAGGGAAACTCTTGCAATACGCGAAGGAGGGAGAACCAAATAGCTCGCGCAAAAGACCCCGATCCCCCACGAGAAGGTCCAGGTCCCCTAGGAAGGGTAAGGCCCCAATCGATGAAGCGGTTAAAGTGGCAAAGGATGACGACAGTGAATCTACTGAGAAGGTAGACACCCGAAAGTCCAAAGGGAGGCCAGTTGCAATGGTGATTCATGGAAGCAACCCCCTAAATGATTGGGGATCGAATAAGTCAATGAAGAGAAAATGGAAAGAAATCCTGAACGTTGCATCAACCTCAGCCCCTAGGGAGGGACCAGCCAGGCCACCCTTATCCTTCGATGATAAGGATTTGCATGATAGAAAACCAAATAAACACATCCCACTGCTCATCAATGCTATTATGGCCAACATTGAAGTAAGAAGAATCCTGGTCGACCAGGGTAGCTCAGTGGACATCATTTTTGAAGACTTATTGCAAGTTTTGAACATATCCCCCGACGACCTAACTCCCTACCGAGGGGGGGGGGGACTTGGCCGGATTCAATGGATCAAAAACCAAGCCACTGGGCCACTTGGAGCTGATGGTCACCTATGGAGACCCCGATGGTGAACAACCTCTATTCAGAACTGTCAAAACAACCTTCCTGGTCCTCCCATGTAAGTCTGTCTACCAGTGCATTATCGGGAGGCCCACATTGGGAAGGCTGGAGGCAGTAACCTCAACGGTTCACCTAAAGATGAAATTCTACAGTTTGGAGAGCAAGATTGTGATCCTTCGGGGGGACTTGGGCGCAGCACGCAAGTGTTTTTACATGAGTATTAAGGAGGAAAAAGAAACTACTGAAGTAAGTGACCCAGACAAGGGATCTGGGAAGGAAGCTGAGGTAAATTTGGCAGACTTAGATGCCAGGTATGATCCAGACAATGAGGAAGATGAGGAGGATTCCACCCTCACTAAGGAGCTCAAGAAGCGTATGAAGTGGCCCGAACCAGATGGCGAGTTCATCTCCATCCAATTGGGAGAAGACCACACTAAGACTGTCAAGATAGGCTCCGACCTCCCTGAGGAGGTCAAGGAAAAACTTACCATCTGCCTGAGGGAGAATGCCGACCTGTTTTCCTGGTCAGCAGCTGACATGCCAGGGATACCACCCGAGGTAGCTTGCCACCATCTTACTGTTAATCCCAACACCAAATGGGTTGCCCAGAAGAGGAGAGTCTAGAAAGGGGAGATTAAGTATACCACCTGGATGTCCAATGTAGTCCTTGTTAAGAAATCTAATGAAAAATGGAGGATGTGTGTTGATTATACTGATCTTAACAAGGCATGTCCAAAAGACGCCTTCCCTGTCCCTAGCATAGATAAATTAGTTGATAGCGCCTCAGACTTTCGTTTATTATCTTTCATGGACGCATACTCGGGATATAACCAAATCCCAATGTTCCTGCCAGATCAAGAGAAAACGGCGTTCATGACTGAGCAAGGAAATTATTGTTATCGCGTAATGCCTTTTGGGTAGAGCTGGCAAAATGGGCTGGGCCCGCCGGGCCGGGTTAGCCCGAAATATGGGAGGGCTTGGGCCGAAGGAATTGGGCCCGTTTTTACATCCGGGCTTTTTAGTCCGGTCCGCAAAAGCCTGAGCCCGCATCGGGCTAGCCCGACCGGGCCATGGGTAGCCCGCAAGCCCCGTGAATAAAAAATCGCCAAAGGGTGTCTAGACTAATTTTAGTACAAATTAGTGATAATACTATCCTTTTAATTTATTGGAAGGCTGTTCACACTGGTATCTTGCTTAGGTTTTCAGAAACCACTGTACTTTTTCCTCCTCTAATTTTCTCCTTACGCAGACAATTGATTTTGAAATGAAACACAAACCATATAAAGCATTACCAACTCTATGACATTTCCCTTCAAACATCTATTTGATAGAGGAAGTTAAAATCAAACCTGGACAACACCAAATGCTATGCCAGAATTATCAAGGAGTACTATTTGACTGGCCAAAAACCCAAAACTTAAAAACATACTGGGCCAATTGAATGCTTCATTTAATAAATTTTCAATGCATAACATTCAAGTCAGTGTGATTAGTTTGGTACTTTGTTTGTGATATTCTGGTATCTGGTATATCTTTGCTACAATTTCAATCACTTGATTTCTTTGTGCATTTATGTGATTAAAAATCTTAATTTGCAACAATCTGTTATTATTTTGGTATTGGGTTTCTCGTCTAATTAGTCATTAGTTCCTAAGCCTTACTTGAATGCTTTGTGGTGTGTTATTATCTTCGAAAGAGATGTGAGTTTGCGTTCGGGTTGGCAGCAATGTCAGGTTCTATAGAGCTGTATTGTTGCGCATCATTTTGTCCAGTTACGTGATAGTGTCGCTAAAAAATCGCGCATAATGCGGGCTAGCCCGCAGCCCGCATAGGGTCGGGCTTGGGCCATAAAGGGTGAGCCCGAATTTCAACCCGGGCTTTTTAGCCCGACCCTTAAAACCCCGAGCCCCTAGCGGGCCGGCCCGATATGGGCCGGGTAGCCCGTTTTGCCAGCTCTACTTTTGGGCTCAAATACGTCGGGGCAACGTACCAAAGAATGATGAACAAGGTCTTTAAAAATCAAATCGGTCGGTTAATCGAAGTTTATCTTGACGACATGATAGTTAAAAGCAAAAATGATCTTGACCATCTCAAAGATGTGACAGAAGTATTTTCGGAAATCCAAAAGAACAATATGAGATTGAACCCAGAGAAATGCACCTTCGGGGTTCGAGCAGGAAAATTCCTCGGTTTCTATCTCACTGAGAGAGGTATTGAGGCCAACCCTGACAAATGTAGGGTTGTGACCGAGATGCCTTCACCAACTACAAAGAAAGAAATTCAAAAACTCACCGGGATGATAGCAGCACTGTCCCGTTTCATTTAAAAATTATCCCACAAGTCCCTACCTTTGTTCAAACTGCTGAAGAAAGAATCAAAGTTTGATTGGACCGCCGAGCAAGAGCAGGCGTTGACCCTTTTAAAAAAGACCCTCTCGGAACCACCCATCTTAACACGCCCTGAAGTGGGAGAAACTTTGTATTTGTATATCGCTGTTGCCGATGAAGCGTTAAGTGCTGTACTCGTCAGAGAAACCAACGCTGGCCAAAAACCGGTATACTTCATAAGTAAGGCGTTGCAGGACCGGAGTTAAGGTACCAAAAGGTTGAAAAGGTTGCTTTGGCAGTGGTAATTGCAGCAAGGCGCCTCAGACCATATTTTGCGGCACATCAAGTGGTAATTCGAACCAACCAACCAATCAGACAAATCCTACATCGCCCCGACTTGGCTGGAAGGATGATCAAATGGGAAGTCGAGTTCTTAGAGTGTGGGATCAAGTACGAGACAAGGCCAGCCATGAAGGCTCAGTTATTGGCAGACTTCGTAGCCGAAATGACAACGACGCCACAAGGGGACGGAGTGGAAACGGCATGGACCATCCACATGGATGGGTCCTCAAACAGCAAAGGAAGTGGAGCCGGCCTGATACTTGAAAACTCAGAAGGACTAATGGTTGAAGTATCCCTGACATTTTCATTCTCCACATCCAACAATCAAGCCGAATATGAGGCTTGCATAGCCGGCCTACAGTTGGCCAAATACTTCAGTGCTACACAACTTGAGCTCCACACAGATTCACTGTTGGTTGTCTCACAGATCAACGCGGTGTTTGGTGCTTATGACCCGGTACTACAGAAGTACCTTGCTAAAGTACACGAACTCCTAGGATTGTTTAATAAGGCGGAGGTGAAACATGTACCCAAGGGAGACAACACCAGAGATTATATACTCTCCAAACTGGCTAGCACCTGAGCGCCCAGGGAACCATCAGAGCGTCATTCAAGAAACTCTATCCAGTCCCAGCGTCCTCTTAAACAATGGATCGCCTACCTCCATCCTCACCGTCGAAGCAAGCCAAAATTGGATAACCCCAATCCGTCGGTATATCAAGAGCCCACTGATGCAAAAGAAGCGACTTCTGTAACATCCCCTATTTTGTATTTAATTATATTGGCGTAATCTTATTTATTAGTGATTTATTTAGTTGATTGAAATTAATTAAATTGAAAATGACTTGTTGATTTATTAAGTATGAAATTGTGTGTGATTGAGAATTTAATTATGTTAAGTTAGGGTGATTAGGGTAGAGAGGAGTCATTAGGAACAAAATTTCTAAGTGAAGGGCATGGTTGTCTTTTACCTAGTCTATATATATATATGCATACCCCTTCCAGCTGAAACACAAAAAAAAAAACACTTCACTCCTTGAAAAAAAAATCTGAAACAGCAAGAACCAAGAGGAGAGAAAGAGAGAGGGTGCGAATGGGAGAGGAAGGGAAGAGGTGAGGGTTTCCTCAAATCACCATGCATGTTTAATCTTTTACCATATTCAGAATCAACTCCTCATCCCCTTTCTAATGATACCAAAACTACAACCATCATCCTCCTCCTCCATAAATCACCATTGAAGGCCTCTCCAAGCTCCACCAAGTCAAACACAAAATCTGAACCATGCATGTCGAAATGAAGAGCTATGAAGTACATCTTAGGGCTAGCAAGAGGTAATAGAAGTGTCAAGCTGAGTTTTGGAGTCACTAGGAGTGTTGGTGCCTTGCCAATTCGAAGTTGTGGGAGCTGAGTTTGATTAGGACAGTTTTGGAGCGATTCCGGAGATAGTTCGTGAGTTGGTGTTGTAGTCGAATCCTTGAAATCTCGGCAAATAGGTGAGTTCTATACTCACTAGGATGTTATGGTCATGTGTGTTATGCTTTGAGTTTTGGTCTCGCAAGTTATGAAAACCGATATTGAACCGTTTTATGAAAACATGGATGAATCGTTAAGTTATGTGATTGGCTAAGTTAAACCGTTGATTGTTGTTATGATTGTTGATTGTTATGTGATGATTGATTGGTTTCCATGACTGTTTTGATGTATTACTAAGTTCGGATGTGAATCGGAATGGATACGGGAACGATCGGAATGGACAAGAAAACACGAAAACTGGCTTTTCTGAAATACTGGTAGCCACGCACGGATTGTGCGCCCCTGGGCACGGGTCGTGCGTGAGGTTCTGGTACTCACGGTGGATTTTCTGAAAACTGAGCACGGATCGTGCGCCAAGGCGCACGGATCGTGTGTCTCTTGCTGGTACCCAATTTTAAACTATGTCCTAAGTCATTCCGATTGGTCCTAAGTCCCTTCTAATCCACTCCTCAAGGTTTCCCAAGGATGGAAACATATTAGTATCATAAAATCAAGTACGATCGAAGTAATTTTATGTTATGTTCATGGCTTTGCTTATGTGATGGCCCGATGTGGTATTTATGAGTTCGATTATGACTAAGTTAAGTTATCATAATGTTGAGTATGGGCGATACATTATGATGTGGACTAGGTAATGAATAGTTATAAGTTAAATTAGCAACGTTAGTAATTCCGTGTGAGATCACCTAATGACAAGATTATGCTAGTATAAGATTAGGTTAAGATTAAGGTCATGTTAAGTATAAGCTCATTGTTATGTTCACAGATCACTGTTCACTGCTCATTGTTCAAGGTATATTAAAATATATACATCATGTTAGGGTGACGACCCTATTTCAGTTTAGTGTGCTAGGGGAGGGGAAGTCATGAGCCCTATGAACCTAGGCCCCTCGAGGTTTGCCCACTAGCGATTAGTGGATTGGGTTCACCGGGAGCTTATTTTGCCAAGTGACCGGTGACATGCTAAAAATCATTGTTCATTGTTCATGTGTTGCCTCTTGTAACTGCTTATGAGGGTTATGAGGACAACGTTTATGTTAGCCACATAGTCTACTATTAAGACTATGAATTATGAATCAAGAATAACGAATCAAGCATAATTGAACCGAGAGGGTTAGTAAGGGGTCCCGATAGAACTCACTGAGACAAGTTGTCTCACCCAATCCATGTTGTTGTTTTTCAGAATTGCAGACTAAATTGAAGATGATGAGGCATGGTCATGGAGACGCTTGAGAAGTTGCTGACGCTTTTGTTGGTTTTGTCATTTTATGTATCTCTGTATTTCAGTTTCCTTTGTATCTTAAGACTATTCGATTGTACGACTTATGTCTTTCAAGTTGTAAATCGCTTCCGCAGACTTTCTATTTTGGTACTGAACACTAGTTGAGTGGTGTAAGAACGCTTTATGTATTTTCCATGTTAAGTTATGCAACGCGCTTGATGGTTTTTTTAGCATCGAGTATTAGTATGTGTTCAGTATTTAAAACAGGAGGTACTCTGATGTATGCCAGTAGTGCATTTCGGTAGTTTCTACAAGTTAGAAATTATCGGGGTGTTACAGCTTCTGTAAGAAGGCGGACAGCATCATACTCGGTCATTGAAGGACGACTTTTTCGTAGAGGCTTCTCTATGCCTCTGTTAAAATGCGTAGAGGGACCAGAAGCAAACTACGTACTGGCAGAAATCCACGAGGGAATCTGTGGGCAACACCTAGGAGGACGAGCCCTGGCAGCAGAAGCACTCAGGGCAGGTTATTACTGGCCCACCATGAATGAAGATTCGCAAAATTACATAAAAAAATGTGACAAGTGCCAAAGATACGCCAATGTGCATGTCGCCCCCTCATCTGATCTGACTTACCTAAGCTCCCCCTAGCCTCGCGCGTCCGAATGTACAATACCATATCACCTCGTGGTCAGGTTTACTTTGGGGATAGTTTATCAGAACTCGGTCTGATTCTAACTCGCCCATCAGAGGTCGCAACGCGTTTTAAGTCGCTTCGCGAAGCGAGTAGGTCGACCCGCGCCTCGGTTTATAGGGAAGCGCAAACGATCGCAGCGTCGATCTCATGCCGCCCCTTTTTACCGCCAGGCTTTTACGTTAGTTGCCTGGTCTCCCGCTGCTGGTGTCAGGACTTGGCTTTCTATCCTGCAAGTAACAGTGAGTATTGCAAACGATATTTTGAATCATTAGAATAAACATTCCCTTATGGATATTAACGGTTCATGTTATTACATAGATTTATCATTCGTGTTTCGTTCATACAACAAATTTCCTTAGCTTATCAGCGTTCCAAGTTCTAGGTATTGGTTCCTTGCTCAAAGTTTCCAGTTTGATAGCTCTGTTTTCGGTTTCTACAATTATTCTGTATGGACCTTCCCAGTTAGGGGCTAACTTTCCTTGGAATGCATTCTTCAAACCTACGTCTGCCCTTCGTAGGACTAGGTCGCCCACCTCGAAGGTTCTAGGGACCACCTTGGCAATAAACCTTGCAGCCATCCTTTGCTTGATCACCATGTCCTTTAACGCTGCTTGGTTTCTAAATTCCTCTACCAAGTCCAACTCCTCTCGGAGTCTTTGCTCATTGGCTTTTGGAGGGTTTGGGTGCTTGGTCTTCCAGTTTAACTCACTGATTTCGATGGGTATGTCTGCTTCTGTTCCGGGGTGGTAGGAGGAGTACGCCAGACACAACTTTTCTTGCGCTTGGACTTACTTTGGGCCCCCGGGGTGGTAAATACCCCTCCCTCACAAACTCCTTTGTCACGTATGTCAACGGGAATCACCGGCGCTCCAGAGAGATCTCTCCCAGCCCGGCTAGGTGCTCCTAGGCTTAAGCGAGATCCCATGGAGGGACGGGCAGCAGCAGATACTGCGGGAATCAGACTGCTTTCCTCATTAAGTTCAACACCTAAAGGCTTCCTCCTCCCAGTCATAGAAGACACTTCGTCAAAGGAAAGTGGGGCGGCCATCTTGTCCGCAAGGCAACAATTAAACAAGTCAGCAACATAAAAGAAGAATAAAGCGAAGAATAAAATAAAGGTGCACAAAACCTAACAAACGACCTAAGAGCTCAACAGCTTCATGAATATTTGAAGCCTAAGACAGCTCAATACACAAAATCTTTTTTGGCGTAGTAGACAAATGACTGACGATGCCCTTAAGCATACTTAATGTCCTCAGCTCGGACACTGATAACTCGGACGAGAGAACACGATAAGACCGAGAAGTACAATCGGCATCAGCATTACACCATCCAAAATGAAACTTATCCCCAATCAAACACCCCTGTTCATCAAAGAAACCCATGCTGTTCACAGCCTTCTGGCTCGACGGGACGAGATAAAAGTACTTAAACCTCTAATCATGCTGACTATCTGAGTGTACTTGGAAGAAAGCACAACTTGCCCGACACTTCAAACATACGAACTCATAACGAGGGGTGCCGCCCGAAGAATCTCGACGACGTTGCACCTCTAAAATAGTAGAAAAGATCCTCAAATTAAGCTTCCTTTTCAAGACTTTCATCACCAACTCAAAACACTTCACAAAGCACCACGAATTTGGATGGAGTTGAGACGGAGCTATCTGAAGGTGGTTTAAAACTCCCAGTTGAAATGAGGTAAAGAATGGAGAAACCCGTATTCTATGAATAACGCTGTGAAACATCATGAATTTCCTACCGTCAGGAATCCTACAGACTCTGTCATTTGGGTCAACCACCTCAACCCGCCAATCATCTCCAAGTGCCTCCCGTATATAACAGGGGGGCTCTTTCCCAGGAAGGTAGAAATTCCTCGTAGATCGAACAGTACGAGCAACCCAGTCATAAGTAAAACCATCAATCTCTACCACTTCGAACTCAAATGGAAGCTCATCATCATCATCATCATCATCATCATCATCATCATCATCATCATCATCATCATCATCATCATCATCATCATCATCATCATCATCATCATCATCATCATCATCATCATCATCATCAGAAGAGGTAACAATAAAGCCAGCCACACCCGCTTCCTCCAACGGCACAATATCATCACGTACCACAGATGGTCCTCCCCCTATAGAATAACCAGCCTGCCTTATAGTAGGAATGGGACCAGGATACGACCCATACGTCCGGGCTGTCTCCTTCGTCCTCAAAATCTGCAGGACAGGGGGCAGAACAAGTGATTACGAGACGGACAAAAACTTGTTGGCAACCCCCTCTCCTGAGGTCGTCCGCTGAAGGCTTCAATGAAACAAGACGCGTTCGAAAACCAGAGAGCTAGAAATACAAACTAAAAGTCAGCCAAAATTACCTTAGTGAATTAGAAGCAGTAAAGCTCGTGGAAATGTCGAATGGATAGTGGCGAGAACAGAGGAGGCAATTCCCCTTGGCACCAAGCAAGCCCTGGAATTTCAACAAAGAAAAACAAGGATTAAAAACGGGATGATCAGCAACAAATAAACACAAACAGGCACCCAGGCGCCTAGGAGGGCGCCAACTCTTGAGACAAACCAGCACCCAAGCACTCGCAAGCCGGCACCCAGGCGCCCTCCTGGGCGCCAAATCTTGAAGACAAACCGGCACTCAGGCACTCGCAAGCCGGCACCCAAGCGCCCAGGAGGGCGCCAACTCTTGAGACAAACCGACACCCAAGCACTCGCAAGCCGGCACCCAGGCCTGCCCAGGAGGGTGCCAAACTTGAAGACAAACCGGCACCCAGGCACTCGCAAACCGGCACCCAAGCGCCCAGGAGGGCGCCAAATCTTGAAGACAACCCGGCACCCAGGCACCTCGCAAACCGGCACCCAGGCGCCTTGGAGGGCGCCAACTTTACACGCGTAAACTGGCATCCAGCGCCTCGCAACCAGCACCCAGGCGCCCATGAAGGCGCCATCAACAACACAAACAACATCAAAACACTTACCAAGGAAGAAAGATGATGAAGTAGGTAGATCCTAGCTCCCTTCTCCTCTCCAAGTGTGTGGTTCAAAACAACCTTATCCTCACTCTCTCCACTAAAAATTTTAAGACTCACTCTTCCCCAAATTTCCAAATGTGACTCACCTATTTATAGTGGGTAAAATGATATTATTTTACCCTCTAGAATAAAAACCTAAAATACAGTCGTTACAAAGAGAGTCTCTCACACGACCTCACAAGACAGACAAAGTGACAAAAATTCTTCAAGCCAAGACCACCCTTCGGAATAATCTCGGCTTGGGGGGCAACTGTTCTGGACTGGGCCAAGAGGCCCATTCAGCAAATGTACATGGATTGACCCAATCACTTTGATCCATATCCACAATGCACAAGCCCATTCATGATTTTCATACTTGGATGGCTCAGATCACTTCTACCGATCCAACGGCTTACCACGGGCACAGTTCCCTATAAATACTGGCACGCATTGCCATAAAGAGGAAGATTCTCATTCCTAACTAAATCACTTGTCTATTCTCAATACTGACTTGAGCGTCAGAGTGGCTTCGCAGGTACCCCTCCCGGGCTCTCACCGACTTCTTGCCGGAACATATATTAAAATTGTTTACTATGATTGTGAACTTTTGACAAAAATTGAATTAAATGGTAACAAGTACTGTTTTTTTTTTGTTACAAATTCTAAAAAGGAAAAAGAAGAAAGACAGCCTAGAGTCTAACAAACTCAGTACCAACTTAGCTAAGAGATCGGCACGATGATTTTCCTCTCTAAGAGCTCCCGGATAATAGCGATGTCACTACCATACTTTTGAGAATTCTGGTTTCCATTATCAATCAAATGCTTCTTTTAATATTGGGTTCATGTGTGCATCTGAAATTGGAGACGGAGAATGAGAGAATGTGAATTAAACGATGACTAGTATATACACATCACTTACTAAACGCTCACACAATCAAGTTAACCTAAAAATTAATGGAGTCTAATGGAAAAGTTAAAAAAGGTTAATGCTATAATTATTTTAAAAATTAAATGACCAAATTGAGAAAAAAAAAGTTAAATGATGAAATCGATCGAAATTTGAAATTAAGTTGAAATACCTCAAAAGTAATTTTACCTATTTTTTAACATACCAATTTTTTCAAATTACATGACTTATTTAGGAAGATATGCAGTTATAAAGTTGTTTTTACACCATGTGACATGCAAAGTCGTCGTCCCTTGTGCTTCAGAAACTTTTAATAAAATAAAGATAAAATTCAGAGAGCAATGTTCTTTACATTTGGTATGTTTGCTACACTCAAAAAATACAAGTCGAAACAAATTTAAAAAGAAAATAAAAAATTCAATAAATAGTATAACAGTAACAGTGTTCAGATATCACATTAAGGTCTCGAGTTTGAATTTTGAGTGTGGTAAAAATTTTGTTGAGAAAAGAAAACCACACGAGTCGGCAAAATCAGATACCCGTAACCAGCGAAGTTTCCCGACACAAGTTAGTCATCGACATGGCCAATGACACGATAACTAAAAAAAGAATTGGTTGATGTATGGCTTAATAACAAATCACCCTTTCTCATATATATATATATATATATATATATATATATATATATATATATATATATATATATATATATATATATATATATATATATATATGTTTCAGATTGGGCCGATGGCCCAATCCTCATCCTCCTACTGGACCAAGATTGGCTCACGACCTACGCTCATCTTAAGCCACTGCACAAAATGCGCTGAGGCTGATCTTAACGGCTCAGATCGACTCGCTTAATCCAACGGCAGGCCAGCGTCGCCTACCTCTATAAATACGAGTCAACCCCCACTGACAAGTACACTTTTCTCCATCATTTCATACCTCGCTTTGACTTCTACTCCCTGACTTGGGCGTCAGAGTGTCTTTGCAGGTACTCCCCGACCTAGGCCCTGCTTCCGACTTCACCATCTAACGACCTGATACTTAATCTAACCTGGGACACATGGGTCGACCCGGTGCTCCCGAGTTCGATTCCTGCGGTGGACAAACCTAGTGATTGTCGCTACTTCCAAAAAAAAAAACGCTTTTCAACTAAAAATATATCATTTTTTCATACAAATGCAACTCTTATTGATCTCTTAGCCAAGGAAAGAAGTCGGTCATCATAGATTGGATTCCCCTGTGCAATGACACTTCCACCTCCTCCAATCTAAAAGGGATAGAAAAAGAGAAGATGGAGAACCACTACTCTCTAAGTCTAAACAATTGGTGAAAAGTTGTTAGCCAAACGTGCGACCATCAGTGAAGTGCTTTCTGTAGACCAGTGTGTGAGGATTTGTAGGTTTTATATCTTGTCCAAAAAAAGGTGGTTTTATATCTTTCTCTTATATATATATATATATATATATATATATATATATATATATATATATATATATATATATATATATATATATATATATATTTCATTTTCTTTATAGCTTTTCCAGATAACATGTGGGGCTCATTAATATCTTCTTTTTCAGCATGTTTTTCATAATCAAGTATTGATCATCTTCCCTTCTTTCTCTTGGTTGAAATGTTTGTAATATACATAATTCATCGAGTTTCATCCTTTCATTGGCTATCAATTAATTTTGTTCTGATGTTAGCTCACAGGGATGGAAAAGAAATGAAAATTAATTCAATTAGAAAGTTAATAAAAAAATTTAATGAGGAATTTTACTTGTTTGAATCCTTCATTTTTCAACGTCCAATCCAACCAAGCAAAACCTACACTATTTTTGCAATTTATTAATTAATTTGGTCTCTGAAATTTCACAAAAATTCAATTTAATTCTGATGTTTATAATATATCAACTTAGTTTCAAACTTTTGTAAAAATATTTTAATTTAATCCCTCTATTAAATCAACTTACTCCTGCAAGAAAATGGTTAAATTGAAATACTTTTACAAAAGCCAGAAATTAAGTTAATATATTATAATGTTAGAAACTAAATTAAACTTTTATGAAATTTAAAAATTAAAACTAAATTAGATAATAACTCCTTGCATGGTGAGTAAGTTCTAATAATTTTTTTACAAAGAAACCAAAGGTTAAAAAAAATTCCTCATAAAGTGGATGAGATCACTTAAAATAATGCAACCCAAAAAGCTCTAATGTAAGGTCACTTCACTTGTATATTTTTTCCTGTCCTCTTCTTTCTTCCTTTTCATAATTCCTTTTAAAAATGAGACCCTCAAAGTCACATCACATTCAATATCTAGCAGTTAATTTGGTATCAAAGATCTTTCCATCGTGGAGTACACGCACTCATCATGCGTCTGCTTAAACCACAATTCACAAACATAAACTCAACAAACAACAACAACAACATCAACAATGTTCCTTTGAAGAGTAGTGTAGAGAGTAGACTAGTATCTTTCTTTCTTTCTTTCTTAATTTCCAAGAAGTTTCCTCTGTTGCATTCTACACTTTTAATTTCAACAAAAAGTGCTGTGTTGTGCTGAAGCTGAAGCTGAAGCTAAGAAAATGGTTAGACTTGCACCATTATCAGAAGAACCAATCAATGAAGAAAATGAAAAAAACAACAACTCAAAGAAAGGCATTCAATCATGGATGAATTGGAACTGGATCAAGACCCATTTTGTCTTCAACAAGAAATCAAACATCAAGATACTTCTTAGTGTTCTTGGTTGTCCCCTCTTTCCTGTTCCTGTTCACCCCAAATTACCCCTCAATGTTTTAGAGGCAAGTTTTCTATTTTTTTTTCATCTTAATTCTAATTCCCCATGCAATAACTATGTTATATACTTTATTATTGTCACAAATAAATTTTACCATATGATGATGAAGCATACACATGAAAAACAAAGTTGTGAATGTGTGTTTGTTTTTAGAATCATGCTAAATTGTATTTTCTTTTTCCTCAATTATGGTGTAAATAATGTTTTTGGTTGATAAAAAGTAATTAAATTGAGGGGCATCTTTTAATAATTTTCATTATACATCAAGACCCTTTTAATTTTTTTTTGTATAATAACCCAATAATATTACCATGGTTTTTAAAATGTAAAAAAGCTTGATTTTTGATAAAGGGTGATCAGCATTTTCAGTGATATTTTTTTGTTGTTGTAGGTTTCATCATCATCATCACAGTATATTATAGAACAATTCATAGCAGCAACAGGGTGTAGGAAATTAGAGGGGAGAGTGAAGAATGTGTTTGCAACAGGGAAAGTGGGAATGGTTGTGGTTGATGAGGTTGGATCAGTTGGTGTTGGGAGTGTTAATGGAGCTTCAGAAAAAGGGTGCTTTGTGATGTGGCAAATGGTTCCAGATAAATGGCAGATAGAGATTGTTGTTGGTGGTCAAAAGGTTCTTGCTGGTAGCAATGGTACTATTGCTTGGCGCCATACTCCTTGGCTCGGCGTTCATGCTGCTAAAGGCGGGGTTCGCCCTCTTCGTCGTGCTCTTCAGGCAAGTTCTCACTCTAATTGCTTAGGCGTACGTGTTTGAATGAGTATTTTTTTTATAGGCAAATGTTAGTGATTAGTTAGTTAGTTGAAAATAAATGTTAGTTTTTAGGATTTGATCTGCTTCGAACTCATTCTGTGTTACCTACATGGAGCGAGCATTTAAATTTATAAAACTGATTTGGCTAAAGTGATTTATGTTTCAATCTTGAATTTGTTAAATTGTTCCTCATTTGGATATTAAATTGATTTGATAAATTTGAGTTTGAAGTAAAGTGATTTATGTTTGAATCTTCTTACTCTAAAATCCTTCACCACTTTTAATCACTTCTTTCAAGTCAATTTTTGGAGGTATTTTATGTGACATAAACAAAACTTATGTACTATAAAAGGCAGAATAGCACTTTTGGTCCTTTATGTTTGCTCCAGATTTCACTTTGGTCCTTTATCTTTTTTTTGGTCCGTTTTGGTCCCTCATGTTTCATTTTCGTTTCATTTTGGTCCCTCACGTATTATTATATTCAATTAAAACATTAAAAACATTAAAACAATTAAAATAATTAAAACAATTACAAAAATAAAACATTAAACCCTCCCCCCACCGTCCACCACCACCCACCACCACCCCCCACCGTCCACCACCACCCACCACCACCCCCCACCGTCAACCACCACCCACCACCAGATCTGTCTCTCTCTCTCACCGTGAACCCCTCTCCCCCTCCCCCCTCCCCCACCGTGAACCCCTCCCCCTCCCCCCACCGCTGCGCACCCCCCTCTCTCCCCTTTCTCACGGTTATGGAGTTCTCCCACGAGGTAGGGCATGTAATTGTTCAAATTGACGCCATAATCGAACTCAGGGAGAAATTTCGAGTTGAAAGGTGGAGTTTGGGGTCCAATCGCAGAGAGAGGAGTGAGAACGTGTGAGAGGAAGGACGGGTCGGGTCGGGTCGTGGAGAGGAAGAAGACGGGTCGTGGGAGAGGGGGGAGGGGGTACGCAGCGGTGGGGGGTGGGGGGAGGGGGTGCGCAGCGGTGGGGGGTGGGGGAGGGGGTGCGCAGCGCTGGGGGGTGGGGGGAGGGGGGAACGGTGGGGGAGGGGGTGCGCAGCGCTGGGGGTGGGGGGAGGGGGGAACAGTGGGGGGGGGGGGGACGGTGGGGGAGGTGGTGCGCAGCGCTGGGGGTGGGGAGAGGGGGAACAGTGGGGGAGGGGGGTGCGCAGCGCAGCGGTGGGGGGAGGGGGGACGGTGGGGGGAGGGGTGGACGGTGGGGGAGGTGGTGGGTGGTGGTTGACGGTGGTGGGTGGTGGTGGGTGGTGGTGGACGGTGGGGGGATGGGTTTATGTTTTTTTTTTGTAATTGTTTTAATTATTTTAATTGTTTTAATGTTTTTAATGTTTTAATTGAATATAATAATACATGAGGGACCAAAATGAAACGAAAATGAAACATAAAGGACCAAAACGGACCAAAAAAAAGATAAAGGACCAAAGTGAAATCTGGAGCAAACATAAAGGACCAAAAGTGCTATTCTGCCACTATAAAATCATATTTGGTAGCAAGATACCGATAGTTTTCACTGCGTAATCAAACACACACTTAAGCATTCAAATTAGTTGGGAAAACAGGGTTTAATTGGTGGTATCTTTAAGCCTTTTTCAATCTCTTCATTTGAGTTCCACTTGACAATTGAACCTTATGGTTGAGAATAATAATGCTATCTTTGAAAATATACTTCCCTCCTCATTATTATAACAAAAATTGAATTATTAGGACCTACATCTCTGGCTCCATGAATTGGTGGGGTTTGGTATTATGGTATAAAACACTAGGAATAAACCCCCTTTAGAATGTATTAGTGTTTATGATAGTGTTTGGAATATTAACATTATTATTGTGAGAGAAAAAAAAAATCTTGCTAACAAATACTAATATAGTTAATGTGAACTCATAATCAAACATATTTAAATACTCATAAATGTCTCTTAACTACTATTGTTGGTCTACTAGTATTTTAAAGGATACAAAGACTTGAACACATTACACATTCATATGCTGCCAACCAATGTAATGAATCATTACTTCCTCTGTTTCTTTAATTTTTGTAAAGTTTACAATAGTGGTAGTAAAGTTTATAACCTATGATTTTACTAGCATCTAAAGTTCCTAACTAATTGGTACAGCAATTTTATTTCTATTACCTTAAAAGACATTATGGTTGTTGTGCATGGTAGGGACTAGACCCTTTAGCAGTATCAGCTGTATTCAGTGGAGCACAATACATGGGAGAGAAACAAATCAACGGCGTAGATTGTTTCATCTTAAAACTTTCAGCCGATCAAAAGGATCTCATCGAACGCAGCGACAACACAGCGGAAATGATAAAGCATGCTATATTTGGTTATTTTAGTCAAAGAAGTGGTTTATTAGTGTACATGGAAGATTCTTACTTAACAAGAATTCAAGTACCTGGGTGTCACCCTACATATTGGGAAACAACAATGTCAACCAAAATTGAAGATTATAGAAGTGTTGATGGTGTGATGATTGCTCATACTGGTTCATCAAGTGTTGTGATCACTAGGTTTGGTGATAACCTTAAAGCTGGTCCTGTTATTACAAGGTTGGAAGAGTCTTGGAGTATTGATGATGTTGCTTTTAATGTTGCTGGGCTGTCTATTGATTGCTTTATACCACCTCAAGAACTGAATGAAGAACTTCCACAACAACATCTAGATTGGAGATCATTCTTGCATAGATGATGGATGGATGATGGATTCAGATCCCATGCGGTCCGAAACTTGCACAGTAATGTATTCAGCGGATTTGGACCATCACACTTTGATCGCATTATCTATATTTTTAACATTAAAAATAGATATAAAACTTAAAAATATAATCTAATCTGCCCGATCAAAATTGGATGGACAAGATCCGCTAAATGCATGACTGCACAGGATCCAGATCCGATGGATGATATGTACTATATCAAAACTAAACTTGTAATGCATGGACATTTATGCATGGTTCAGTGCTTCTATTTCTTCTTCTTAATTGGTTAAGCAAAAGGGTTGATTAATTTGATGCTAATTGATGCCTAACATGTATAGTGAATGAAAGGATGCTAATTGAGCATCTTGCCATCAGTGTAATACTTCATTTTTGAATCACTCCATCGTATAAGGGTGACACTTGTGGATCACTCCAACTTACCTCAATCCTCAATCTCAGGAATATACTAAGAAGATGAATACCCATCATTGCTACTCATTTCTTTAATTTAGAGTCGTGAATAGGCACAAAAACTTTGAGTCAAATATTAATGGGGCTTAAGTTTTTGTTTAGGTTTCTTTTTGGTATTAGGGGTTCAGGGTTTTGATGTTGAAGAAGAAGGATATATTTAAACATAAAATAAATGAAAGATTAAATGATGTTGAAAATAGATGGACTAATTTGTGTCATTTTGGTTGCTTTAAAGAGACTCACTCAAACAAATGCAGAGAGACTAATTTAACACGACATTTAAATGTGTTCATCATTTTATGCGTTGAAATTAGTTGATGGACAAGTTATCAAGATAACAATACACATCAACGGTTCATCATTTATTATTTTTTAATCATTCTCTCTCTCCTCCCACCCACTCCTATATTTTGCGATGGAGAGGAAGGAGGAAAGGAGAGGATCCAAACACCATTGTAATTACATAGAATTATTACACGTCTTATTTATCATTAGCACTTAATCGGGTTAGGATCGTATCAATTTCTCAAAAGAAATTAACAACTCCATTTGAAGAGAGATAACCATAAAATTGATGATGAGCCATGAAATCAAGTTTATCTTTTTAATTAAATAATTAAATTATCTGCATATTATTTTTAATGTTTGAGTCTTTCTCTTAAATCTTTTGAAAAATAGAGGTTCTAAATAAAAAAAAGTTGTAGAACTCACTAAGTTGTGTGTGTACGAGTAAATGTGATGAAGAAAATGGCGGTGATTCCTTCACTTCTACTCCGTTTGGTTTCTTCTACACACTTCACTAAATCAGGTCACCTCTTCTCATTCTCCTCCTCCACCACCTCACTACAGTCACAGTCACCTCCCATCCGAGTCGCCCTCACCGACACAGTTGGCCGCGCCGTCTTCGCAACTCGCCCCATCCCTACCGGCGATCTCATCCACACTGCCCAACCCGCCGTCTGCCACCCTTCACCCTCCTCCCTCCACTCCGTCTGCTACTCCTGCCTCGCCAGATTATCTAATCCCTCCACCTCTCCATTTTGCACTCACCGTTGCCACCAACGCAGCAAGGTGCGTTACATTGCCTCTCTCTATTCTTTCTTTTTCCATTTTATGATTCTTTCTTTGTGGAGTTTTGATTGTCACATACTTTATTTTCTACATGTATTTGATGCTTGTAATGTGTTAACCTATTATTGTAGTTTGTTATTTCGGTTAGAAGTTTGTTATTAGCTAAGTGGTAGTTGGTAGGTTGTTAGGAGTTAGTTAATCCATGGTTATAACTAACTTACACCCTAAGCCATCTATATAAAGTCTTAGCTATGCGCTTGAGAAAGCACAATGTGTAATACATCTCTAAGTCAGATTAGAGAGAAGTGAGATCATTGCAATCTAAGAGATAGGAGAGTTGAGAGTGTGGGGAAGCCATTTCTTCTCCAAGAAAGCTAGTAAACACTTTTCTATTGTGTAATGATAATTGATTTTAGCCTTAAGTGCTAAAACCCCCAGTCCAGAGGTAGGGATCAGGTGGTTGGATCCTGAACTGGGTTACCAACTCTATGTGTTCTTTTTTTTCTACTCAATTCTGTTACTTGGAGATCTACCGCTCCCGGTAGCTGTATCAAGTGCTATAGCATCGCCCATAGCACCACGGTGTTGAATTGTTTTCTGCACCTGTTGCTGGGGATTTCCGCGCCTGTGCTCAAGGAGCCATCCACTGCATCAGTGCTACACCAGTGCTGCAGCATCTATGTGCCGTGACTGTCTTGTGCACACACTCTTTTAGGTGATTAATTTCACAACAATGCTTACATTAACACCAGTGCTGCAGCATCTATGTGCCGTGACTGTCTTGTACTATTTTTTGCTTCTCTGCAGATATGTACTTATTTTGTGGTTTTGATATTTTTTCTAGGAATATTACGATGCTGAGATGAAAGCAAATTGGCTGGATTTTGATAATTATTGCAGGTATGACCGCTTCTTCTCCAGAATCAAAAGATTGCCATCTTCATTTGTGAGGGTTTCAACAATCTATAAACCTCTCACATGAATGAATGAAGATTTAGTACATCTTATTTGCTCAGTGTTAATAGGACTAATTTTACTCTTTGGTTTTCTAAGTAGAGCCTAATATCAGTATGCAAAAATTTTCGAAAAATTATCTAATTCTGTCATGTTTCACAACTTCACTTCTAAAATTCTAATTAATATGAATGTTAGGGATAACTCTAATGATAAATTATTCAAACATTTAGTGTTTGTTAATGCTTAACATCTTAGTTTATCATTTAGTATTCCTTTGCACCAAAATTATATCAGTGACAACTACTTGATATCTTTACGAAGGAACTGTGGTTTAAAGTATCCCTTTCTGGTAAAGCGGTTGGCTTGCATGATCATATCTGGAGTTGCCAAAAGTGACAGTCTTGACATACTTCAACCTGCCAATTTGACGCCTGAGATGATTTTAGAGGTGAGACATTTATAAGTTTATGTTAATGGCAATAACTAGTTGGTAGGTTTCTTCTAAAACCAGCGAAAAGTAAATCATGAATGGGGGTCAATTGATTGAACATTTTGAACGAAATATCCTCTCCACTATATCTTTTCTCAATTATTCTTTTCATGTAGGGGGTTCTTGGTAAAAGTGAAAATGGGAAGGTAGACAATGCAGAGGTGGAAAGTGTGTAGTTTACCCAACTAGCTTACACTTTTCGTCTACCTTTCCTCAGTTATGCCTAGAACCCGTAGTCTTGAAAGAAAATCTTTCTGATGTAAATGGTTGCATTTCAGTTCATTAGAAAAGAAAGAAACAATTATTGATGTTCCAATTGAAGTTTGATGATAAAGGTTTTGCATCAGTATTTTGCTGCTGTAATCTGTTTATGCATAGCATCGTTTTTCAGATGGGAGAGGGATTTACCTTGCTAAGGAATGCCTTCACAAGAGCATTTATTGCAGATGAACATATTGCCTGTATCCTTGTATCAGTAACATTTTGTATGAAGTAGATTCACAGCACACACATACATAAAGAGAACAGAGATATATTCGGGAGATTACTTATCTTGACATTTCAAGTTTTAACCAAGCAATGGTATGTTAGTGTTCTGGCACGAATTCGAATCAATGCATTTCGCATTGAGTTGGCTGGAGGACGATATGAAGATCTTCTTTCTTCAGCATTTGCATCTGTAGAGGCTGAAGCTGCTATTGGAAATGCTGTTTATATACTTCCTTCCTTCTATAATCATGATTGTGGTGAGTACAATTTTCTTTTGCTTTTCTACATTTCTGTCATCAACATGAGCTTATTTGTCTTTTTCTATTTTCCCTTCTTTTTGTTGCTTGATCAACATTTCCTACCTGAACAAATCCCTTAAATTATTCATAACACACAGATGACGGAAAACTGGAAAATTTTAACAAATATTTGCATTCCATGTTTAGATGTTGTAGCTGAAGAGACAGAGAATGACCTATCTAAACCTTGTCCTTTAAAACCTTAAGAAATGAGCACTCTAACTTGTTGATATTGCAGATCCTAATGCACACATTATATGGATAGATAATGCAGATGCAAAATTGAAGGCCCTCCGTGACATTGATGAAGGTTAGACCCAAATTGTATTTTATATGATCAAATGTTCTTCCCCTGTAATTTTATAGGTTTACTCATGTCGAAAGTAGTGCATTCAGTGATTTGCAGAGAAGGTCTACTCATTTGATGTGTTTGCTTGTATTAGTTCTGTGATTTTTCTGACAACATATTGGAAGGAATTTTTTGCATATATAGTGTTTTATTACCAAAATTTGGTATAAAGCCGTGATAAAAAGGATGCTTGTAGTAGGTAGTCTTGGCAATCAGCACTCAACACAAACCTAATTCAAATCATATCTTGCATGACATCAACCAAATGATTTTAGGAGAATACCTTTTAAAACCTTTTTCTAACTAGTTTTATTATTGTTTTTCATGGAGCCCATAATGTTAATTGATCAATGTAGACAACTCTATCTCTATAAGGCTTAATTGTTTGTTAATGATTTTGTTATTAAATGACAATTTTGGATGACGGAAGAAAAATAATTTTAAAGGATTTGTCTTGAAAATATATTATTTGACATTGGAAAAAACCACTGAATTTAGTACCTGGCCTAAATCTTATAATATATAATGCCCATGCTTTTGCTGGTGAAAATTTCATAGATTTGGCTCCATCTAAGCTGTAGAACCAGGATGACATAGTTTACTATCAATTGTAACTAGAATATCTTGCACACATACGATACAAAGTAAGAGTATAAAGAACATCAATAAGTCACTACTGAAACAAAAGAATCAAAAGTTAATTGTAAGGAGACCGATAGAGAAACACAACAATAGTAGAAGAAACAATCAAGGAAGTAGTGTATTATGGGTAAAAAGGCAATAGCCAACACAAAGTATGAGAAGTAGGAACGAAAAAGAAACAATAGGGGGCGCCTCCCACGAGACAAAAACCCCAAACCCTAGCCCAAGCCTTAGCCAAAACAAAACCTACCCTATTCTTCCAAAATCACTTCTTTTATACTAATTAGGGTTAATTACTACTAATTAGGGTTAACTACTCTTTTGCCCCTCCTAACAAAAACATTGCCAAACTTCCCCTTTTTGGGCGCCTCCTGCGCTTGCGCATTCGCATCAATACTCCCCCCTAAAACTTCCACCTTGTTCTCAAGGTGAAACTCTGGAAAGTGGCCCTTCATGTTTTCAAAGTCTTCCCAGGAGTTCTCAAAGTCGGGTAGATGCTTCCACTTCACCAGAACTTCCAGCATGCCATTCTGGGCCTTCCTCACGGCCAGGATGTCTTCGGGAAGGACCTGCAATTCAAGATTCTCAGCCAGGCAATTCGGAAAAGGTTGAACCGCAGCCGTAGGGGCAATGGCTTTCTTCAAAAGCGAAGCATGAAACACTGGATGAACTCTGCTCTCTGGTGGTAGCTTCAGCTTGTAGGCAACTGTCCCAATCCTCTCCAATACCTCAAACGGGCCAAAGAACCGTGGGCTGAGTTTCTGATTCAGCCTATTCGCTAGTTGTTTCATCTTGTAGGGTTGGATCTTCAGGCAGACCATCTCTCCAACCTCATAGGTCACCTCTCTCCTATGCCTATCCACTTGTTGTTTCATACGATTTTGGGCCTTGCTCAGGTGGTCTCTCAAATCACGGAGCAACTCATTTCTCTCTTGAGTTAACTGTTGAACCTCGTCCACACAACCACTGTTTTCATCCCCCCTCACTAACACTGGGGGTCTCCTCCCATACAAAGCTTCAAACGGTGACATTTGAATGGATGAGTGATAGTTGGTGTTGTACCAATATTCAGTCCAGGGTAGCCACTTAACCCACTGCTTGGGTTTGCTTCCGGTCAAACACCTCAAATAGGTCTCAACACACCTATTGACTACTTCCGTCTGGTCGTCCGTCTGCGGATGGTAGGCAGAGCTATATTTCAACTTGGAACCCGCAGCTGCAAACAGCTCAGACTAGAATGCACTCGTGAAAACTCGATCTCTGTCAGACACAATAGAGCTTGGGAACCCGTGTAGCTTCACTATCTCTTTCATAAACACCAGAGCCACATCCTTGGCGTTGTACGGATGAGCCAGGGCTATGAAATGAGCGTATTTGGTGAGTCGATCGACCACCACCAGAATAGTATCCATCCTAGCTGACCTGGGTAAGCCCCCAACGAAGTCCATAGATATATCACTCCAAACCTGAGTCGGTATCGGAAGTGGTTGGAGCAATCCCCCCGGAGTCAAGGCCTGATACTTGTTCTGTTGGCATATAGCACAGGCCTGAACGTACTGCTGAATTCTCTTCCTCATCCCCTCCCAATACACCACACTTGCTATTCTCTTGTAAGTTCATAGGATTCCTGAGTGCCCCCCCGTAGCTGAGTCATGGAACTCCTCGAGAATCTTCCCGACCCGCGGAGGGTCCTTGGGAAGCACCAAGCGGCCGTGATAGTACAACTGTCCATTCCTCAAAGTATATCCCACATGAGTGTTCACCTTCGCAACTAGATCTTGCACAATAAGTTTCAACCGCCCATCAGCTTGTACCTCTTCCTCTAGACCGTCCCACTCTTGGCATTGCACCATAGAGATGGCACTGTAATTGTGCTACCTTGACAAGGCGTCAGCTGCTTTATTCTCGATTCCCGGCTTGTATTTGATCTCAAAATCAAAGCCCAGAAGTTTAGTTATCCACTTCTGTTGCTCCTCCCCCATCACCCTCTGCTCCGTCAGGAACCTCAAACTCCTCTGGTCAGTATGTACCACAAAGTGCCTTCCTAGAAGGTAGTGTCGCCATTTCTGAAATGCTATCACAATTGCCATCAATTCCCTCTCATACACAGACTTGTTCTGAGCTCTATTGGATAAGGTTTGGCTCATGTATGCCACAGGCCTCCCCTCCTGCATCAGAACTGCCCCCAACCCTTTCCCAGATGCATCAGTCTCCACAATGAACTCCTTAGAGAAATCAAGCACGGCAAGAACTGGTAGTGTTGTCATGGCTACCTTCAGCTTCTCAAAAGCTAACTGAGCACTCTCTTCCCAACAGAAACTGTCCTTCTTGAGTTGTTGCGTAAGAGGCCACGCAATTTTCCCATAGTCTTTCACAAACCTTCTATAATACCCAGTCAACCCAAGGAAACCTCTAAGGCTCTTCACATCCCTTGAGGTAGGCCAACTTACCTTAGCTTCAACCTTGGAGGGGTCGGCTGCCACCCCCTCTCCTGAAATGACGTGACCGAGGTATTCGATCTGACTCTGGGCAAAAGTGCATTTCTTCTGTTCTGCAACCAACTGATTATTTCTCAGAATATCCAACACACTCTTCAAGCGTTCCATGTGGCGATCCAAATCTTTACTATAGACCAAGATGTCATCAAAAAACACCAACACATACTTTCTCAAGATCGGTTTCAAAATACGGTTCATCAAAGCTTGGAAAGTAGACGGGGCGTTAGTCAACCTGAAAGGCATCACCAGGTATTCATAATGTTCCTCATGGGTTCTAAAAGCAGTCTTGTGAATGTCTTCGCTCCTCATTCTAATCTGATGATACCCAGACTTCAAGTCAAGTTTAGAGAATATCACTGCGTTGCCAATTTCATCTAATAACTCATCAATGATAGGTATGGGAAACTTATCAGGCACAGTGTACTTGTTCAGGACCCTATAGTCAATGCAAAATCTCCATCCACCGTCCTTTTTCTTAACCAACAACACAGTGCTAGAGAAAGGACTGACACTAGGTCGAATGATACCGGCGGACAACATTTCATTAACAAATTTTTCTATCTCATCATTTTGATAATGGGGATACCTGTTGTTAACAATTTGGCAAGTGTACCAATTGTCGCAAGTAATACAATTTATCGGTAAGAACCGGTCGATCCACATGGATTGCGCGTTGACAACAATAGCAAATTTGTAAATTCGTAGATTGTAGATATTTGATTAATCGAGTATTTGGTAACAGAATACGAACGTGAATTAATAATGCAAGAAAAACGACTAGGGATCGAATCCTCTCACCTCGCCTATCACATGAACCTCAGCCAATTCAAGTTAATTATTCAATTTCTAGATTCAATTCACCAATTTAGGTCAATGGCAATTCCTTGTCTCAAGACCCCTATTACCCTAAGAGTTACCCTAATTCCTTAGGTGAGTCGTGCCAGAGGGTAACGCATTAAGATTAAGAATTAATAAGAATTCACATAAGCTATCACATATTCCTATGGTGATTACTAGCATGTGATCTAAATACCCAATTTCCAGCTACTAATTCATATCCCTATGCAATCACTAGCCTGGATCATCGCAATTATCATATGTAATTGAAAAGCGTTAAGAACATAGGTAATTAGACAAGCAAATCGAATAACAACTGAATTAACTAAATCAATGGTTCACATGATAGGTTTGGGAGATTCATCTCTCCCTAATCTAAAGAATTAGTTACAAATCATCCTAAGGGTGGAAACCAACATAGAATAGAAAACAAACATAAAGGAAGACATTTAGAACCTTCAATCCCTTGTTCCCAAGTGGTGAGAAGGCTCCAAATTCGCACCTCCAGCTGCTCCAAACGTGGCTCCAATTCCCAAAAACAAAGTCCCTTGCAAAATTCGCTGAAACAGCATTAAAAACCCTAATTTTTACGCACCATCGCGACGCGGGCCGTGGCCGTCGCGTCGCGACAAATGACAGAAACTTCAGGTCTCGCAAAACTGCTCCAGGTCGCGTCGCGAATCCTCCTGGTCGCGACGCGAAGAATGACAGAAAGTTCTGCTTGCAAAATTCCTCCAAATTGCTGCATTTCCGGGCAAGTGTCTGGTTCGCCGAAAGATGCCACAACCAATTAAGAGGTCTTCAAGTCCTATTTAGCTCCCAAAAGTGAAGGAATAACTTACAATTGAACTTTCTACTACAATGATCGAAAACTAAACTAAATCCCAGATAATGACTGTTATACAATAAAAACCCTGCACAATTGGTCCTAAAAATGCCTAACTTACATCATATGACTGGGAGTCAACACAACCCCAAACTTAAACTTTTGCTTCTCCTCAAGCAAACAATCAATTCAGACTGTGGCTGTTTTTTTTTTTCTATTTAGCTGTTACATATACTACATCAACCTTAAACACATCAGCACATCAATTATCATCATCAATCTAATACAGTGGCATGCCAACTGAATTGGAAATACCGAATCATAAGCAGGCAGCATTCTCAAGTTTTCTCTGTACGCACATCTCACCAGTGTTTCACTCTTGAGGTGTTTTGGGTATTCACTCAATTCACAGTACCTGCATCATCGTTTCATAGGTTTGACAGAGTTCTATATCATCTTAAACAAATGAAATGCATACACACATTTTGAGGACTTTAAGGGTTATAGCGGGGCTTAGGTAAGGGTGGATACATTTGGATAAGTAGGTTGCACTTGGAGTTAGGCCTACCTCTCTTTTTGTCAATTTCACGCAATACTCACCCATTTTCCCCAAAGCATATAGCAAAACAAGAGAAGGAAATTATTTATTTATTTATTTATTTTTTTGATATGTATATATATACATATGTATATGTATATTTTTTTTTTCTATTTATTTTTTTCTTTGTTTTCTTGTTCCTTCTCTTGTATACCACCCCAAACTTAGTTCGTTGCTATTCCACGAGCAACCCCAAACTTAAAACTTTCCCCACTCTCACAGCTTTTGTTACCTAACTCCAAGTTAAGAATTAACTAGGCTATGATTGTCAGAGAAACAACATACAATTTTTAACAACAGGCTCAGAGGGGCTAGCAGAGGATAAACATTAATAGGTTGGCTTGAAAGGCTCAGGGGTGCCAAAAGAATTGCCTCAGTGTATATGAAAATCAAATGCAAAAAAATAATTAAGCACAATGTCAAGTTCTGCAGACTAATGCAAGCAAGGAATACACACAATATATAAGAACGTGTTTAAGCTCAAACCTCACAGTTGGGATCATAGAGATGGAGCTTGAGAGATGCTGCTTACAGATGATAAGGAACTTCCGCAACGTTTGTCATGACCCCTGCTATTACTTGATGATAAAACTTGAGGTGCGAGCGTCAAAAGGAAAATGCAAACATGCGACCCTAAATGCCACGGGTCATCACTATTGAAGCTGCTTTAACAAGACAAAACAAAATATAGGGCAGTGTTGCCCCACTATCACAGAGTAAGTTATAATCAGTAGTACAGACCAATGTGCGAAATAAAGTCAAAATAGGGCAAAGTACAACCAAAAAGTGCAAAATAAAAATAAAAATGTCTGATTAACACAGGAAATAAGGGGGCCTCCTGCTCATGGGAAGGAAATGTGCTCCTCCAAATACTCGTCTCCGGAAAGAAGTGGATCCTGGGGGACCTGCTGCTGCTCTGCATGTGGGACTGATGAAGATGAAGCTGCGGCTGCTCTGTTCTCGGCCATGTACTCCTCAGCAGCACGGTGGACTCTGTATGATGCCAGGTGTGAAGTATCTATGCCCTGCTGCTGCAATGACAGAGACGACCCGCACCAGCTGGCCATGAGGAGGTCATACTGGAAAGAGGAGTCGGTCTGAAACTGCTCCCTGTAAGATGGGCCTGCTGGCTGCTGTGGTGCTGGAGGTGCTGCCTGCTGTGGTGCTGCTCCATCAAGGGGCCCCTCGGGCTGCTTCAAGATCCATGCTGCTGTTATACCCTCCCTGGGGTCGGTTAGAAGATCATCTGGGTACTCCGGGCAGCCCTGCTGTCTACATAAAGCATGAATGATAGAACAGTGCCCCAATCTGGCCCTAGGACATCTGGCAATCTCTGCAATACTAGCTGAAATGGCTCTCCCCAGATTGACCCTCTGGCCTCTCATGATAGCTTGTAGTCCCATGGCTACCTTAGTCTTGACATCAGTGGAATTGGAGCAGGAGATGATAGACTGATTAAAGAAATTGTTCCAGGCCTTAGGAATTGCCTTCAGAGCCATATTGCAAAAGCGGCGGGGATAGTCTTGACCAATCGGACCAATAAGATGTCTGTCCCAGGCTGCTCCTTGACGACACAACTCTCTCAGCAAACCCTCATAATCGTGTGCCCCTTTGTTGTCCCAAGCATCCATCATGGCACAATTAGCAGTAGTGGGAAGCCCGAGGAGACTGTTGATGGTAGCAGGAGAGTAGGACACCTCTCTTTCCCTCACCACTGAAACTCTATTGTCTTCATCTCCATATGCATTTGCATAGAATTCCCTCACCAAACTTTGATTAGCTTGTTTGATCATTGAGTTGAGCGAGAGCCAACCCAATTCCCGGAGAGTGGAAGTAATGATGGGGAATTCCCCCGTGCTAAGGTTAAAAGCCCTTTCGGGATTTATCTTTTTCCCCTTGACCACTTGGTGGTATCTCTCCTCATGCACGGGGGACCTGAATCTGTCAATCTCAACTGCTGGTTCCCCTCGCCTTTTCTTGGAGGTGCCTGCTTTGCTTTTCTTCATCATTTCTACTTACCTGTACTGTCCTATAAAATTTAAGACAAAAAGAATCCAGCACCAATCGTTAGTTCTCGGTGTGTCCCTGGTGTGGGCCCCACTCCGGCAGAGAAAAATAATCAACAGGCAAAACATAGTTTCTGAACTCAAAGTCATCTACCCTAAGGTTGTGAAGATGTTCAAAATTAGAAACAGGCTAGCAACCCCCAAACAGACTTTACTTAGACATTTCCACAAACAGGTTGTCTACACAAAAATTTCGTTCAAGCATTTTATCGGACACCTTGTGTACGCCCAAAATCCACTTAATTTCTACCCCCAATTTAATCCTTCCCTCTCCCACATTAGCAATAAGCAACAATCATGCAACAACATATCATAGGGAACAATCCTACTCTTCTAATTTGACTTCAAATCCTCACACTTCCTACCCAAAAATTACCCCAACAACCATCAAAAACACTTAAAAGATTATACTCTAATCAAAGAATAAGATTAAGATTGATACCTGGAGATGTTGATGGCGAGGAATTCGTGCAAGGTAGCAAGAATTTGCAATCAAATGTGATAAAAAAAAACGTAATGGGGAGGGGAATTCGTGGGGAGCACTAGAGAGGGAAAATAGAAAAGTTGAGAGAGTTTTTGCATTTGTGTTCGGTCTGATCAGTTTTACACTAAAAAGGCTCTGATCGCGACGCGGCCCGTGTGTATCGCGTCGCGAGATTACACAGAACCGTTACAGTTTCCAAAATTTAAAAGCATCGCGACGCGACACGCCTCTCTTCGCGACGCGAGAAATGACAGAAACATTTTCCTTGGCAGATTTTCAACAAATCGCGACGCGACAGAACAGGTTCGCGACGCGATAAATGGCAGAAACATTTTTCTTTGAAATTACTCCCCTTTCGCGACTTGAACTTGACCGAACACAAATATTTCTTCTCATGCCTAAGGCTAACAGCAAAATAAAGTAATTAACGACTGGAATTGAAATTGAATTAAAGACATGGTACCTCAGTGGGTTGCCTCCCACTCAGCGCTTCTTTAACGTCACTAGCTTGACGGTTCAGAAGATATCTCACATTGGCCCCGGTGGAGCCTTTTGCTCTTCAAGTGCCCCATTCACAGCTCCTTCCAATTTTTCTCCATTGAATTTCCAGCTAGACTCACCCACCACTTCCTTTAGATCAACCCACTCGCTAGGTGACTTGTCTGGTGAAGAGTGAATGTGCCTTCTGTTTTTGGCTGTTATCTGGGGTTCCTCAATACTATAGCACCCTTCCTTTTTCTCCTTTCTTGCTGCCTTGATCACCTTCAGGGTCACCTCTTCATCCTGCACCCTCAGCTTCACAGTCCCGTCTGCTACATCTATGACAGCTCTACTAGTGGCTAGGAAAGGTCTTCCCAAAATGAAAGGGATGTCATTTTCCCCATCCATTGAACTCTTGACCTCCGTGTCACCATCCAACTGCAGAATCACAAAATCTACCGGGAAGAGGAATTTTCCCACCTTTACCAAGACATCCTCCACAATACCATACGGATACCTTATTGACCTATCAGCCAGTTGCAAGGTCATGTGAGTTGGTTTGACTTCACCTCCCCCAAGCTTTTTCCACATTCCCAAGGGCATTAGGTTTATGCTTGCCCCCAAGTCACAGAGTGCCTTATCTATAGTCACATCACCAATCGCACAGGGAATGGTGAAGCTTCCTGGATCTTTCAGCTTAGGAGGTATTTTGTTTTGAATGATAGCACTGCACTCCTCTGTCAACTCTACCGTTTCATTCTCCTTCAACCTTTTCTTTTTGGGCAATAACTGTTTCATAAACTTCGCATAAACCGGCATCTTTTCCAGGGCGTCAGCAAAAGGTATATTGATCTGGAGGCTTCTGAACACCTCCATGAACTTGGAGAACTGCTCATCCCTCTGATTTTTCTTGCTTACCTGAGGATAGGGCAGTTTCATGTAAGATGGAGTTTCTTTGGGTTCCCTTTGAGGGTTGTCTTTACCCGCTCCCTCATTCTCTTCATTTGCTTTCTTTTCCCTGGGCTTGGTTACTTCAGACGGTTCCAACTCCTTACCACTTCTCAGATGGATGGCATTGCAATTCTCTTTTCTCGGGTTATCCACAGTGTTGGCAGGGAAACCACTTTTGGATGTGTCCGCGAGTTGTTTTGATAACTGACCAATCTGTACCTCCAAATTTTTCACTGATGCTTCATGGTTTTTCTCCATGTTTTTCATTACCTGCTCTTGAGCTTGGAATGTATTTTTGGTCATCTGCATAAACTGTGTCAATGCATCCTCCAACCGAGAAGGTGGTTTCTGTTGTTGATTTGCAGGTGCCTGAGACTGTTGTTGGTTGGAACTCGTGCCGTCATTGTTATTCTTCCAAGAGAAATTGGGATGATTCTTCCACCCTGGATTATAGGTGTTAGAAAATGGATTCCCGCCTTGTCTTTGAAAGTTTCCCATATAGTTGGCCTGTTCCAATGCTTCTCCATAAGCTGCACAGTCACCTTCGTGGGATTCCCTACCACAATAATTGCACCCACCTGCTTGCACTGCTTGTACTGTTGCTGGAGCTTTTGAGCCTACTTCACATGCTGCCGCTAATTGCTTAGTGAGAGCCTCGATTTGCATGGTCATTAGTTTCTGTTGGGCTAACACTGCGCTGTTTGAATCAAGCTCCAGCACACCTTTCTTTTTGTCAACCCCTCTATCATTTTGGATCCTGTACTCATTGGAAGCCATGTCTTCAACCAACTGTTTGGCTTCTTCCCAAGTCTTTGTACCTAAGGATCCTCCAGCTGAGGCATCCAACATCATTCTTGTTTGTGGTCTCAGCCCATGGCAAAAGGTTTGTAACTGAAGGAAATCTTCTATGCCATGGCCAGGACACTTCTTGAGTAGTAGCTTGAATCGTTCCCAAGAGTCATACAACGATTCGGACTCTCCCTGTGTAAAATTGGAGATATCAGCTCATTTCCTTATGAACTTCGAAATTGGGAAGAACCTCTCCAAGAACTTGTTCTCAAGGTCATTCCAAGTGTTGATTGTTCCTGGGAGAGTGTTCAGCCAATCCTTGGCCCTCCCTGTGAGAGTGAAAGGAAACAACCGGACTTTCTTTGCACTGTCGGTTACTCCCTCCGGGTGTGTAGTCCCGCAGATCTCGTAGAATTGGAACAAATGCTGATTAGGGTCTTCGGCATCCGACCCAGAGAATTGCTCTGATTTCAAGGCTGTGAGCACAGAGGATTTGATATCAAACTGGGCCACGCCCACTGGTTGAAATGCTAATGCTTGGGCACCTTGATTTCTTCGCCCGAAATCACCTAGAGTACGTCGGGGTGGAGGATCAGCCATCTCTTCCTCCTCACTAGAGAACTCTTCCGGTACAGCTGTAGAAGTTGATTGTACCTGTGACAATTCTCTTGCTTGCTGCTTGGCGAGCTTAGCCTTTCTTCGATTTGCCTTTGCTAGCTTTTCAATTTCCGGATCAAACAAGAGTTCTTGTGGACCCTTGCTCCGCATGCACAAATCTCTGAAACACTGAAGCAAACGTCAACAAATTCAAGGAACCAACAAGTAGCAAAAATTAAGTAACTAAAATTAAACAAAAACTAAAAATCTAGAATTAACGCGTTTGCCTTGTCGACAACAAAGTCAACAATCCCCGGCAACGGCGCCAAAAACTTGTTAACAATTTGGCAAGTGTACCAATTGTCGCAAGTAATACAATTTATCGGTAAGAACCGGTCGATCCACAGGGATTGCGCGTTGACAACAATAGCAAATTTGTAAATTCGTAGATTGTAGATATTTGATTAATCGAGTATTTGGTAACAGAATACGAACGTGAATTAATAATGCAAGAAAAACGACTAGGGATCGAATCCTCTCACCTCGCCTATCACATGAACCTCAGCCAATTCAAGTTAATTATTCAATTTCTAGATTCAATTCACCAATTTAGGTCAAGGGCAATTCCTTGTCTCAAGACCCCTATTACCCTAAGAGTTACCCTAATTCCTTAGGTGAGTCGTGCCAGAGGGTAACGCATTAAGATTAAGAATTAATAAGAATTCACATAAGCTATCACATATTCCTATGGTGATTACTAGCATGTGATCTAAATACCCAATTTCCAGCTACTAATTCATATCCCTATGCAATCACTAGCCTGGATCATCGCAATTATCATATGTAATTGAAAAGCGTTAAGAACATAGGTAATTAGACAAGCAAATCGAATAACAACTGAATTAACTAAATCAATGGTTCACATGATAGGTTTGGGAGATTCATCTCTCCCTAATCTAAAGAATTAGTTACAAATCATCCTAAGGGTGGAAACCAACATAGAATAGAAAACAAACATAAAGGAAGACATTTAGAACCTTCAATCCCTTGTTCCCAAGTGGTGAGAAGGCTCCAAATTCGCACCTCCAGCTGCTCCAAACGTGGCTCCAATTCCCAAAAACGAAGTCCCTTGCAAAATTCGCTGAAACAGCATTAAAAACCCTAATTTTTACGCACCATCGCGACGCGGCCCGTGGCCGTCGCGTCGCGACAAATGACAGAAACTTCAGGTCTCGCAAAACTGCTCCAGGTCGCGTCGCGAATCCTCCTGGTCGCGACGCGAAGAATGACAGAAAGTTCTGGCTTGTAAAAATTCCTCCATATCGCGTCGCGAACCCTCCTGGTCGCGACGCGAAGAATGACAGAAAGTTCTGCTTGCAAAATTCCTCCAAATTGCTGCATTTCCGGGCAAGTGTCTGGTTCGCCGAAAGATGCCACAACCAATTAAGAGGTCTTCAAGTCCTATTTAGCTCCCAAAAGTGAAGGAATAACTTACAATTGAACTTCCTACTACAATGATCTAAAACTAAACTAAATCCCAGATAATGACTGTTATACAATAAAAACTCTGCACAATTGGTCCTAAAAATGCCTAACTTACATCATATGACTGGGAGTCAACACCTGTATGGCCGGATGTTGGGAGCTGGCGCTCCAGGCTTGAGCACAATGGCATGGTCCTGTTCTCTCGCAGGAGGCAATCCTGTGGGTGCTTGGAACACATCTGAGAAAGCTTCCAGTACTTCCCTTACCTCGGGCAGTAGCTGCAATTCAGCCCCCTCACTCTGCATTTCCCAATATTGGAGTAGGTACCTCTCCTCTTCACTTAGTAGGGCCTTCCGCATGGATTTGAGTGAGACTTGTTGTTTACTCAGTGACCGTTCCGCTCTAATCTTGAATTTCTGTCCTCCCCCTTCCCACTTGATGAACATATCCTGGAAATTAGCCTTGTTGTCACCCAAGCTAGCCAACCAATCCATACCAAGCACTAATTCAGTCCCTGCCAAGGTCATTAAATAGAATTTGAGTAAAATTGATCCCCTGCACTTGCACCTTGAGTCCCCTGCAAACCCCCTTGTGCGTGACCTCTCCATTCCCCACCTCAACAGTATACTCAGGAGTGTCTTCTAAAGCCAATTTCAACTCCTCTACTAACTTGTAGGATATGAAATTACTAGAGGCTCCACAATCAATCAATATCAACACATTTCTCCCATTAATGATCCCCACACCTTGAAGGATTGATTTGAGGTCAAGCCCTCTTTGCTCTTGAGTGAGAGCAATAGAGTCTTTAGCTCCCCTTCCAACTCCCCTATCTCCTCCTCGGTCCCCCTTCCTCTCCATCTCCCTCGCTCTCTTCATCATCAATCAATTCCACGCTAAAGTGTTTCATCTTAAAAATGGGATCCTTGCCCCACCTTTCCCCACATTTGAAACACAGCCCCTTCCTACTAAGGTCCCTCAGCTCCTCCTGAGTGAGTTTCCTCCCCACCCCCTGTTTCTTCTCCCCTTCTCCCCCTCTCCCCCTTGATTCTTCAATTCTTGCGAGTTGCTGCCACTACCTCCCCCAAACTCAAACTTGGGTTTGGTGATAACAGTCTTATGCTTCCCCGGGTCACTCCCCGAACTCCACCCCCCATTTCTCCACTTAGTCCCTTCACCCCTCCTCCCTCCTTCCTCTCGCAACGCCTTGTTCCTCTCCTCTATGAGTAACGCCCGATCCATCAAAGCGTTCAATCCCCTCGTGCTATGGAGTTTCAACCCGGTTTGTATCTCCTCACGTAAACCATTGAGAAAAATGCTTTCCAACATGCCCCTGTCACGCCTCTTCAATGGAGGCATTAACATTTCAAACTGCTCACAGTATTCCATCACTGTCCTTGTTTGTTTAACACTCAGGATTGGTCCCAAAGGGTTGCTGACCAGACTGGGCTAAAAACGCCGTATGACGGCCTGTTTAAATTCTTCCCACGTTGGCTCTGGGTGTTGTTCTTCCCACCATTGAAACCAATTTAGGGCCCTCCCATCCAAAGCAATCATTACTGCCTCCAGCATCTCTTCTTCTTCAACCCCATTAATTTTAAAGTACCGTTCCACCTTGACGAGCCACCCGTAAGCTTCGCCTCCTTCAAAAACGGGGATCTCGAGTTTCCGCCCCCGGTGCCGGTGTCTCGCACGCGGGCTGGTTCCCTCGGAAGTCGCAGATTCGGTGGACGAGCCGCCTTCGCCGTCCTCCTCCGCGCTTGGCGGCGCCGCTTCGCTGCCCCTCCGCTGGCGGCGTCGCGTCTCCTTCAAACGGAGCTCCAGCCGTTCCATCCACTCGGGCATGGCCTCCCCTTGCGCGCGCACTTCTAGCGCAAGCCCCTCGACTTCTTGCTCGAGCCGTTCGTGGCGTTCTTCCATGGCGGTCTTCTTCACCATCGTTCAAGCTCCGTGGGACAAGAGCTTTGATACCAATGATAGAGAAACACAACAATAGTAGAAGAAGCAATCAAGAAAGTAGTGTATTATGGGTAAAAAGGCAATAGCCAACACAAAGTATGAGAAGTAGGAACGAAAAAGAAACAATAGGGGGGCGCCTCCCACGAGACAAAAACCCCAAACCCTAGCCCAAGCCTTAGCCAAAACAAAACTTACCCTATTCTTCCAAAATCACTTCTTTTATGCTAATTAGGGTTGATTACTACTCATTAGGGTTAATTACTCTTTTGCCCCTCCTAACAAAAACATTGCCAAACTTCTCCTTTTTGGGCGCCTCCTGCGCTTGCGCATTCGCATCAGAGACACAGATAAATTTTGATTGACCATGCAAGATGCCAATGTAGTCATCTCATTATAGAATGTAGTTATTCTATTATAGCAATGTGATCTGTGATCTTGCTAAATACTGTTAGCTTTGTTTTCAATCCAACACAATTTTCCATGCATCTTTAATAGCCATTCTCCCATGGTAAATAAAAAATAAAAGCCTTTTTCCCTTTCTTACAATTTCACCGTAGAGAAATAGTATAGAATAGTGGTCTTAGAGGGTAGCAACTGAGTTCTGGTTGATTTAAGATAGATGCTTTTGCAAAACTATCATTAATCAACTAAAATTTTCTTTGGTAAACTGCAGGTGAAGAACTCAGAATCTGCTATATTGATGCTAGTCTGGAGTGTGATGCTCGGCGAGAACTCTTGTTTCACGGTTTTGGTTTTCAATGCAATTGTAGTAGGTGCTTGCTTGGTGATTAGTTATTCCTCTCTAAAGATTTTCCCCTTGAATTTGCAATATTTATGGTTGAACTGAATTGAAAACATCAACAAAGATTGATCTTTTCCCAACTTATGTGTTGTTGCCCCTCCCATTGCAAAATATCCCCTGTACTTATATAAGTTACTTTTCTGAGGGGAATCTTTCTACACAACAAATGACTCCCGGACACGTGGTTAGTTTGGACAAATTTGAGATCATTTATAGTCGATTTATGCGTACAGAAGTCAAAGATATGATCCGTAGCTAGATGGAATTAGAGATTGTGATACTCGATTCTTTTTGCAATTGACCATGTGTGGAAGAAATTGGTTTGGTTGTTAAGTTAGATTTTTTTGATCTATTTGTATTGATCTCTATTTTATTTATTGAATGAAGTTGTTTACCGTCAAAAAATTGCTGTAAAACAGCTCTAGTTTTGGGCATTTAGGTACCGTGACCAACTTAATTTACTAAGTAGTGGTTCAAATCATGTGTGAGTTATGCATATTTGTTCTAATGAATAATTGGTTAAAAGCTTGTCTACCAATTTATTTGGGGATGAGTGAAGACTTAATTTACTAAGTAGTGGTTCAAATCGTTAGATACCATTATCTGAAACCATGATATTTTCGGAATAATGGATTTAGATATATTTTGAAAATGGTGGGAGATTGTTGGAGATATTTCCAAAATATATTTGGAAAGTTACAATGGTTTAATAATATTAATGACATTACAATATCATATTTGCGCGTCTGGTTCAGTGATTGTGTTTTGTTATTACAGTATGTGTGACGTGAACAGACACACGCCTTAACCACTGAAACAACCATCGTGTCGTGTCATTAAGTGAACGAGAATCGTATTTAATGGTTCTGTTTCAGAATTGTAAAGACTCTTTTATGAGTTGTTTCCCTTCACCATGTGGCATGAGTTTCTTTATAAATAGAGACATTTTTGAGCAAAACAAACATACGAAATTCATATATTTGTGTGCCAAAATTTTCCCAAAATTATATCTAAGTCATTTCTTCTTTTCTCTAGTGCACGAGAGTAATTGGGGAAACTTTGTTCCGTAAACTACCATTGATCGATATGCTTGGTGTGAGTATGCAGACCATATCAAGGAACTCCATTGTATCCTGAAGGGGATTCGCTGGTCATCCTATTGCATCCAATCTAGAGTGATTGGTGGGGACGAATCGAATCTAAAGCTTAGTGTCATACACGCATTGGAGTCTTGTGCAATGATAAATTTACTTTCTCCTTGTTATTTATTTTACTTGTCAATCACAATTATTTTTACTAATGATTTTCTATGTTTGGTTGTTTCTTAGTTGCAGCATTATTCCCACCAACAAATTGTTCTCACATAAATGCATGTCCGTAAGAAATGTTAAGTATAACAAGATGAAAATTGTGACCTACTTTCTTCCTGTCTTTTGTTTTTTGGTTCAACTTCAATAGTAATCGTCACACTCGAATTATATGATCCTTTTTTACCAACTTTTATTTTGAAAAGTCTAATTTACTTTCTCGAATGGCATTTGAATTTTGGTCTTGATACTTCAAAAAACATATGATCCCAATATCACAAATTCCATTAGAGTTTGACAAAATAATTAATCAAACAGAATAAAAAACACTTGCTACAATTAAACAGGCGACATTTGGATGCTTATAAAAAAACAGGCGACATTTGGAGAAATAGTCTGTGACTATGAGAAATGTAACAAGTGGGATGCTGTCGCTAACAAATAATTATAAAAATTACTTCTTTTTTGGTATAAACTGCGTATCATCTGCGCGCAACTGCAGAGACTAATTCCTCGAGCCAATGGGCGGCAAAATTACTTCTTTTGACATAACAGATTTCAGCTTTTCTTTTTTTGAAAAGAACTATATTCTCTCAAATTATTAGTTGTATTAATTTTAACATCCATAATGAATGTGTTGTAGAGGCTGTCATCTTGTGCTATTTGCTTTGTCAAAAAAAAAGACTTGTGCTGATTGCTTATGATGCACATTTTTTTAGTGGTGAAATATTGGTAAATCCTCGATGATAGGTGTGTGTGTCTAATCGGCAATTACCAAAACTGATGGAAATTTAAAATTCGTATGCGTTTGCCGGGAGTCGAACCCGGGTCTATTGCTTGGAAGGCAATTATCCTAACCGTTGGACTACAAACGCTGGTTGAGTTTTAAACCGCCACCCACATATGTGATTTTGATAGACACAGCACGATTCTATTTAGTTTCAGCTCCTAGTAATTAGTTTTAATTTCGTAGATTTTTTTAAAAACTAAAATTTTTAGAATAACATAATAAAAAAATTCAAGGAAATAAAATATTTTAAATTTAACGAGCACTTGTAGAGTAAGCTACTACTACTTAAATATGTGGTTTGGTCGACTAAATTATACTTTTAGTCTTTTATATTTATTTTAGGTCTCATGAATTACTTGTTTAAAATTAGTCACTTACTTTACAAACTTTAAGCCGAATTTGTCTTTTTGTTACTAATAACATCATGAAAGTTAATTTATTTAGCAGTTAAATGATGATATAACAACCGAGTTAGCATACTATGATTAAATTGATATTTTTCTGTCTCTTTCCTAAACTGATGGCCTACAAATTTCTGCAAGTGTCTTACCTTACAACACGGTGAAACATCCTTCAAGGTGTTTTGTTATTTATGGTGTCATGGTGAAGCCTCCATGGTGCTCTGATGTTGGTGTAGCTTTCAAATGTGTCTCGATTGGAGTTTTGCCGCTTAGCAAGTAGATTTTGATTCATGTCAAGGGAAAGCGTCCAGGCGTAATATGTGTCCATGTTGACCAGTGCTCGGACACTTGGGTTGTTTCTTTTTAAGACTGTTTTCTTCTACTATCTGTTTGGTGTTTGAATTTGATTATCTAGTGCGTGTTGGTGGTTTGTATTAGTGTATCTTGGCCTCATCAGCCTTTAGTGTTGTAGCTATTGAGGGGTGTTTCTTAGGGGTGGTCAAAACCGAACCAAACCAATAGAAAATCGCAAACCGAAAACCGCAAAAAACTGCTTTTAATTGGTTTTGTTCGGTTTTTGTTTTTACTAAACCGTGCGGTTCGGTTCGGTTGGCGGTTCCAATTACAGAAACCGAACCAAACCAAACCAAACCGCTAAATTATATATATACTACTGTTTTTTTTATTTTTCCAGTAGGCTTACTTAGTTACTCCTTAATAATGAGCTTGCAGACTCAGCCCAACCCCAAACCCAACACAACCCAAGCAATCACTTTCACTATTAGGTTAATCAGATTTAGAAACCCTCTCAAGTGACCCATCTCACTCAATCACTCACTTTCGTTTTTATAAGCTTTGATTTTTATATGCTTTCCACTTCAGTTCACTCACTGTACGTGATTTTTATTCCCTTTATGTAAGTGGAGAGCTTTCAAATGGTGTTAATTATTATTGAATTCCCTAAAAAAATTATTATTGAATTTAATTATTAGTTGTTCGTTAAAGAAATTACATATTTTTAAATTATGTTTCGTCTCGCTAAAAACCGAACCAACCGCACCAATCCAAACCGCATTGGTTTGGTTTGGTTTGGTTAATTATTTAAAGTCAACCGAACCAAACCAAACCGCATCTTTTTAGACCTTGCGGTTCGGTCCACTTTTTTCCTCAAAACCGAACCAAATCGCACCGCGAACACCCTTCTTGTTTGTGTTTGGTGTATCTTGGCTTCGGTCATCTCTTCCTAGCCTTGCATATTTGTCTGTGCTAGGTTTTATTAATAAAATCTCCCAATTATCGAAAAAAAGAGCATTTTTAATGGGGCGTGCTAAATGGGTGAATTAAAGTGAATTTTGTGGGCCCAAATTGCCATATAGTATTTAACCAATTCACTGTTGACTTAAATAGTTTTTACACCAATGAGATTGTTTACAAGGAATTATATATGGTCCCACTTTTTTGCAAACTTGAGAGAGAGTGAGAGAGAAACTAAAAAGCAAAAATGAGAGAGAAAAAATTATAAGATAATGTTTAGTTTCCATGTGCTATTTTCTTCACGATCACTAAAATTAAACCAAGATTGCTGCTAGCTTTTTTTTTTATAAACAATGTTAGTGGGGGTGGGGGAAATGTTAGTTTTCCGGGTTTTAACTCGGGACCTCCTTCTTGCACTCATTTGATACACTCATTCGATATCCCTTAGTTCACCAACTAAGCTACCTTATTGGGATAGATTGCTGCTAGCTAATACTACTCCAATGCTGGTTTCTTATTGTTACCATCAACTATAAATAGTTGATGCAATAGAGAACCAACGATAAAGGTGCTCTTAGGGGCCTATTCAGAATAAATTATACATAAAAGATCAAAACAAAACCTAAAATAAATGTAAGAGACTTTTTTTTAGGTAAAATGTAAGAGACTAAAAATATTATTTATCGTACTTATTAAGTACGAAGAATCTGTCTTACTCCTCTTGAGTACCCCCTTGATTATCTTTATCTCTAATCTAATACATACATGTTCAAGTCAAGTTAGAAATATCTTATAGAGTGAAGTGATGTACTTTTTAACATATTCATTTTCTCATTTGGTTAGTTTTATTTTTTACATCAAAAACTTCTTTATTTCAAATATTTTCACTTTGAAAAATTTGGTTCAGATTACTTCAACTATTAAATCACTCATTTTCTATTAGAAAGTTAGTTTAGAAGTTAGTTAAAATTAGTTTTTAATTTATATTCTATTCAAATATAGAGTTTGTAACTCTTAATATGTCTTGCCAATTTCAACGATTCGAACCTGAGTGTGACCAGTGGTAACTCTTCATTTCTCTGCGAGCTTTATTTTAGCGACAATGGCGTCTTCTTCCAACATCATTCCTGCTACTGTGGCTTCTAAGAAACAAATCTTTGTAACCGAACCAGCTTTAGACGGGGAAATAGCCAAAATCTACCAGTCTCAGGTATTAATCCCTCCTTCTGCACCTCTAAAGCATGCATTCTTAGGCCCTCTACCTCTTCCTGGTGATGATTCAGCCAAGATCAAGGAGGTTTTTCCTAGTTATCACCGGTACAGCCCTAGGATCTTCGGTGAGGGTCCACATGTGATGGATTTTATGAATAACCCAAATAGGGTTTTTCGATCTTCACCACCGGTCGAAAAGAACATGCCTTACATTGACTGGCTCAACAAGGTGGAATCGAAGATGGGCGAGATTTGGAAAACGCAGGGCATTTCCGACTTGATCCAACTGTCGAGATATGGGCCTAAGTATCAAAGCCCAATGCTCATTGCGGCTTTCCATTTCTGGGAGCTAACCACTGATAAACTCCAATTTAGTGCACTTTTAGAGATATTTTTGAGTCACTGTTAGAGTAATTATTACTAATTGTATAAATCATTGACTTAAATTGCTCTTTATTTTACAGGAAAAGAGGAAAGATAAAAATCAAAATAATATATATATATATATATATATATATATATATATATATATATATATATCTGTGTGTGTGGGGGGGGGGCTTCCAATAGAAGTAGAAAGAAGGGGCTCGACTAAAGTGCAAAGCCAAGTAAAATTAAATCAGCTTGAAGGCCCACTTATGAAGGAAAGTGAAGCCCATGGAAATTGCAATTAAGCAACACGTGATCAGCAAGAAAGGAAGGAAGAGAGATATCACTCTAACCTAGGCTTGGAAAAGAAGAAAGAGATCTTTGAGCGAGTGGAGATTTAGTGGAGATTTGGTCAAATTACAAACATATGGTAATGTGCATTTTGTTGAAACTTGAGTGTATATTTTCCCTAGTCCCTAAACACTTAGAGAGATTGTGAGCGAGTGTCTTTGTTCATAGAAATGTATTCTTCAGGGACATGAGCCTCTAATTGGGCAACCTTTTGACACTTCATATGTGCCATATTGTCTATTGTCTGTCATTGTGCTTCAAATTTTGGGTTCCTTATTTGGCTGTCTCTATTCCTTATTTGAAAATGTTGCTGAGCCAGAGAATTTGCTTGAGGACAAGCAAAGGTTAAGTGTGGGGGAGTTGATAAACTCCAATTTAGTGCACTTTTAGAGATATTTTTGAGTCACTGTTAGCGTAATTATTACTAATTGTATAAATCATTGACTTAAATTGCTCTTTATTTTGCAGGAAAAGAGAAAAGATAAAAATCAAAATAATATATATATATATATATATATATATATATATCTATATATATCTGTGTGTGTGGGCTTCCAATAGAAGTAGAAAGAAGGGGCTCGACTAAAGTGCAAAGCCAAGTAAAATTAAATCAGCTTGAAGGCCCACTTATGAAGGAAAGTGAAGCCCATGGAAATTGCAATTAAGCAACACGTGATCAGCAAGAAAGGAAGGAAGAGAGATATCACTCTAACCTAGGCTTGGAAAAGAAGAAAGAGATCTTTGATAATTGAGAGCATTATAAAAGAAAAGGTTAGCTGCACAATCAAAGGGACGTGAATCAAAAAATCACGAACAGACAACAACGCACTAACAGTAGCGCCGGCAAATAGAGGAGAGAGTTTTGGGTACCGTTCTCGACACCGTGAGAGAGCTTTGGAGCAGGAAAAGGAGACTGGAGATTCAGAATAAGAATTTCTCTAACTTCCGGGTTATTTTTATCTCTGTAATTCATGATCCAATTCCTATTTTATTGTTCTTTATGACTTTGGATAGCTAAATCCTCTTCTAGGGTCTTAGGTGGATCTTGCATGTTTAGAGACATTTTTATGTTCTAATTTCATATCTGGATTCCGGTTTTTATTTCAATTAATATTGTCCTATTATTTTTATCACATAATTAGGATTAGCTTCCCTTTTCGTGTTCATAATCAATTAGTTGATCAGCGACCGTACTGCAATTAGTTGGTGGACCTATAGGATAATTGGGGCTATAATTAATGCATGACCAAACTTTAATTTAATCTTCCAATCATTCAACCTTTCTGTTCTTTATGCTTTTCCTCAACTTAAATTCTTGCATGACCAAACAAGGGTTAGTTTAGGAAAAAGAATATTAATCGCGAATGACCAAACGGATTAATAGTTTTAGTAAAAGGATTGGTAATTAAATAAAATAAAGGAATTCGGGTAGAATTAGACATAGGGGAATCAAAGCTTGCAAGTGAAACCGTGACCCTAGAGCTCTCTCCATCGATTAAATCTAGTATTTTAATTCTAGTTATTTAGTTATTTTTATTTTGTTTCTATAATCATCAAACTATTGGTTCGTCTAAACAATAAATAATCTCGACTAGTTTAGTACTTGTTAATTAGTCCCTGTGGATACAATAATCTTGTATACTACTTCTGCGAAAGGGTACACTTGCTATAAGTGTGTTTTTAACGCAACAAGTTTTTGGCGCCGTTGCCGGGGATTAATTTAGCAATATTAAACGAAAAAGATTTTTATCTTTAGACATTTTTTTATGCACTAGTTTTATTTTTTTATTTATCTTATTGAAAAAAAATACAAAAAAAAGGCTGCTAATACTTTCCCAAGAGATCGCTGCAGTTCACATTTTTTGCAGATAAAAGTTTAAATCATGGTTAAGACAATTGGAGATTATATTAGAGAGGCAGAGGCACAAAGGAATTTAGAGAAGTCGTCTTGGTATATGCCTCAATGTCAGATCTTATTTCCTCCTCCTCCTTATGAGCCTTATTCAAACTATTGGGATGACTATGAGCCACCCCCTTATTCCTCCAACTGGGATAATTATGAGCCACTACATCTTCATAGGCAAGAGGAGGAGATACAAGATACCAATGATGTATTGGCAAAGTTTATGCAGCAGACAAATGAAAAGTTTGAAATATTGGAGGGTCAAATTGGAGCCATGAGTGATCAACTATCAAGTATCATTGCTTTATTATCTCAAGAGGCCCAAGAAACTCCTTCACAAATTAAGTCTACCCAAAATGAAGAAGCTGAGCAATACAAAGAAAGTATTCCTTCGAGAGATGAAGGTGTCTCTATGGAATATAATCTGGAGGAAGAAGCTCTCAAGAAAGATGAGGAGACTCCTACTGAAGGGAGTCAAATCAAAATAGTAGCTCATACTGAAGGGAGTCATATTGAAACAAAAGATCCTACTAAAGGGAGCATTTGTGAGGACAGTGAGAAAGATCCCATGGTTCTAGATTTGGAGAAAGAGGAGAAAGCGCCCATTTTTGGGCAAATTGTTTTAACCATTGGTGATGCTGTGATTGAGGTTCACCGGGGAAAGGTAACTTTGAGGAGTGTTAAAGAAGATGATGTTATTAAAGCTTTAAATTCCAATGAAATTTTCTCTTATTTAACTTCTCCTTATTTTGATAATGTGGTTGAAACTAACATTTTTAGTGAATTAAAGATGCAGGACCTTTTGGAAAAAAAAGTCTTATTTTGCAGGATCCTAGCATAATGGTGGATGGAGATAAAATAAAAATTTCACCATCCTTTGAAGTTCATCCACCACGTGGAAAAAGAAAGAACAATGTGAACCACATGGTTAGAAAGTTAAGAAGGTGTACTGCGTTAGATGTTAAATTTGCTCTTGGAGAGCCACCTGACTAAGCACTAACTATCGTCAGGCTCACGACGTTAAACAAGCGCTTCGCATGAGGCAACCTGTGTTTTATTTTCAGTTATTTTTACTTTTAATTTGTTTCATTTTTTTAGGAATAAGCTCAGACTGCAAGCTCTCTCAGGGAAGTCACTCTTACTCTCTTATTTATTTATTTTTGTGCCAATTTGATATTTTGCATTGAGGACCATGCTTTATGCTAGTGTGGGGGAGGAGAGTTTAACTTTGTCAATTCATCTCTATTAATGCACATACCCACTGTATATGTTGATAGCATCTTTTTCTGGCTTATTTTAGTGACTTATGCTTCAAGTTGAAAAAAAATAGAGATTTTGCCTTTAGGGGATCCCATAATTAATTTACTTGACAGACTTGTGCTTAATTGTAACTGTGAGGATGTCCTTAGGAAGCTGATAATTAGCAATTGTCCCTCTTGAGTACTTTTTGTGAACTAGCTTCTAAAGGTGAGATTTGCCTTCATAAGGGGATTGATACTAAATCATAAATTTGTACCCATTTTCTTTCTATGAGTGTGTTTCCCAATTTGCTACATTCTAGAATCTGTTTTTTGACCATTTCAAGGCGAAAATTTATTTGCATCATGTAAAAAGACTTGGGGAATTTAGGTATTTTTCTGGCCCCAGAGTTGTTTGTTGAATTTATCCCTTAGTTGCCCCTTTGAGCTTAATTGTTATACTTTTTTTTTCCTTTGGTACCCAGATATAATTTTTCTTTTTTTGTTTGTGGTAACCATTTGGAATCTAATGTGGAGCAACTATTAAAAATTACAATTTCGTCCTATATTTTTAGTTGTCTATATTGTTAGGGCTGAAATTGTGTCCTATACTTTAGTTGTCTATCTTGTCAGGATGAAAAAAAAAAACAAAATAGGAGTTTTCATGTACTTACATTTTCCTCCTAAAAAAATGAAAAAAAAAAAGGAAAGCAAGAAGGAGAAAAAGGCACATCAAAAGAATGAAAGAGCCGAAGGGCAAATCCAAAAAAAAAAGAGTCGACTCCAAAAAAAAGAAGAATGAAGAATGGAAGTGATATTAACTTGGAGTTTGGACAAAAATTGCAAAATAAATAGGAGCTCCATATTTGGTTTCAAATGTTACTATTTGTTTCTTGTTTTTAGCCCTTTGATTATCCCTTTCTTCTTATTTCCTACCCTACTTGAATTCACCCTGGCCCCATTACAACCCATGAAACCCCATCTTTTGCATGCATGTGAACTATTTAGTGGAGATTTGGTCAAATTACAAACATATGGTAATGTGCATTTTGTTGAAACTTGAGTGTATATTTTCCCTAGTCCCTAAACACTTAGAGAGATTGTGAGCGAGTGTCTTTGTTCACAGAAATGTATTCTTCAGGGACATGAGCCTCTAATTGGGCAACCTTTTGACACTTCATATGTGCCATATTGTCTATTGTCTGTCATTGTGCTTCAAATTTTGGGTTCCTTATTTGGCTGTCTCTATTCCTTATTTGAAAATGTTGCTGAGCCAGAGAATTTGCTTGAGGACAAGCAAAGGTTAAGTGTGGGGGAGTTGATAAACTCCAATTTAGTGCACTTTTAGAGATATTTTTGAGTCACTGTTAGCGTAATTATTACTAATTGTATAAATCATTGACTTAAATTGCTCTTTATTTTGCAGGAAAAGAGAAAAGATAAAAATCAAAATAATATATATATATATATATATATTTATATATATATATATATATATATATATATATATATATATATATGTGTGTGTGTGTGTGTGTGTGTGGGCTTCCAATAGAAGTAGAAAGAAGGGGCTCGACTAAAGTGCAAAGCCAAGTAAAATTAAATCAGCTTGAAGGCCCACTTATGAAGGAAAGTGAAGCCCATGGAAATTGCAATTAAGCAACACGTGATCAGCAAGAAAGGAAGGAAGAGAGATATCACTCTAACCTAGGCTTTGGAAAAGAAGAAAGAGATCTTTGATAATTGAGAGCATTATAAAAGAAAAGGTTAGCTGCACAATCAAAGGGACGTGAATCAAAAAATCACGAACAGACAACAACGCACTAACAGTAGCCCCGACAAATAGAGGAAAGAGTTTTGGGTACCGTTCTCGACATCGTGAGAGAGCTTTGGAGCAGGAAAAGGAGACTGGAGATTCAGAATAAGAATTTCTCTAACTTCCGGGTTCTTTTTATCTCTGTAATTCATGACTCTAATTCCTATTTTATTGTTCTTTATGACTTTGGATAGCTAAATCCTCTTCTAAGGTCTTAGGTGGATCTTGCATGTTTAGAGACATTTTTATGTTCTAATTTCATATCTGAATTCCGATTTTTATTTCAATTAATATTGTCCTATTATTTTTATCACATAATTAGGATTAGCTACCCTTTTCGTGTTCATAATCAATTAGTTGATCAGCGACCGTACTGCAACTAGTTGGTGGACCTATAGGATAATTGGGGCTATAATTAATGCATGACCAAACTTTAATTTAGTCTTCCAATCATTCAACCTTTCTGTTCTTTATGCTTTTCCTCAACTTAACTTCTTGCATGACCAAACAAGGGTTAGTTTAGGAAAAAGAATATTAATCGCGAATGACCAAACAGATTAATAGTTTTAGTAAAGGGATTGGTAATTAAATAAAATAATGGAATTCGGGTAGAATTAGACATAGAGGAATCAAAGCTTGCAAGTGAAACCGTGACCCTAGAGCTCTCTCCATCGATTAAATCTAGTATTTTAATTCTAGTTATCTAGTTATTTTTATTTTGTTTCTATAATCATCAAACTATTGGTTCGTCTAAACAATAAATAATCTCGACTAGTTTGGTACTTGTTAATTAGTCTCTGTGGATACGATAATCTTTTATACTACTTCTGCGAAAGAGTACACTTGCTCTAAGTGTGTTTTTAACGCAACAACCACTAATAGTCTTCATTTGAAGTGTGGTATGCTTACTCCCACTTTACTAGATGTGGCTGCCATTACAGGCTTGAAACCATTGGGGGAGGTTTTCGACCCTGCCACCACTGGTAATCAACATGAATTCGACTTCAAACGTGCCACTTTTAAAGGGTATATTGAAAACCATCATGTTACCACTACTGATGACGTCTCAGATGAAGAGCATATCGCTTTTCTCACTTTTTGGCTTTCTTTCTTCATTTTCTGCTCTTCGTCACTTCAAGTGGCGAAAATGTATATTCCATTGGCCATCCAACTACATGAGCGTCGAGAGATCAATCTTGGCAATCTCATTTTAGGGTCTCTCTACGACAGCCTAAAACAAGGGGTTCTTGCCCTTGAAAGGACTTCGACCAGAAGAGAAGTATTTGGTCTCTGGACCAATCTGGTTGTTTCAATTGTGCCTTCTTACCACTTTTGAGTCGAAGTTGCAGATGTATATCCTTGACGAATATACTGACATGGTCGCAAATACGGGTGTCGAAGGTGAAAGACTTGCAGTTCTGAAACCCAGAGAAATAGCAGTATCTAACCAAGATCTGTTTTCTCACTCATTCAACATGTTCATGAATTGTGCAGATTTTACTCCTTCAATGGAACCTTTTGCTGAGAGGACTTATGGACCAACTTGGTTCACTAGAGAGTTTCCTGCGACTACTCCTGTCGACGAGAAGGAAACCAAACAGATTTGGGAGGCTTTTTTAACTCCCAAGTTCTTGTCAGCTAGGATTTCCCATGGGAAGGCTGCAGCTTCATATGGCGTATACTCTTATCATCCCAGCCTAGTAGCAAGGCAATTTGGGCTATGCCAACTTCGACCCAGTCCTTTTTTCAGGTCTAAGAAAGAAATGGTGCTTCCAGGGAATGAGGAAGAATGGAAAGAGTGCCTTAACTGGTTTCCCCGAGGCTCTTTTACTCTCGACCCCATTCATTTTGAACCATTATTCTCTTGCACAAAAGAGTTTTTTAGATGGTGGAAAGAGTATTTCACCAGAAAATCTACTGGTGTCGACGAGGCCACTTTGCTGTCGAAACTAATTTCTGCTTTTCCTTCTTCGCAGAAAAAAACGGCCAAATCAAAAGGTACACACATTCAAGAAATTCGAGCATTTCAAAAATACTTCGAAACTGTGTATGACCCAAATGAACTTAGTCGAACTGTTTCTCGGGATGCAAAAATTTTAAAAGACAAATATATCGAAAAAATTCTTACAATGGTCTTTCCCTCTTATGTGACCGATATGTATTCTTTTTCTTTGGCACACAACAAACTCAAATTTCCGCCTTTGCCAACTAGTCCATTGGCTTTGGCATTTTCACCACCACTCCCACCATGGTTTATCTGTGATTCGATCGGGGCACTTTACAATTTTCTTTCGAATAAGACAGTTGAGAAAATAGTTCCGACTAAGTGTACCTTACACACATTTGAAGGTCATCTTCATTTGGACATTCGACATGTTCGAGTCACATCTATTATCAGAGAAGGTGATGTATAAGACTCTTAGAAAAATTTAATTTCCCTTTTGTGTATGATTTGTACTTACATGTGTGTCGAATATTTGTAGCTGTTCCTATCGCATCTGGTTCGACAGATGATGCAACAACAAAGACGAAGAAGAAGAGCACTGAGGCTTCGTCGAAAAAGGATCAACCTCTTCAAGAAGAAAAACAAAAAGTAAGTGCCTTTTCGCTTTCTCTTTGAATCACCTCGTTATATTCATTGACTGATTAAGCCTCTATTTTGTAGAATCGAAAAAGACCAAGCAGTTCCCTGACTACAAATCCAAAGAAGGTAAAAAGGGTCAACACACCAATTGTGAGCGACTCAGAGGTCGAAGCTCTTTAACTTCTTGCTTATTTTACGCTTATATTTTCTTTTTCTTGCCTATGCTTATATGAGTGTTGCTTTTCCAGTCTGATGAGGTGCCATTGACCAGAAACAAGCCTGTCAAAGTTCAAACTTCTGAAGTGGAGAGAGAGAAGAAAAAGAAAAACTCTCAGGATGTCTCTAGAGTTATTCCTCAACCACCCTCTGTCGAAAGGAAGCAGAAAAAGAAGGAGAATGAACCTGAAGAAAAAGCTCCCCTCATTTCAGAGAAAGCACCAAAGAAGGCTCTTAAAAAGCCTGAGAGTGCACATTCTCGTGTCGAAGATACCAAATCCCAGGTAACTGATCAAAACTTATCTCCACCTTAAGAATTTTATCTATCTATCTATCTATCTATCTATGGTGACACTTACTCAGCTTCATTATCAGGGGACATGACACTCTTAACCCTGAAGCTCAAAAAAGGCAAACTACGCCTACTTCTACTCATTCCCCTTTAACGACAACAACCGCTGGAGAAGGTGTCGAAGAAGAAAGGCTAAATCAGAAACATCCTCTTAGCGCTGTCGAAGAAACACCAATGGTCGAAACAATTGCTCCTGCTGATGTTGCAAAGGAGGCTTCTGATCCTGGCCAGGAGCAAGCTACTATGGATGTTGATGAAGGTCATGATGTTGGCCAAGGTGTAGCTGACGTTAGCATATCTTCCTCCCCAAACATAGAGGAACAAGAAGACAGTGAGGAAGGGAATGAGGATGACAGCAACAATGAGGGGGGAAAAGAAGAGGAGAAAGGTGAATCTCCTGAGGCAGCCGATCCCCCATGCTTTGTGCCTTCGACACACAACACCACCATGAGCCCACAAGAGTTTTCAGATCTAAAGAGTAGGAACCCTCTTGAAGCTTTTAGGCTAATGGTGAGTGGTTTATCTTCGATAGAAAGCAAGCCAAGTGCTTCGACTGCTTCTGTTGGTGATACTTCCGGAGGCCCTAAAGATGCCCTGATTCGAGAGCTTCGAGCCACCCTCTTTGAGGTGGATTTGTTCAAGGCTATCGAAGAAGATCATATGCTCTCCTTCAAACTCAAATCTTTGCTCAGCAAGCTCAACACTCCTGGTTCCAGTGAATCTCTTATAGGCTTCATAGTCGAATTTGAGCCTTTGCTGGATCAGATTTCCAGAGATATACAGAAGAGAAAGAGCATCGTTGCGAATAAAGAGCGTGAGATTGATCTCCTACAGGAGGAAAGTGTAGCAGTCGAAGCATCAGATAACAAGATTTCGTCCCTAGAACTTCAGGCAGCAATTGATAACAAGGAAATAGCTGAATGTGATGCTATCATTTCGAAGTATCAGGAACAAATCAAAGATTTGCAGTCGAAGATTATGGCAGCAGAAAAGAAGAAAGCTTCTGTTCAACAGAAATCTTCAGTTCCTTTGGAAACTGCGCTTCAATCTGAAGCAACTTTGGCAATTGAGCATTTAGAGAGGGTCAAGAAACATGATGAAGCAGTTCAGAGGTTGACTGAAGATGAAGCCCTCCTTAATACTAGATTAAAGCATGCTAAAACCGTCTTTGAGAGACTTAAAACCACTTTTGTAATTTAAGCTTCGACTTCTTTTGTTTCTAAAGCTTACTTTATATTCTGACAATACTTTTTGGCACTCGAATTTCAATGTGCCATGTTTAAATTTCCTCATTATTTCTCAATCTTGCGTTATTTTAATTTCTTGCAACATTGGCTTATATCTTTTTAAGTATTTGCCATTTATACGCAAAATTCGATTATCAGCGCCTAACTCTTCGACTTCATAAGCACCGTTTGAAAAAACTTGTAAGATTTTAAATGGTCCTTCCCAATTTGGTGACCATTTACCTAAGGCTCTAACTTTTTTATCCATGGGTAAGATAACTTTCCAAACTAAGTCTCCTATGAGAAAAGTTTTTGATTTAACCTTCTTGTTATAGGCTTTGGCTACTCTTTCCTTTTGCCTTGTAAGGATATCTAATGCAAATAACCTTTCTTCATCTAGATCAACCAATTCATCTAAAATCATGTCCCAATAATGATCTGATGGGATCTCAAATTGCCTTTGAATTCTGGTTGATTGTAGATAAATTTCGACTGGTAATACTGCATCATGCCCAAAGGTGAGCCGAAATGGAGTAGTATTAATTGATTCTCTGGGAGAATTTCGACAAGCCCCCAATGCTTGATCAAGGGTTTTGTGCCAATTCCTAGGCTTTTGCCCAATATGTTTTTTAATCAAATTAATGATAATTTTATTGGCTGCTTCGACTTGACCATTTTCTTGAGCATAATATGGTGTCGAACTTAATAACTTAAACCCACTTTCAGAGGTAAATACTACCATTTTTCGACCAGTAAAAACTGACCCTTGATCTGTAGTAATGATTTGTGGAATCCCAAACCTATATAAAATATGGTTTTGAATAAAATTTATCACTGCCTCTTGGTCTACATTAGCTAAGGGAATAGCTTCGACCCATTTAGTGAAGTAGTCGATACCCACTAGTATATAACGGTGGCCTTTCGACGAAGTTGGCTTAATTTCACCAATTATATCTAAGGCCCAACCTCTAAATGGCCAAGGTTTTATTATTGAATGTAACTCACTTGCGGGTACATGCTGCACCCCTGCGAGTTTTTGACATTCTTGGCATCCTTTAGCAAATTCTATGCAATCTTTTAGCATAGTTGGCCAGTATACCCCTTGTCGGAACAGGAGCCATTTCATTTTGTGACCTACTTGATGAGATCCACAAGTTCCACTGTGAGTATTGGATATTGTTAAATATGCCTCATTTTCACTAAGACATTTAAGCAAAACTCCTTCGGGAGTTTTCTTGAACAATTCGTTTCCAATAATCACGTAGCTTAATGCTCTATACTTGGTTTTTCTATTTGTTATTCCTGTTGGATTTTCCAAGTATTCGACAATGTGCTTTCGCCAATCGTCATTCGACATATTGTCAATGGCAAAAATTTCAAAATTTTCAGTAATTGGAGGTGATAATGTTTCCTCTGCCCCCCCCCCCCCCCCAAAGTTTTGGCATTGACAATTCAGTCGAAAAATAGTCTGTCGAAAGTAGTTTCTCTTTTATCTCTATTAATTTTTCCAGTTTCTCTTTAGAAACTTTATAGCCTGAAGCAATTTGTGCCAAATCGTTTGCCTCTTGGTTGTCAGATCGAGGCACATGTTTAATGTTAACATAATCGAAATGTTTTAACAAAGTATTGGCAGTGACAAAGTACATTATCAAATTTTCTTTAATGCATTTATACTCTTTAGTCAATTGCTTCACAACTAATTCAGAGTCACCTCTAATTTCGACAGCTTTTGCCCCCAATTCTAGCAAAATTTCAAGTCCTGCTATTAAGGCTTCGTATTCAGCCTCATTATTGGAGTAAAATCCTTTCATTTTAAATTTATACTTCGTTGGGATATTCATTGGAGAAACAATTAAAATCCCAATTCTAGAACCATTTTTATGGCTTGAACCGTCGAAGTACAATTTCCAAGATTGAGTATTCACACAATTTAATGTTGCTTCGACCAATGAGTGGTCGACAATGAAATCAGCAACAATTTGACCCTTAATAGCTTTTAAAGGCTGATATGTCAGTGAATATTCAGAAAGAGCTAAAGCCCATTTACCAATTCTACTATGTAATATTGGTTTCGACAGCATATGTTTAATAATATCGAAATGAGAATAAACATACACATCAATAGGCTTTATATATTGCTTTAACTTTGTACAAGAAAAATACAAACAAAGGCACAATTTCTCCGTTGGATGGTACCTAGTTTCAGCATCATTTAACACCCTACTGAGGTAATAGATGGCTCTTTCGATACCATTGTCATCCTCTTGTGCTAACATACTACCTATCGAAAGCTCTGATGCTGCTATGTACAATTTCATCACCTTATTTATAATAGGTGGTAACAATACAGGGGGTTTGACTAAGTAAGATTTGATCTCGTTGAAAGCTTTTTGATGTTCTGGATCCCATCTGAACACATCTTCCTTCTTCAGTCGAAGCAATGGCGAAAAAACTTGAGTCTTGCCACTTAGGTTTGAAATGAACCTTCTAAGGAAATTGACCTTCCCCAACAACGACTGCAGTTCTTTCTTAGTCGAAGGAGCCCTTGTTTCCAAGTTTTGATTGATTTCAATGCCTTTTTTGTGCACAACAAATCCCAAGAAATCACCTGCACGCACACAGAAGGCACATTTTATTGGATTCATTTTTAATCCATATTTTCTCATTCTTTCGAATGATTGTCGAAGATGGTTTATATGACCATTTTCTGTCGAAGCTTTAACAACAATATCATCTATGTAAACTTGCATAAAAGTTTCAATAAAATCATGAAACATAGAGTGCATTGCCCTTTGATATGTGGCACCTGCATTTTTCAGGCCAAAAGGCATTACTACCCATTCGTAGACGCCTAAGGCCCCTGGGCAACGAAATGCTGTCTTCGACACATCATCTTCAGCAATAAAGATTTGATTATACCCTGAATACCCATCGAGCATACTTAGGTAATCAAACCCTGCTGCCGAATCGACTAGCATTTCTGCCACAGGCATAGGATACTGATCTTTTGGTGTAGCATTATTTAAGTCCCTAAAATCTATGCAGACTCTTAGAGTCCCATTTTTCTTAATAACAGGAACAATATTAGCTAACCAATCAACATACCGGGCAGTTCTGATGAACTTGCTTCTGAGCTATCTTTCGATTTCCTCTTTGATTTTCGACAGAATCTGTGGTGCAAATCTTCTTGGCAATTGCTTCACTGGTTTCTTGTCTGGTCGTATTGGTAGTTTTAACTCCACCACTTCTCGACTCAATCCAGGCATTTCATTGTAATCCCAGGCGAAGCAATCCTTATACTCTTTCAAGAGCTCTAAGGTTCGATCTCTCAAACCCTTGTCGATCTTAGCACTGATGAACGTTGGCCTCTTTATGGAGCCATCTCCTAAGTCGACTTCCTCTAGGGGATCCTGAGCTTGAATTTTCTTGGTTGAACCCATTGGGTCCTTTTCAAAACCTAAAGGCTCGTCGTCATAGATGCAGTCAAGCCTTTGGTTTTCGACCATATTATCTTTATTTTTGACTTCATTGGTTTTGTTAACCATTTTTTGTTGTATTTCGGCTTCCAAAGCCGCATTTTGTTTATTCTCGGCCACGTAGGCCGTAATTCGATCCCATGCACTAGGTTTTGACATCATCGACATCTAGGGACCATCCCACCCCGTAGGCTTGCAGAAGCCTCTTGAGTGGTTGTCTTCGCCTATGACCTCCCTCTCCCATATGAAACCATGGTTTGGGTGGAGATCGAGTGAAGAAAACACATTATTTTTTGGTGTGTATCCACTTGTTGAAGGTATGCATGGCCCAATGTTGGCCAAATGCTTGTCGAAAGTCCTTTTTGTAATATGATCCACCTCTGCTAAGAAATAGCTTTGGTCACCTTCGACATTCTCAACTAGCCCATCTTCCCTCCAGATGGACAACCTCTGGTGTAAGGTTGAAGGCACAGCGCCTACACCATGGATCCACTCCCTTCCAAGCAAGAGATTGAAATTTGCCCTAGTTGGAATCACCATGAAGAGGGTTAGTCTTTTGACACTACCAACCACTAGCTCAACTTCAATGGCCCCTAATGAGTGGCCAGTTTTGCCTTCGTAGTTTGTCAATACTACGTTGTGTGGTCTCAGATCAGTGTCTGATTTACCAATTTTCGACAGCATGTGTTGCGGCATCAAATTTACTGTCGCTCCTCCATCTACCAGGACCTTGTCCACCCCTACATTATTGGCTTTTGCCTGAATAAATAAGGGTTTAAGGTGATATTTCATCCCACCATCAGGCCTTTCAAATATGGCGCTCTGTTCTTCGACGCGACCATTATTCATCACGTAATAACACCTTGGCTTGTGCATAGCCATCTCTGTGTTGAAGTCCTCTTCGACTTCATTTACTTCAGATACCACATCATACTCAATTGGTAAGATTGAGACAACACATATGATGTCTAAGTCTGGTTCTGAATCTGAAAATTCAGAGTGCATTTCCTCATCCAAATTGAGGCCTTCTTCCGTGTTGAGGCCTTTCTTGATGATGGAGAGTGGAGGAAAGATCCTTTCCGTTGCAGACCTCCTTGGTATTTCGACAGGGAGGATAGTTGTTTCCCCTTGTTGGTGTTGGAGTCTTTGGCTTTTTCTTCAGCAGCCATTTTCATCTGGCGTTGATATCTCCGCCATTGGGTCCTAGTCATAGGATTTTTTCCCCTTGTAATTATTCTTATAGGCATACCTGTTCACCTCAGGAGCCTTATCATGATTTGTGGCACTAGTGCTTCCTTTTGCCATTGTTGAATAGTAACTAGCTTCTTTACCACCAGAGTGTACCCATTTTTCAACTGGAGATTTTGTCGATGGTACAAAGGTTTTCACTTGGGCCCTCTGAGGTTGTTTTTGTGGAGGTGTGACCTTGTATGGTACTCCTCTTGGATTAAAGCTGAACTTGGGTCTGTTGTCGACCCACTTGCTCTTCCGTTTCGACTGCGGCTTGAAACTTTCAAGGCTCTTAGCAGCCTTCTTGTCGAATACAGCGCTGCACCTTGGGCACAACATTACCTCGGTGTTGTTCATTTTACACCGATTCAGGAAGTCGATTAACTCCTCTTCAGCTTGAGGATATACTACCTGCATCTTCTCATCATATTGGTCTTGAGTGACTACTTCGACAGCCTCTTTCGCATCAGTATTTACAGTATTGGCCTTAGTGATTTCGACCATGTTGATTTCGGCAGGCTCTGCGTACATTGCCTCGACCTCTGGAAGGGAGTCAGTGTCAATTTTCATGTTTGGCTTTGATTTCTCACCAAATTTGAGCCTTCCTTCGTTCAGTGCTTTTTGAACTAGGTCCCTGAAAAGAACACATCAAGAGGTGTTATGACCCAAAAAACTATGATATTTGCAAAAACCTCTTTTCTTTTGTTGTTCTAACGATGACACTTCTAAACCCTTAGGTACTAAAATTTGACCATCTTTCACCAAAAGATCAAATATTTGGTCACATTTTGTGACATCAAAGGTATATGTCTTTGCAATAAACTTATCATTTTTTGGTTCGACAGGGTTTTTCCCATCGGAAGGATTTAATAATTTACATACATATGGAGGTCTAGGTTTTAACTCTGCAACATTGACCTCCTCTTCGACATCTTCATATGATACGTCGAATTCTTGGCCATTGTTATCAACATTGACAAAAGCCACTTTTTCTTTTCTATTATTAAATCTATTGGTCGAAACCTTCTCAGCTTTGAGTCTTTCGACCTGTCGAACTCTATCGGCCAATTGTGCCATATCCCTTAAATGTAGAGTATCTAACTTTTTCCTAATAGAATAGTCTAGGCCACCAGCAGTCATTTCGACTAACTCATGTTCAGGAACTTGAGTAAAACACCTTGCTTTGAGTAGTCTAAATCTATTGAGATACTCATCAATCGATTCTGGCATGTTGCGTCGAACACTAGCCAATTCTTTAAGGCTAATTTTCGATTGCCCCATTTAGAATTGTTCATGGAAGGCTTTCTCTAACTACCCCCAGTTAAATATGGAATGTGGGGGGTAGAGTGGTGAACCAGGTGAAGGCATTCTTGGTTAGAGAATTGGGGAAATATTTTAGCCTTAAGTTTTCATTATGCGCCAAGTGTCCTGCCTCAGTTAAGTAACGGGCAACGTGTTCGACAGTGGATTCACTAGTTTCCCCAGCAAATTTTGTGAACTTGGGAATTTTCCATCCCCTTGGCAATTCAGTTTGTAAGACATATTCCGACAAGGGTGATACAAAGTTAGGCCTATGTAGGCCTAAATTTAGGTCATTCTGCGCTAGAATAGTTTCGACAATGTTAGCCAAATTATTTTGTATTCCAAAGTTATTTTGTTGGACTTGTCTAACTACTTCGTGAGCGTTTTGGTTTCTATTTACTAGTACCACCTCAGGAACAGGCTCTTCGACAACAAATTGCTGTCCTTGATTAATGGGAATTATATTGTTGGGCCTCGACAGGAAATTCAACAGGCCTGACATTCTGTATTTGGGGAATTGGTTGATTATGCATTGGTGGAGTGCCAAAGAAGTCAGCAATTCGACCCATTTGTGTTGCTAACATCTGGTAACTATCATGTGTGTTTTGAATCAGTGGATTAAACACCGTACCGATTTGTTGTGTTAGCATATTTACCATGTCGTGATTGCTATCATCCATTTGTTGTCTTAGTGCCAATAATGACGAGGTGGTTAGGGAAGGTTGAGCATTTCGACTATAAATGTTTTCTGGTGAATTATGTATAGGCGAAAAAACTTGAGACTGTGTTTTCTGCATACGTAGACGCATTTGTCTGAAGACCTACCATCATGGCTGTTGGCATACCATATGGATAATTTCTCCCATTCATAGGCAAATTATATGGCATATTTCCAAACATGGGATTAGCCATTAAGGGACTTGTCGAACCAAATGTTGGCGGTACAGGTGCCATCATATTCGACACAGGGGTAATGACAAGAGCGGTTACAGCGGTTGCACCCATGACCGTCGAAGAAGGTAATGGAGCGGTTACCCCCGCTATGGTTGGAGAAGATACAGGAGCGGTTACTCCTGGAATATTTGCAGCGTTGGTATCACTAACCGACGCTTGGGATTGCGCATTTGATGTGGAAGTGTTATTCGTGTTAGAGCGAGGCATTTCTGCAAGACTTTTACCACTTCTTAAATGCATGCAAAGTATAAATTACTTGTTTTATAACAAACCCAAAATTTCTTCTTAAAACTTTAAAATTTTAGCACAAATGTCCCACCGGGCGTGCCAATTTGTTTACCCTGGATTTTGGTAAACACCGCTAGTTACACACACGTGTTGCTCGCGAGACCAACTAGAAACATCTCAGAACATTTGTGTTAAAGTTTTTTATAGAAGATTATTGTTGTTCTTACGGAGTTTAACAATGATGGTGATAACCGTAGAAGTATAGCAATTTGAGGGAAATGCGAAAAGGAAGAAGTGATTTCAGACACTTAAACAAGTGAAGAAAGAAGATTAAATGCAAGTAAATGTGCAGAAATCTAAAAAGAATGTAAATGACATTGCATAGAATTAAAAGGATTGGTACGCAGATTCATACATTGATTCCTGTGACTCTATTTTCTCTGAATGCGGAAGTAAGATTTTTTTGGAAGTTTATGTAGAAATGAAATTGCGACCTTGAATTCTACGTAGAAACTTCTATTTATACTAAAAGAGAGAACCAATAACCGCACAGCGGTTTTCAAAATAAATAACTGTTATTTCGACCAGGTAACCGCTCTATCTTTCGACCAAACTGCTGTTGTCCCTTTCGACAGCGCTCTTTGACTTGACCTGTTATCTGGACAATATTCCCCTTCCTGTCGAACCGTTGGCTTTAGCTTTCCAATTTTTCGCTAAGTTACGAACTACGCAAATTCTCACTGTATACATCTTCTCGTTGTCGAAATGATGGTTCTTCTTCTTGAATCTATCAAGTCAAACTTTGTTGACTGCATTATATTTTAGTCTGTCGAAAATGCAGGCTAACACAATGATATGATGTTGAAGACATCATTGGGGATGTGATACAAGCCTATATCTAATTGATCACCAATAGTGGAAACCCAACTCACACTTGAGCAACATCAAGTCTTGAGTTCAATGGAGAAAGTACACTATAAGAGTGATTGAAGTACTTGACAATAGATACATCCCAATGGGTAAAAGTACTTGGACCATAAGAATAAAAGTGGTAGGATGAGGTTTTCCTCTTAATTGACATATAAGCATATATTTGCTGAGGTGCATAATTATGAGTGCATTTCTGATATAGTCTACCTATATGAGAATGAAATGGGGCCGCTTCATAGAGTTTAAGGCCTTGACTCTTAAATTCTCGTGAAAAGGATATGAGACACAATGCCTTATCAAATGTGTCATCTTGATAATTCGATCAATGGTACCGAGATATCATGTGTGAGTTATGCACACTTGTTCTAATGAATAATTGGTTCAAAGCTTGTCTACCAATTTATTTGGGGATGAGTGAAGACTTAATTTACTAAGTAGTGGTTCAAATCGTAAGATACCATTATCTGAAACCATGATATTTTCGGAATAATGGATTTAGATATATTTTGAAAATGGTGGGAGATTGTTGGAGATATTTCCAAAATATATTTGGAAAGTTACAATGGTTTAATAATATTAATGACATTACAATATCATATTTGCGCGTCTGGTTCAGTGATTGTGTTTTGTTATTACAGTATGTGTGACGTGAACAGACACACGCCTTAACCACTGAAACAACCATCGTGTCGTGTCATTAAGTGAACGAGAATCGTATTTAATGGTTCTGTTTCAGAATTGTAAAGACTCTTTTATGAGTTGTTTCCCTTCACCATGTGGCATGAGTTTCTTTATAAATAGAGACATTTTTGGGCAGAACAAACATACGAAATTCATATATTTGTGTGCCAAAATTTTCCCAAAATTATATCTAAGTCATTTCTTCTTTTCTCTAGTGCACGAGAGTAATTGGGGAAACTTTGTTCCGTAAACTACCATTGATCGATATGCTTGGTGTGAGTATGCAGACCATATCAAGGAACTCCATTGTATCCTGAAGGGGATTCGCTGGTCATCCTATTGCATCCAATCTAGAGTGATTGGTGGGGACGAATCGAATCTAAAGCTTAGTGTCATACACGCATTGGAGTCTTGTGCAATGATAAATTTACTTTCTCCTTGTTATTTATTTTACTTGTCAATCACAATTATTTTTACTAATGATTTTCTATGTTTGGTTGTTTCTTAGTTGCAGCATTATTCCCACCAACAAATTGTTCTCACATAAATGCATGTCCGTAAGAAATGTTAAGTATAACAAGATGAAAATTGTGACCTACTTTCTTCCTGTCTTTTGTTTTTTGGTTCAACTTCAATAGTAATCGTCACACTCGAATTATATGATCCTTTTTTACCAACTTTTATTTTGAAAAGTCTAATTTACTTTCTCGAATGGCATTTGAATTTTGGTCTTGATACTTCAAAAAACATATGATCCCAATATCACAAATTCCATTAGAGTTTGACAAAATAATTAATCAAACAGAATAAAAAACACTTGCTACAATTAAACAGACGACATTTGGATGCTTATAAAAAAACAGGCGACATTTGGAGAAATAGCCTGTGACTATGAGAAATGTAACAAGTGGGATGCTGTCGCTAACAAATAATTATAAAAATTACTTCTTTTTTGGTATAAACTGGGTATCATCTGCGCGCAACTGCAGAGACTAATTCCTCGAGCCAATGGGCGGCAAAATTACTTCTTTTGACATAACAGATTTCAGCTTTTCTTTTTTTGAAAAGAACTATATTCTCTCAAATTATTAGTTGTATTAATTTTAACATCCATAATGAATGTGTTGTAGAGGCTGTCATCTTGTGCTATTTGCTTTGTCAAAAAAAAAGACTTGTGCTGATTGCTTATGATGCACATTTTTTTAGTGGTGAAATATTGGTAAATCCTCGATGATAGGTGTGTGTGTCTAATCGGCAATTACCAAAACTGATGGAAATTTAAAATTCGTATGCGTTTGCCGGGAGTCGAACCCGGGTCTATTGCTTGGAAGGCAATTATCCTAACCGTTGGACTACAAACGCTGGTTGAGTTTTAAACCGCCACCCACATATGTGATTTTGATAGACACAGCACGATTCTATTTAGTTTCAGCTCCTAGTAATTAGTTTTAATTTCGTAGATTTTTTTAAAAACTAAAATTTTTAGAATAACATAATAAAAAAATTCAAGGAAATAAAATATTTTAAATTTAACGAGCACTTGTAGAGTAAGCTACTACTACTTAAATATGTGGTTTGGTCGACTAAATTATACTTTTAGTCTTTTATATTTATTTTAGGTCTCATGAATTACTTGTTTAAAATTAGTCACTTACTTTACAAACTTTAAGCCGAATTTGTCTTTTTGTTACTAATAACATCATGAAAGTTAATTTATTTAGCAGTTAAATGATGATATAACAACCGAGTTAGCATACTATGATTAAATTGATATTTTTCTGTCTCTTTCCTAAACTGATGACCTACAAATTTCTGCAAGTGTCTTACCTTACAACACGGTGAAACATCCTTCAAGGTGTTTTGTTATTTATGGTGTCATGGTGAAGCCTCCATGGTGCTCTGATGTTGGTGTAGCTTTCAAATGTGTCTCGATTGGAGTTTTGCCGCTTAGCAAGTAGATTTTGATTCATGTCAAGGGAAAGCGTCCAGGCGTAATATGTGTCCATGTTGACCAGTGCTCGGACACTTGGGTTGTTTCTTTTTAAGACTGTTTTCTTCTACTATCTGTTTGGTGTTTGAATTTGATTATCTAGTGCGTGTTGGTGGTTTGTATTAGTGTATCTTGGCCTCATCAGCCTTTAGTGTTGTAGCTATTGAGGGGTGTTTCTTAGGGGTGTTCAAAACCGAACCAAACCAATAGAAAATCGCAAACCGAAAACCGCAAAAAACTGCTTTTAATTGGTTTTGTTCGGTTTTTGTTTTTACTAAACCGTGCGGTTCGGTTCGGTTGGCGGTTCCAATTACAGAAACCGAACCAAACCAAACCAAACCGCTAAATTATATATATACTACTGTTTTTTTTATTTTTCCAGTAGGCTTACTTAGTTACTCCTTAATAATGGGCTTGCAGACTCAGCCCAACCCCAAACCCAACACAACCCAAGCAATCACTTTCACTATTAGGTTAATCAGATTTAGAAACCCTCTCAAGCGACCCATCTCACTCAATCACTCACTTTCGTTTTTATAAGCTTTGATTTTTATATGCTTTCCACTTCAGTTCACTCACTGTACGTGATTTTTATTCCCTTTATGTAAGTGGAGAGCTTTCAAATGGTGTTAATTATTATTGAATTCCCTAAAAAAATTATTATTGAATTTAATTATTAGTTGTTCGTTAAAGAAATTACATATTTTTAAATTATGTTTCGTCTCGCTAAAAACCGAACCAACCGCACCAATCCAAACCGCATTGGTTTGGTTTGGTACCGTTTTTTAAAGTCAACCGAACCAACCAAACCGCATCTTTTTAGACCTTGCGGTTCGGTCCACTTTTTTCCTCAAAACCGAACCAAATCGCACCGAGAACACCCTTTCTTGTTTGTGTTTGGTGTATCTTGGCTTCGGTCATCTCTTCCTAGCCTTGCATATTTGTCTGTGCTAGGTTTTATTAATAAAATCTCCCAATTATCGAAAAAAAGAGCATTTTTAATGGGGCGTGCTAAATGGGTGAATTAAAGTGAATTTTGTGGGCCCAAATTGCCATATAGTATTTAACCAATTCACTGTTGACTTAAATAGTTTTTACACCAATGAGATTGTTTACAAGGAATTATATATGGTCCCACTTTTTTGCAAACTTGAGAGAGAGTGAGAGAGAAACTAAAAAGCAAAAATGAGAGAGAAAAAATTATAAGATAATGTTTAGTTTCCGTGTGCTATTTTCTTCACGGTCACTAAAATTAAACCAAGATTGCTGCTAGCTTTTTTTATAAACAATGTTAGTGGGGGTGGGGGAAATGTTAGTTTCCCGGGTTTGAACTCGTGACCTCCTTCTTGCACACATTTGATACACTCATTCGGTATATCTTAGCTCGCCAACTAAGCTACATTCTTGGGATAGATTGCTGCCAGCTAATACTACTCCAATGCTGGTTTCTTATTGTTACCATCAACTATAAATAGTTGATGCAATAGAGAACCAACGATAAAGGTGCTCTTAGGGGCCTATTCAGAATAAATTATACATAAAAGATCAAAACAAAACCTAAAATAAATGTAAGAGACTTTTTTTTAGGTAAAATGTAAGAGACTAAAAATATTTTTTATCGTACTTATTAAGTACGAAGAATCTGTCTTACTCCTCTTGAGTAACCCCTTGATTTTCTTTATCTCTAATCTAATACATACATGTTGAAGTCAAGTTAGAAATATCTTATAGAGTGAAGTGATGTACTTTTTAACATATTCATTTTCTCATTTGGTTACAGTTTTATTTTTTACATCTAAAACTTCTTTATTTCAAATATTATCACTTTGAAAAATTTGGTTCAGATTACTTCAACTATTAAATCACTCATTTTCTATTAGAAAGTTAGTTTAGAAGTTAGTTAAAATTAGTTTTTAATTTATATTGTATTCAAATATAGAGTTTGTAACTCTTAATATGTCTTGACAATTTCAACGATTCGAACCTGAGTGTGACCAGTGGTAGTGTGTGTGCGTGGTGTTTATTTGTCATTTCATCTAGTAGATAAAAAAAGAAGTCACTATCTAAATGGTAATAGATTTTAATTTGTACCTTGTTATGTTGATTAATAACATTTTAAGGATAAGTGTGTCAAACATTGGTTTTGAAAACAATGGTCTAATCTCTTTGTCAGGAAAGAAACAATGGTCTAATCTCCATCGAATAGTTTCTCTTTTTTGAAAATAATGCCTTCAGAATCTTCTTAATTCTTATGTACTATGATTTGGCTTTAGCCTAATCTCCATATAACCGCTGAAGTTTTTTTTTTGTGTGTAGGTCAAACTGAAGTTAACTTACTTTGTTTTGACTTTTGGCATTGTTGGAATAATGACATTCAAGTGTGTCGAAGTTACAAAAATATATTTTATTAATAATAAAATGTTTTGATATTAATGTTTTATTTTAATAAACTTAATATCTAGTTATGATACGATAATAACATTGGTTATAAATATGCATATAGCCGTTTGGTATTATGATAGCATATTATTGCTGTGATTATTGATTTTTATGATTGTATATTATTACTATTAAATATTATGATTTTTACAATTGGTTACATTCATATGTTTATATATAAATATATAGTGATACATAACTTTGGGAAAAATTGGGGATGATGGATGGAACAGAAAATGATTTTCATCTACTTGAATTTACTATTATTTTGGGCATTGTTTGTGAGGCTCCAACGTGATTCTGGCCTCGAGTGCACGGGTTCGGACACGGTGTTGTGAAAACCTTGGGGAGTAAATCGGATATTGGGTTGCACCAGAGGTTCACCGGAATTTGCTTTCAAGACTGTGGCTTTTGCCACGTCACAGCTTCTTCTTCTCCTTTATTTTCTAAAAATATTTATTTTTCATTCAATATTTCCAACACATATTAATTTATTACTCTTTCACTCTCATTACACTTATCTCATCCATTGATTCTTTGAAATATTATTTTCTAATATACTGTGGTCAGCAAGATACCTCCTGAAAAACCCAACTATATTTTATGCGCAATTAGAAGATTATATATATATAATCTATATGACACCTAGATCTTCAATTTTTTTTAGTTCTGTCACGTAAGTATTTTTTACCCCTTTTGAAATATATTGATACAATCTAGTTAGTTAGCTATCCTCCATAACTGGTGGCTAAATCCAAGTGTCTCTCACACCCTTTCTTCCCCTTTATTTTCTAGCAAAGAATACAACATAAAAAAAACAAGATGAATGAATAATCAAACAAGTGAAAGAAAGAGAGCTCCCGCCATCTCAGCTTTAGGTAACTTAATGGGAGGTGTGACAATGCGGCAAAAAGAGAGCTTGTTATGAAATATACTCTCACATTTTATAAAACAAATATTACTATAACTTATAAATACCTAACACTCATCTCCTTCATTCTTAAATCCACCCTACCTATCTTTTTACCTTCATACATTCTCTTTGTATCAAACCAACCTAAACAATATAGAGTTGAGTTTGTTTACTTGTTTTTTCTTAACTTATCATAAAGAAATTAAATTAGCAAGGTTTCAAGTCAACCAATTTTAACTGCATCATTATCATCACCTTTAGGACTTAGTGATACCCTTTTTCTTTTTGACTTGAAAGGTTTTCATTTTTTACTTGCCACCAGTCATGGGGGTCTTGTCCATAAGTCATTCCTCAAGTTTACTCAGTAAACTCATTGGTGTGCCTGAAAACAATGACTGGTACCCTGCAAGAAGGAAGAATACAAATGTTGTGTTTTGTCAAGGAGGTGGAAATGTGACTAAGTCTTCTGGTTTGTCTTCTGTGTTGACAGAAAGATCATCATCATTGGTTAGCGCAGATCATGCCGCAACGCTAATGGATGCAGGAAGCTTGGCAGAGATTGTGGTGAAGGATATGGTGCCTTATGGTGGACCTAAATCTACCACATTAATAGGATTGGAAGATGGAATTGGCATTGCCAAATTTCTAAGAGGGAAGAAGTTTTTTATTACTGGTGCAACTGGATTTCTAGCAAAAGGTATTTGTAGAAATAATGTGTTATGCTTCTTAACTATGGTTATATGCTGACATTTATATACTCTTAATTCAGTTCTTATTGAGAAGATTCTAAGGACAGAACCTGATGTGGAAAAAATGTATCTCTTGATCAAGGCAAAGAATAAGCAAGCTGCAATGGAGAGATTGCAGAATGAAGTATTTTTTTTATGAAATTTCTATTTTGTCAAAAATCATGGCTTTACTTACTTCCTAATCTCATTGAAATTTCATTTGTGTGTGTGTTTTAGATCATAAATACAGAGCTTTTCAGATGCCTTAGACAAATCCATGGAAAATCATACCAAGCTTTTATGTTGAGCAAGCTAGTTCCTGTTGTAGGAAATATTTGTGAAACCAATCTTGGACTGGATCAAGATTCATCTGATATTATTGCAGATGAGGTAGATGTTATTGTAAATTCTGCAGCTAATACAACATTTGATGAAAGGTTGGACTCAAACTCTACCAAAATCTTTTTCACCAATGATAAGTTCCATATTTTCTTTTTGAGTTACACAGTGTAATCATTTGGCTAGTGTTATCAGATATGATACTGCAATCAACATAAACACCAGAGGGCCTTGCCGCCTTCTGAGCATTGCCAAAAAGTGCAAGAAACTTAAGCTCTTTCTGCATGTTTCAACAGGTAAAAAATAATAATTGATTACAAACTCAAATCCTTGTCCTAACTAAGTAATAATTCATATAGGTTAAATATATTTTTCGTCTCTACGGATATACCGGCATCACTTGTAGTCCTTGTACAATTTTTTGCTTGTTTTTAGTCCGTCAAACACATGAAATTTTGTTATTATCCTTGTTGTTTTGGTTTAATCCCTGTAATATTTGTTCTTGTTGGTTTTAATCCCTATAATATGTGGCCTGGCCCATATTGATTTTAGTTCTTGAAATACAGACCATATATGGACTAATTTGAATATGAGAGTAAAATTTTCTATGTTTCAAAGACTAAAAAGAAACAAAAAAGTTTAGTGGGATTAAAAGCAAAATTGGGAATATTTATGGGGACAAAAATGCACTCAAACCTTTTATATATTACCCAAATTGACAAAATCCTTGCTTATAATGTGCAGCTTATGTCAATGGGCAAAGGCAAGGTAGAATCATGGAAAGACCCTTTAGCATTGGAGATTGCATAGCAAGAGAGAAACTAGTATCTGGAGTTGCACCAAAATACCTTCCCACATTGGACATTGAAAGCGAAATAAATCTGGTTTTAAATAACAAGGGAAACATTGATGACACTTTACTAGCTCAGAAAATGAGGGAGATTGGTCTAGAGAGGTATGACTCATTATTTATGTCTTTATTTCCACAAATTCTGAACAATTAATTCTTAAAATTTATAATGTAATTTAAGCTATTTTCTATACAGGGCTAGAAGATATGGATGGCAAGATACTTATGTGTTCACAAAGGCTATGGGAGAAATGATGATTGACAAATTGAGGGAGGATATTCCAGTTGTTGTAATTAGACCAAGTGTGATTGAGAGCACTTTAAGTGAACCATTTCCTGGGTGGATGGAAGGAAATAGGTAAGTCACCACCTCTATCTCAAAGGGAAAATAACTTAATTTGTATGATACAGCTAACATTTTTTTTTCTTATAACTACAAGGATGATGGATCCAATAGTTCTCTGCTATGGGAAAGGACAGCTTACAGGTTTCTTGGTAGACCCAAATGGGGTCCTTGATGTGGTAAGTGACATTATAATTAGATTGTTTCATATAAAAAGTATAAAAGAAGCAAATAAATCATAAACTTAATAGATTGGTCAATGATTCTCACACTAATAGTGTTTTACTTGATCTTATAGGTCCCAGCTGACATGGTTGTTAATGCAACCCTGGCAGCAATGGCAAAGCATGGAGTGACCCAAAAGGAAGATATCAATGTTTACCAAATTGCTTCATCTGTGGTAAACCCTTTAGTCTTCCAAGACCTTACAAGGCTGCTGTATCAACATTTCAGCTCCTCACCATGCATTGACTCAAAGGGTAGGCCAATTCAAGTTCCACTCATGAAGTTATTTAGCTCCACAGAAGAATTCTCCGGTCATCTTTGGAGAGATGCTATTCAGAAAAGTGGCCTGACAGCAATGGCCTCCTCAAAGGGGAAGAAGTCTCAAAAACTTGAAAACATCTGCAGAAAATCAGTGGAGCAAGCAAAGTACTTGGCCAAAATTTATGAACCATACACATTTTATGGTGGAAGGTTAGATTCTCACTTGACTTGACACTCAAATGTTAGTACCAAGGTTTTAAATCACGGTTGCGGTCAGGGTTGCATGCAATCCTTTAAATTGCATATTTGCAATGAAATGCGACGGATATGGCTTGAATCACAGTTACGAAGACCCTAAAAACCTTTTGCCACAATTGTTGGCCATGATTTAAAACCTTCAGCAGTACAAGTGACTCATGTCTATTGGAAGGATACCAAAAATAAACTGAAGTAAACATCATATGAGGAATGAGTTACTGATTTAAAACTAATTACTGTGATGCAGGTTTGATAACAGTAATACACAAAGATTGATGGAAAGCATGTCTGAAGAAGAAAAGAGGGAGTTTGGCTTTGATGTAAAGGCTATAGATTGGAAAGATTATATTGCCAATGTGCATATACCTGGTCTAAGGAGATATGTCATGAAGGGAAGAGGGATGGGCAATCAGTGACTCATCTTGTGCCATGTAACCACTAGTTAGTCTTATGCTGCAACAAATTGTAATAAAATACATATAGTCTTCCTTCTTTCCTTGAACTTTTTAGAGTGTGGTAACAACTACTAGGGTATCCTAAATTACCCATAATGTAATTTGATAATGATCAAAATAATAATAATCAAATTTCTGTAATCTTTGGATTAAAGTAAACACCTTCCCCATTTCACCTCCCGTTTGCAAGATTTGACTGACATCTACTCTTGTCACTACCAAGGCAGTGAAACAGATGAGACCTTGGTCTGGTTTTTTCTGGGGAATGACTTTCTTCGCTAACTCTTGATATCAACAAATGGGACATGAGCTTGTTTAGATCTATGGTCAAATTTGAAATATAGTGCTCTTACTAATACCTAAATTTGACCAAGTCTACTGATGCACTAAAATTTTGGAAATGATCAAAATTAATGAAATTGAAACTAGACTAATCAAATAAGAATTTACAAAAGCAACTCAAAAGACTCTTCATAGCATACAATAATAACCAATTAACCATTTAGTTTACAAACAGTAATATCGCATGCTGAAACGCCTCTTCAACCCAAGAACAAAAAAGAAAACAACATGTAAACAAAAAATGCTGGTCAAAACTTGACACTAATGCTCTAAAACTTGAACAAGCTGATTCAATATATTGAGCTTCTAAAATGTGAAAAAATGAAAACTCACAGAAGCATTATAGCAAACAAGTGAAACGCGCAAAATTGGGTGCTTTAAAACTAGCTCAAGCTGATTCAATAAAAACTCACATAAGCAAAACTGGGTTTTTAAAATAAAAACTCACAGAAGCATTATATCAAACATGTGAAAGACACAAAAGTGGATGCTTTAAAATCGGAACAAGTTGATTCAATATGGATTTTAAAACATTGCTAGTCACAACGCATATATCAAACAGGTGAAGCACACAAAAAAGAAGCAGCGAAGAAAGTAAGGAAAATCTATTTCGGAGGTAAAAAAGTGGTGGTTCAGAAGCATTATATCAAACATGTGAAAGACACAAAAGTGGATGCTTTAAAATCCGAACAAGTTGATTCAATATGGATTTTAAAACATTGCTAGTCACAACGCATATATCAAACAGGTGAAGCGCACAAAAAGAAGCAGCGAAGAAAGTAAGGAAGATCTATTTCGGAGGTAAAAAAGTGGCGGTTCAGAGGCTAGGCTGACCAGGCGTTAAGGGCTGGAGCTGCAGCGACCTGTAATCCTTCCACTGTCAAGAGCCGGAAGTTTTCGCTGCTCTGTGAAACCAGCCTCACGCGGTGCCCTCCCGTCTAGGAACCATGACACCTCCGCCTTCGCAGAGACACCACAGTTCAACTCTCGACTTGGAGCGGGCAGGCCAGCATGGTGCAGCCACCAGCCCAACCAGGCAAACCAGAGCCATGTTCCAACACCTTGATGCCCCCACTTGGGTCACAAGTTGGCGCTACCCAACTCGGCGAACTGACTAGCGCGGAGTAGTGTTATAAACACTGTTTGTGTTTTATTTCAGTCGATGTGGGACTTGTGAGTGCGAACATGTTATAACTCTTACGAGAGTGTTATATTATGAAACACGGTTTCCCACTTACGATGAGCAAATGATATTTTGTGGCCTCTATTATTACCATTCATAGCCATCGGAGTAATTATAAGCCATGTTTTTAATATTTTATCTTCTCAACTTCATTTATTTTCCCTCTTTCACTGCATATTTTTTTCATTGGTTCATCTCCACTGTACTCTATAATTTCCATCGCATTTCTGTTTCCTTGCAAGGAAAAACATGAAGATGCTTTTGCTTATTTGGATTTGAATGTTGTTCAATCACATATATTCAATGGTGATGTGAAATGTGAAGGTATATAATTTCCTTCGCTTTTTTGTGAAGTTATGCAATAAATTTGGTGAAACAGCAATAACTCTATCTGAATTGAACCAGAACTGTGATTTACTTGAAATGGTCGTGCTTCAATTTGCACTTGAAAAGGGTATTCTTAATACTGGTGGCTTCTATGCTTTAGATTGTGTAGCTCGTTTTGGTGAATTGAATGTTGTTACATTGCTCACAAGCAAAGGTTATGATGTGAATCTCTCTGATGGAGAGGACTACACTCCTCTCATCTTGGCAGCAAGGAAAGACCATGCTTCCTTTTGTGAGTTTCTAATTTCATATGGTGCTCATTGTAGTGTCAAAATGCTAGAGGGGAAACTGCACTTTTTCTTGCAAGTAAATTGGGAGGGGAAAATGATGCAAATGCTTTTATACTAGATGAACTTGCTCATAAGTTGGTATTAAGTGGTGTCTATGTTCTGAAGCACACCAAATGTGGAAAGGGAACCCCACATGTGAAACAATTACATATTTAGGACTCTGCAGATGTGGTGTATCGGAGAGCTATTCATATTGGTTGGCTAGTTCTTAACCAATTTTATTTTGTAGCTATTTTGCACATGAAGATGATCGATCTACAAGGGAAGTGTTCTTGCTCTAAAGATTTTGCTCAAATGGAAGACTATACCTTCAAAACACGGCACTTGGAAATATTCATCCTTGAGGACAAGAATGTTTGAAGGGGAGGGTATTGTGACAGGAAATCAATAGCTAGTAGGTTTATTTCTATCTTTGCTTTTATGTTTTTGTCTTGTTGTGTGACTCACCATGCTCTAGAATATTCTTAGGAAATATTGGCAATGACTAGCTAATCATTTGCGGCTAGCTTGTCCTATTTATATCATTTTCCAGCATTGAACGAAGCAACCAATCATTACAAATTAATACAAACATCTCTATATTTCTCTTTATTTCTTTCGGCCTATGAAGCCCGGATACTTCAAAAATGGAAATGTACTCGTGCCAGATAAGTATCTGATGCCGATACGCACCCGATACTTCCCGATACATACCCAAAGAGTATCCAATAATTTTTTAATTCTTTTTAATAAATATTTCGCTAGAAACTTTTCAGATACATCTTTGATACTTTTTATCAACTAAGGATACTTCTCAGGTACATTTCTGATACCTCTTACCAACTAAGCACATGATTGTCACTCATATATTGACTAATGATATGCTTATGTGCTATTGAGCAACTACTAATATAAATATCTTAGTCTATAAAAAGTCATCTATTTATTCATTCTATCTATCTATATAAAGTCATGTATGTGAGCTTCTAAATCAATAATATTTTGGTTAGTAATTATCGCTCACATCAATATTTAATGCAAGCCCCGCCACTGACTATTTCGATTATACGGTTTCGGGTGGTCTCGGTTACTTGTCCACCCCTACTTTTTGTGACTAGTCACTCATACATAGGTATGTCGGTTGTCCTCTTCCTTTCATCCATATATTTTGTGTGATTTTTTTATCTATTTGGACAAGGTTTTTTCATCTCTATAAAATGCAATATTCTGTTTTTCATCTTTGTTTTTTTCTATTTGTGTTCCTATTCCATTTTATTTTTCTGATATGTTATTATATATTTAAATTTTTATTTAATTTTTTATTAAAATATCTCTGCCATGCCATGCCGTATCTTGATTTTCAAAATTTTCTTCTATCCTTGTATCCGTATCGGGTCGTATCACGTATTCGGGCTTCATAGCTTCAGCTCATAAACCAACAAAGGGTATTCATCCCATTACTAGAGTTCATTCTCCCTACTATCCAATTACAACATATAATTTTGTTAATCTAATCAGATTATCCATTGAGAAAAATGAAATTGCATCCATTGTTTTTGTCATTAGTGGTGTTTCTTCTTCAAATGGATGTTTGTCGGCTACCTTTCGCACTATTATGTCTTGGGTAGGTAGTATTATTCAACTTTGACTTTTTTTAGCTTTTTTTCTAACCAACTTCTTGTTGTGGCCTGTTACATAGAAACAAAGTGAAAAACAATTGGTCTCTTCTGAAGAAAGAATTTATCTTGGCATGAACAGTTAGTTTGAAAGATGTTCTTGGTGGTTTTATGGTATATTGTACCACAATGGCTTTACTTTATCTACTTGCTTGCTAAGGCTAATTTGACTGGCATTGTATCTGTGCTTGACGAAAATAAAGTCTCGCTGTAGTCCTTGAGAATTTCAAAACAAAGACATATAGTCCCCTCCAAGGCCATCTGGCCATGTCATTTCAACTCACGTCTACTCTTGGATATAGATCCCAACCAAGTATAGGGTTTTGCTTTTCCCACATCCCCTCCTACTCTTTCACACCCCTTAACAAATTTTATTCCAAAAATAACCTCGCGTGAGACGCTGTGAGGACGTGTTTTATGACTGTTCGAACGACCTTGTTCGAACAGGTTCGCATGACCTCATGCGAACAGTTTAAAAACGCCCAAAAGGGTGTGAAGTCAAAATTTAACACACTCGAACGATGTCGTTCGAATGTGTTCGAACGAGGTCATGCGAACAGGTTCGCATGACCTCATGCGAACAGGTGAAAAACGCCCAAAAGGGTGTGAAGTCAAAATTTAACACACTCGAACGATGTCATTCGAACCTGTTCGAATGCCCGTGTTCGAACAGGTGAAAATTCGTGAAAAAAAAGAGGTTTGGCCTGGCCTTTTGGTCTTTTCACACCCTTATGGGGTGTGTTTCGAGTAGGAGGGGGTGTGGGAAAAGCAATACCCCCAAGTATATAACACATAGCTTCTGTTTGGGTTTGTAACCGGTAACTATTGGTTTTTTGGTGCTTTTTTTTGTATCGGGTGCATGTTCCAAATATAAAACTGCTTCAATGCGCTATGATGTGAAGGCTAAACTGTAGATTACACGACTGCATTGAAGTCAAAAAAATCCGTCCTTTCAAAGTTTAAACTATTGAATTTACACAGCTGAAAACAAAGATGTGACGAGTTTATATATATATATATATATATATATATATATATATATATATATATATATCTTGTCAGTGGCTATTTCAAGTCAAGTGCTAAGCACTAAATAATAATAATTAGAACAATTGAACAAAACTGAATAACATGCAACTTTAACTGAAAACTGAAAGAACATAGCAAAGCAAATCATCAATGAGATATAAAATCCCAGTCACTGCTTCTGAAGATGGGGAAAAACACGAACAAAACATTATCCAAATTGTTTCTGGAGTAAAGCATTTTCCAACATAGCCCATCATCTAACAACTTCTTCAACAGGGTGTCCAGCACGTAAATTCTCGAGTGTCACAAATACGTAGAATATAATACATCAAAGCAGCCTCGGGGACCCATCCAAAAATCTTGGAGTGCAATGGATTTAAGTGCTTACAGCAATCTCATCGACATGAGGATGCACAACTACATGTAATTAGTACAGAATGAGATGTAATTGTCATACCAGCACAATACGCATCAGCAACATCATAGGAAGTAATCAGGCGTTCTACGGGTGACATCAGGTTCTCCTCTTCTGGGAGCAGGATCAAACTGCAAGGTTCAAGAAACAATTCAAATTTTATGTGAATTGTGAACACAATCTTATGAACATGACAACATAATACTTTACCATGCAGTACAGGAGCACATTATGCTGGAATAAGATAGGAAGAGATACCTGGATAAATGTGTGACCCTTAGAATCATCAACCTCCAAAATGGAAGCCATGTTCCCACATCGATAACAGTAATTAGGTGCACTGAATATGGTAACCACCTTTTGTTCCTGTTTCAACAAAATAATGGACAACTTAAAACTTTACTCTCATAATTCCAAAGCATACGAGACAGAAACATCATTCCAGAAGGTCAAATACATTAGCCCAGTTAAATCCATCCATAACTAGCTGATGAGCTCTAGCAATCAACTTAAGACTGTTTGTGTGATTGAATTGTTCAGATATATCCTGAAAAAAAGAACATGAATTTAGATTAATAAACAAAATAAAAATACAACACCCAATTTTCCAATGCTTCAGTTATAACATTCAACATCAGAGATTAATCTTTGGTTACCTGGCCAAAAGTATATCCAGCGCCACGAGGAGAAATTCCCCAACCACATCTATCGTCTGGGTCTGACCACAACAAATCACACATGGGTCCTTCATGAGGAACCTCTTGAACACGGTCAAAATTCCTTATGTTATCAAGGGTCTCAATTGAAGGTGAAAGTCCACCATGCAAACAAAATATTTCTGATTCAACCTGGAAGGCACTATATTAAATTAGAAGCTGAGTGATCAAAGCCTGTAACTATGACCTTTAGCTACCAATTTTATATTTAACATTATGGGAAGAATAAGACTACCATTTCAAAAGGGGGAAATATTATTGATGTTGCCTAATCTCAAAAGAGTGCAATTTACTCAAAGACTCACAGCTTCAGTTTACACAACTTACTCGTAGTTTATTCTCAATATTTATTGTCCTTGTTACCACTTAGAATCACAAAAGAAATGCAGATAAAAAAAGCTTACTAACCAATGCAGTCAACGGAAAGAAATCAAAAAGGTCCGTAAAGGTCTTCCAAACACTAGCATTACCATACCTGCAAAATAAACAGTCAAAAGAAAGAACTATCACGCACTTGTAGAAAAAGAAAAGGAATTAAAATCAATAATATAAGGACAGCCAGATTCAGTTTCGTAAAATTGAGCCTGTCTTAAATTTAGATCAAACGAAGTTGCATCTCAATCTAAATTCAATATTTTTTAGAATCTATTAAGATTATTAGTCATCGACTCTTCTTTTAGCCCAAGCCTGCTAGCATTAAGGCTAAAAACCCTGATAACCCCGATATCAGAGTTTGTGTCCCCCCCTTACGGTCCAAACTTAATCTCAAAACTAAATATTAATGCATTCACTGAGCATGACTAATCTTACATAAATTTATTTTAAAAAAGAGACCACTGGATGTTAACATAAATCAGCAATATAACGTTATCAAATCAAGTAACAATCCATAACGGGATCCACTTCAGATACAGAGGAAGTAACTATGCAAATCATAAATCTTCAAAAAAAAAAAGTTCCTCATGGCCGTTGCCATCTAGGTATATGATAATACTAATTATACAAACACATAACGAGAGCAAGGGAAGTGAAACAAAGATTGACAAAAATCACACACGATTCACATCAGTAAATATTGTATAAAAAAACACTTTTAGATGTATAATGGATTATATGGGTATTTAACAACTGTTAAAGCAATACTATAATATTAAATTATGAGGATATTCTTGTCAATATACCTCTAACGGGATTTCCCCTCCCACCACATAAGTAACACAGTGTACATTAGTAGTTAACAAAACTAAACTTCAACCGAGACCATTACAAAATCATAAGCAAAACCATATGCTATCTTTCCTGTTTAGACCAGTGTTTTAAAAACCGGCTCGGCCCGGCCGGTCGGACCGGTCGAACCGGGAACCGGGGGGGTAACCGAGCCGGTCAAGCCTTTGGATCGGTTATGCATCAAACCGGTAGGAACCGGTGGAAACCGGCCGGTTTTGGGGAAAACCGGCGACCCGGTGGCCCGGCTCAAACCGGACCGGGTTGTCTATTTTTTTTTTAATTTTTTTTTATCAAATCTTTGAACTGTAATTGGGAGGGGCCGCGCGAACGCAAGCCCCCACTAGTGATTGCCATCTAGGTAAGTATGTTTCCCATTGACATACACCTTGCTTTTATATCTCATTTCCTCCATGTTCTGTTCATTCTATCCGATGTGGGACTATTTCTAAACTACTTAAAACAAAAGAGACTCAAAACCCTCAACAAAAAATGTCATTAGTGGGGTTTGAACCCCTGACCTATTGAAAGCAAATGTTGAGCACTACCATGAGGCTACCAATCTTATTGAGAATATTATTTATTTCAAATATATATAATTGGTACCTCTTTTCCTAGAAGTCAAGTATGCTCATCCTCATGGCATTAGCTTGTAATATTAATATTATGTTTCAACAAACTTATTTAATATTAAGTATTTTTTTAAAGATTTATTTAATATTAAGTTGTTAACTTATGAAATTTGTTCTAAATATTTATTGAAGCATGATATGAACTTTTAAAATTTATTTAATATATACCAAGCAAATAAAAATAAAATAGGCATGGTGTGTAATTTTAGCAAATTAAGTTTTACAAGTATGAAATATATAGGTCCTAAAAATTTGGGAATTTTTTATATTTTAGTAGATATAAAATAAACATAGTTATTAATTTTACAGGGACGAAATTTATATTATATACTATATAGGTATTGAAAATTCTCGAAATAGAGACCGGGTCCGAGTCATCCGGTTCCGGTTTTGGTCATGCGGTTCAACTGTCGACCCTTCGGTCCGACCCTTGACCCAGTGACCCGGTACCTTCACCGAGTCGGTCACCGGTTCGAGTTTTAAAACATTGGTTTAGACCACTAAATGAAGCTGTTGAAAACTCACTTTCTTAAGCATTCGTCATAAAATCCATATACTTGAGTGATCTGTGCCAAAAAAAATGATAAGAAGGAACAATTAGCTCAAAATTAATATATGGGGTCGTAAAATCAACACCAGAACAGTTATTGAAAACATTTTATCAAAAAACTAGAAAGCCTCTGAGACAGACTAATTTGTGGCATTACAATTTACAGAATACATGTTACTAAATAACTTGGGAGAAAAAAGTGCCATAAGGACCTCAGGAAACTTAAGAATACATAATCTTGGGTGGAAGGAGAACGCAAACGCATACCTGACGGCTTTCATGGTTTCCTCTTAGAATAGTAATCCTCTGAGGATATCGCACTTTCAGCGCCACAAGGAGCTGCATAGAATAACTGATCAGTATCTCTAACATACATTTCGACAATGCCTTTGCCAAGCAAAGTAAACTAAGACACATGACATAAACAAGTACATACAAGTTTATAAATATACATCTAGCTTCACCATCTTCAGTTAGATTGGAGACAATCACAGCTTGAGTAATATCCAAGGGAAAAAATTTGAAATCCCCTGGGATCTATATAAGCATGTGGATACAGGCGAAATGGAATTTATCATAAATAATGATTGAGGTTATGCTACAGCCTTTACTAATCTCATAGGTCCTAGTGGTAATCCTGAAATAGCTATCAAATATTCAACCACAAATTCACAGTATATTAATTTCGTATTTGAGATTTTCATCTGAATACAACATCCATAAACCCTAACAACACTGCCCAAAAATATTCATAGCTTAACTCGAAAATATAATTATAGTATATCAAACGTCTTATCTAATTTTTTACCTATTTCGAGTCTACTAAACTTGGCCGGCTGAACAGTTGTTAACAGAGCTGCAAAGTCTAATAATAATTACTTGCTATGTTAAAAAACTTGAAAACTTACAGCGAGCTACTTGCCATTTGGGTACAGTCCAATTTTCTATTTCACACCAATGGCATAGACCACTTAAAAGATGCTAACCCACACTTCCATAAACTTCTCTCACACTAAAGCATGAATAACATAAAATGCACACTCCCGGGGAGGTACTTTTCTCCCTTTTGCATTTTTGTGGGGGTGGGGTGGGGACTGCCCAATTAAATTACAAAGCAACTATTTACAAGTGCAGAAAAATCAATAAGCTTATGTTCCTTGTACTTACTGTTACAGTTTCCACTGAATAATAACCCCGGTCCACATAATCACCCATAAACAAGTAATTAGTATCTGGGCACTGAAAAAAAAAACAAATATTCTTAGATTTCATATCTAAATAATCAGCAAAACATAATAATACACAGGGGAGAAAAAGAATTATTATCACGAAAAATTCATTATGCACTAGTAAAATGTTAATAGACTTTAACATGGTAATATTCTTAGATTTCATATCTAAATAAACAGTAAAACATAATAATACATGGGAGAAAAATAATCATTATCATAAAAAATTCATTTTGCACCACTGCACTAGAAAAATGTAAATAGACTTTAACATGGTAACACTAGGGTTGCAGTGAATTCAATGAGTAGGTCCTGATTATACAATTTACTCCACAATACCTCTGGTGCACTTCAATCCTCGAAAGCCTTTTCTTTGGCAGGTCTCAAATTAGTTAGTTAAGACATTCCCCAGCTGAAACAGAAGAGTTTCAAATACAAAAGGAAGTAATAGTCAGAACTGATACCTTCCCTCCAATTCGGAATAGTTCAGCAAGATCATGAAACTGCCCATGAATATCACCACAAATTGTCACAGGGCTTTTCACAGGCTGTGGAACAGGAGAAAGGAAAATTAACGCTTCCTTTCTATAAGAGAAGAACGTTGCAAGTAAAAGTCACATTGAAATAGCGAGATGTATTGGCATCAGAAAACAGCTATATAATGCATGCCGCCATGCACTGAAAAAAGAGATTGAAAGAATTACTTCTTCGGTTCTTCCTGCCACGAAACAGGCATTAAAAGCATTTGAAGCTAAACAAGAGCTCATTTTAGACTTTATTATGGATTGCTTTTCATGCAAAGCAAGCAGCAGATGAAAATGTAGTCAAGCATGTAAGATCACTGTCTAGAAAAATAGACAGGGGCCTCATTGAAACGTCAAACAAGAAGTAAATGAGTAGGAAGAAAGGGTTGCACCTGGACATTACTTTCATTCATTAAAATCTCCTTGGCCTTCTCACATAAAACTCTAACCTACAAGCAGAGCAGAAAACAAGAGACAAAGTTTATTTTTAGCTTTCCAAAAAGGGTCATGATTGCTTTACTAAAACAAACCAAAAATAAGAAAAACAATCAATACAATATGATATTTCGAAGGTAAACAAAGAGAAAAAGAAAAATAGATCATAAGGGAAGCAATAAAATTCAATAATTGTCTTAAGTGACAAAGGATGGATCCAGTAGAAAAACTAGATGAGATCACTAAAGTAGCACAAACACATTGTCTTAAGAACCCCACCGGTGCTGTGGTTCAAAGACAGACGGGTGACTCAGTGCACGGCATAGGCGGAGCCATGGCCCCAGTTGGGGGGGGGCATGGTCACCCCCAAAAATTTAAAAATATTTTATAGTTATATAAAAAGTGGCCCCGCCACTATTTTGGCACATCCTTTAAAACCACATAAACCAGCTATGTTTGAAGCGAAGCTGTGTTTGACTTGTCATTCTGCAAACAACTTGTCAAAGTGTTTTGGTTGTCTTCTTCTCCTTATAAAGTGGTTCTAATATTACATTGAAGAAGATGGAGCGTGAAGCTTCTTTCAAGGCATAAAACTACATATTATTATAGTAAGCCATAAACATAAACATAGTTAGCCGTATTTTATTAAGTCATGCATTTTATTACCGGCACCCCTCGGATAAAAATTCTGGCTCCGCCATGGGCTCCACTCCACAGAGATTCAGACATATGCAACCTTACCCTTATGAGGGAAGAGGCTATTTCCATGACCACGCAGTCGGGGATCACAACGGAGAAACATAAGGAAGCTGAGGAACCCATATTAGTAATATACGGTTGTACGACTACATCCAAACAGGGTTACAGAAAGCTACATTTATAGCAGCAAAGGAAAAACTTTGTTTAGGAACAATTTCCATTTCTATAATTATTTATAACTTAATGTTCCACGTGATATTCAACTCGATCCTTAATTATCCTATTCTGACCGAATTAAAAATCAAGGAAATCGTTAAACATGCAAATGAAGGTTAACTATATTTCAAGCGGATCGCAACGATTGAGTTGAAAGGGAATGGAAACCTGTTGCTCGGAGAGTGGCTTGCATTGCATGAGTTGTGAGATCTGCTCGTCAAGATCGAGGGGGGACTCTTCCGACGGCGAAGAATTGACGCCCATCTCGCTCATTCCTTAATTGGATTAGGGGGAACCCTAACCCTAACGTTACGAGGTGGAGATCAAATTTCTCCGTTGTGGTTGCCGGAGTGAGGAGTGAGTGGACGGGAAAAAAAGAGTAGACAATGGAGTGTGATGATGTATTGATGTTAATGTAAGAGCGGTTGAACTGCACGATGCTCCATAGAAAGTTTTTTTTTGACAGAATTTATTTATGCTTAAATATGTTTTACATCCCCTGCAAATATAGCGTGTTTTGCTTAAAGTCTATACAAAAATATTATTTAGTAAAAAACCCTTACAAATTTTTTTTTTTTGCTAATAGTCCTTCTGTTAACTCTCCGTTAGCGATTTCGTTGAGTTATCAAACGGAACATAACCATCTTCTTCAATCATTCACGTACACGATCTTCAATCTCACCATCACTCAAACCTTCTCCAACTTTGCACAAACCAAACAATAACCATCTCACCCATGACTATGAGAGAATACGCAATGATTCTCATAAATAGATATGAAATTTCCAGGAACCAAATAATAACCAACTTCGCTATCTTGTTCCCTTTTTATCATATCTGAAATTTCTCATAAACAGGCAATGATTCTTAAAATTAACATGGGGCTTCTTTTAGAATTCATCTTAGGATCAAAACTATTGAATCTCGTAGAATTTCGTTGGCTGTTGCACAAGAACGAACTGGGTCAAAATTTCAAGTCATTAGCGACCCGAATCCTGTAAACGGGTGAGGAAGACAATGTAGCATTTCGAAGACAGGTCAGCTGTGTAATGGTAAAGTGATTCCATCCTTGAAGATAAATCTTGTTCTTCAGTATGATGAAGATGGGCTTGTAAGTTATTAAATCAAGTAAAGATAAAATCAACTCCTAGAATATTGCAGAGGCAGCAGCACCGCCTCAATGGAATACAGCCATTTTATATTTTTGGACCGAATTAAGCTTGAATATTATTGGACCGAATTTGGTACTCTGCCATTTTATATTCTTAACAATTAAGGATCGTAATGTTTTGGTGTTTTTCCAAGCCTATATAAAGGCTTACCGATGTAAGATGATGAACATCAATTTGGTTAAAGAGTTATAGTGAAACACTCTTCCTCTCAATTCTCTATCTCGGTTCTATGAGTGTGTGTGTTTGTGTTATTACCATGCCTCTTTGATATCAGGGTTGAAGAACAAGATGGACATTTGGGATTTTAGGTATTTCACTTAATTAATACGTGGCAAGCCAGCTCATCATAAAATATATTTTTGCTTACTCAACTTATACAGTCAGCGTTTTTTTAACGTCACACTAACAGAAGTCTAACAGAAGGGCCTAAATCAAAAATCTCTATTTTGCAAGGGGTTTTTTCTAAAAAAAAAATTACAGGGGCTTAAACCAAAACACGCTATATTTGCAGAGGGACACGTTAGTCCCTCCGTCCATTGAGCCGTTGCCAACACAGTTAACGCCTCCTACGTCGCACGTTAAGTGCCACATTGTCATGTCAAACGCCGCGTCAGTGATTATTTTGGGTCAAATAAGTCCCTGACGTTACAAATTTGAAAAAATTAAAAAAAGGGACAAATCAGTCCGTGGTTGATTTGGGACAAATTGGTCCCTGAGTTATCTTCTTCCTTAAATCTCTGGTTTGTGAAATCATAAACCACTTTTCACCATTGAGAGAGAGAAGGACGGGCCTGAGAGAGAGAGAGAGAGAGAGAGAGAGAAAATAAGCTAAATGTAGGGTTTTTCTCTTAAATAAGTAGAGAAATAAGTAAATAACCTCTTAAATTAGGATTTTTCTCTTAAATAACCTATTCATTAGAAACGAAAATGGTGGAAGAAAATGAAAGAACAGAATCAAACCTAACCTTTGCGAAAATGGTAGAGAGCCACTGCCTTCCTACGCCCTCTTCTCTCTCTCTCTCTCTCTCTCTCTCTCTCTCTCTCTCTCTCTCTCTCTCTCTCTCTCTTTCACTCTCTCCGTGAAATAACTCTAAAATGGTTTTCTGGATTTGAAAACCAGTTACCACTCACCTTGTGACTCAGGGACCAATTTGTCCCAAAACAATTGGGGACTAATTTGTCCCTTTTTTAAAAATTTTCAAATTTACAACGTCGGGGACTTATTTGGCTCAAAATACTCACTGATGTGGCGTTTGACGTGACAACGTGGCACTTAACGTGCCATGTAGGAGGCGTTAACTGTGCTGGCAATGGCTCAATGGACGGAGGGACTAACGTGTCTCGTTTCGGATTTGTCAGAGACCAATGTGTCCCGAAAAAATTGTCAGGGACGAATTTGGGCCTTTACTCTTAAAAAAATATGCTTTTAGGGTGAGGCATTGTCGTACCCCAATTTTGCCCGCCCAAGTCAAAACCTTTTTTTTTCAAACAAAAAAGCATTTTTATTAATTTTTGAGAATTTTAGGGAATAAAATAGGGCATGTTTCAATATCTGTGGGCATTCAAATAATAGCAAGTTAATTATTTTTGAACTAAACCAAGTCAAGGATGAAAAATACAGTTTATTCTACAAAGTGTCATCAATAAGACAAAAGACGAAAAAGGAGAAGCAATTTTCCCTCCCCATTTTTGTTGTCATAGCCAAATTTCCTCTCTCTCTCCCTCCACAATTTCGAATTTCCTCTCTCTCTCTCTCCACAATTTCTTCCACACTCTTCTATTGTACAATTATTCCTTAAGAATATTCTTGTACTATCCTTAATCCTACACATCCCTAATTCCCACACACTATCATTGAGACTCATACCCCTTTTTGTAAATGACACCACCCTCTCACACTCACTCCTTCATAAGAAATTGCAAACTTACTTAAAATAGAACATCCCATTCCTATTCTACCCTTAATCATAATTTCACCCAAGACCCTATATAAGCCTACTCTCCCAAAATACAAAAGACAAGTTCATTTTTGCACAAAAACCTCTTCCTACCTCCTCTTCCACGAAATTCCCTCTCTCTCCCTGACCTCATTTTTTTCAATTTCTTCACTCAATCATCCATTAAAACACCTTTCCTACACTAAATCTTCCATCCTTCTTGCATTCTTCTCAAAGATTCACCTTCAAATTCAAGGATCAAGTTCAAAGTTGAAGATTGAAGAGTAGATTAAAAGGGTTTTGCATTCATTCATCTCATTTCCTTCCTTATTCTACCTTGGAGTTGAGGTATACTTTAAAACCTAGCATCATCTTCTAATTTTAGCATCAAAGATGTAAATCATCACTTCATTTTGGCATCCCATTGCATTTTAATGTCATAATGTTAGCATAGTTGTTGTTATTGAGTGAGAGATGTATTTCAAGTATTTTGACAAACACTTCGGGAGGTTTGGGTGCTTGGAATGCTTCTCTCCTTTAGAATAAATTGTGTGTTATTGTTATTTCACTCATTTCTTGTTGTTTTCATGAATAAAATGATGATTTGAAGCTTACTTCATTTCGCATATTAGAGGAAAATTAGGATTTGTGTGGTTGTTATGCATTTCTTTGCTTGATCATGTGAATCCTTGCCAAAAGTTTAATCTATATTGTTCTCTTGCATTATCTTGTGTTTCCATGAATAAAATGAGATTTAGAGTTTATGTTAGTTTCGCATTTTTCAAAGAAATTAGGGTTTATGAGATTTTTGATGAGTTGGTTGTCTAATCTTGCAATTACTTGGAATTGAACCTTGATTATGATGTTTGTTTGCTTAAAACTTGTTGTTCTCATGAATTTGCTTGCAAATCATGTCCTATGTTGATGATTGGCAAGATGACTCTCACTTGTGCTTTGATGCACACTTTAAGTGTTGAGGATTGCCTAAGAGGATTTAATTTCTTTTGTGATTCCTAGTGAATAAGAATGCAAATTTAGGTTTCCTTTCCTTAGCAATTGCTTTGATTACCAAAAACAACTTATAAATCATTTTGAAAAGCTCTTGGTCTTGCAAATAAGTAATTGTTTTGAAACAATTTTTGGTTTTGTGTTGATGATTTGGTAAGAGGATTTGACACCTATGCACTTGTGCATATCCCAAGTGTCAAAGATTACCTAAAGGGATTCAACACCCTAATTGCCTAAACTTGTCAATTTAGTCTTAAGACTTGCCTATGATCTTGCATGAGGCAAATGCCCCTTTTAATTTATTCCTTCCATGTGGTTGATTGAAGAAATGTATTAGACATTGATGACATCAAAAAGATACCACATGGGCGCTTATGTCTAATGTTGATGTGAAATCCTTAGGGTTTTGCAAGTGATTCATTAGAAGTTTGATATCACTTGTGCTTTGAAATGCCCTTGCCTATTCACATATTGTGTCATAAATGCCTAGTTAGGTTCATCCCATTGCCTAGCATCTTCAATAAGATGTGCAACTTAGGTTCATTTTCTTGCCCATTCATGCATTTTTGCCAAAATGTTCAACTTGGGTTCATTCATTGCCTATCTATGTACCGTGTCATAATGTGTGTAGTCTAGGTCCACTTTCAATCAAAAGCTTTTTCAAGCATCAAAATCATCCCCTAAACAAGAATCAATCTAATTGCGAAAACTCTTCAAAATCAAACTTTGTTAGTAGTCTTGCGAAGCCTTTGCTTGCATGATTATTAACAATGAGGTACTAGTGGCGATCACTTGGAGCCTTTGCTCAATTGATCATCATGAATGCCTAATTTTCCGAAAGACTTTCACTAAATCAAAAACTTTGTTAGTAGTCTTGCGAAGCCTTTGCTTGCATGATTATTAACAATGGAGTGCTAATGGTGGTCACTTGGAGCCTTTGCTCAATTGATCATCATGAAAGCTCAATTTTCACAATTAAACAAGATAAAAAAAACAAAAACCTTTTTCTAGACAATCCAGAACTACGTAGCTTTGAATTCTCCATCGCACCGGGAGATACGAAGGAGCGGATACCCTCCGTCAAGCACAATAAACCCAAAACATTTTTCCTTTAAAAAACCAAGCACTTTTCCGAAATAAAACATTTTTCAAAAACAAGAACTACGTTGCTTTGAATTCTCCATCGCACCGGGAGATACGTAGGAGCGGATCCCCTTCGTCAAGCGCGAAAATTAAAGATTTTTCATTAAGTCGTTCATCAACAAAAGAGGTAAAAACAAAGCATTTTTTCGAATCAACTTTGCAAATCACATATTTGATTAAGGTAACCCTTCTTTGGAGGGACGTTATGAGGTGCTAATACCTTCCCCATACGTAATTAGACCCCTGAACCCAAATCTAATGGTTCCAAAGACCATTGCTTTCCACAAAAGTTTTTTCCGATGTTTTACCTTTAAAAAATATTGGTGGGCGACTCTAAAATCCCGTTGTGCGAAGAAAAATCCCTCCAAGGATTTTTCGGGGTGCGACAGCTGGCGACTCTGCTAGGGACTCTTTTTCTTAAGTGGGTCAAGTCGATTAATTGAATGTGTGATTTGCTTTGCTGATTTAACATGCTTTGTTTTACCTCCCTTCTTCCTACTTTTGTTCTATTTTCCATGCTATTTGTTTGCTAGATTTTAGAACATTCCTTCTTCTTCTCCTTTCTCTCATGTCTACTTGATTGCATCTTGGCAATTCCATTGCATTCTCACATTATCATGTTGCATTCATGTGTATTTATCCCTTCTTCTTCTATGTTCGCTTCTTGCTTAAAGTGGTGGATAGTGCTCTCCTCTTATCATCTTTGCTTATATGCTTCTTTCTTTCATGCATTCCCCCAATCTTATCATGTTCCCTCTTCTTTGCTCCCTTTCTTTGAGGTAAGTTCATGCATATTCCCCAATTCTATTATGTCCTCTCTTCTCGGCCCCTTTTCTTTGAGGTAAGCAATGCGTGTAATTATTGATGACTTCTTAGGATGGTTTGTATATTGAAATGATGTATGCATGTTGAACCCTATGGTAGACGACCTTTTTGTCTGGACCGTTCATGGTTTTTCTTGCAGGTGGGGAAGGGTAGTTATTTCTAAGTGTTATGCCCTCAACACACACTTCACACCCTATACTTGTGAGCATTGAGTGGGGCCTAAAACCCAAGGTCTAAACAAAAACCTAGGAGAGTGGGAACGATTAGTGACTGCCATTCGTAGACCTTTGTCTGTATGGCTCTCATGAAAGTTTCGCCCAAGAGTGCGCTTTGTCATGATGCCTCACACTCGGTATCTTTCTACGATTGTGGGTGTCATCATGAGAGAGACTTTAGCTCTTGGTTGCCATTGTGAGGAAGTGATTAGAACCTACATGGGAGGATTACCCTTTCGTCGACTCTAGACCCTAGGATTCCCACCCTTTGTAGGACACGGGGGCACCCTTTTTCTCAAACTCTATTTCAAAATTGTTGAAAGTAATTTTCTTTTCCCCTCATAAACACCTACATGAGGTGGCATGTAGCGTGTATCTTTGAAAATGTTCAAAATACCACTAATAACCTCATTTTCTTACCCTTTTTCCATGTAACTAACACATCATTTCGCATTCACATCATTTTGCACCATTGCATTTGCACCTGACAAAATTTTGAAAAAAAAACTTGGGTTAAAGGTATGTTTCGTCCCTGCAAATATCACAATAATCCAGTTTCGTCCCTGTAAAAAAAAAGTTTTAAAACAGCCCTTGCAATTACCAAACGCTTCTAGTTTCGTCCCTGCTGTTAACTTTCCATCCAAAAAACTAACAGTTGCCACGTCATCAACCCTTGCCCAAAAAAAAGTTTTAAAACAACCCTTGCAATTACCAAACGCTTCTAGTTTCGTCCCTGCTATTAACTATTCATCATCTTCAACCTCTTGATTGTCTTCTTCAAACCCAAATCCCATCAAATCTCCTTAAAACAACCCTTGCCCATAACATAACACCAATTAATTTTGAAAAATGGAAATAATATCAACAACATCATTATCTTCATCATGGCACAGGGGCACGTCTGAATTCATCTTAAGCATTACAAATAATCTTTTCCATGCTTCTCCTCATTTTTCATTACCCAGTGATGCAAAGCATGATGGTTTATTCAGAGATAAAGTCCCCCACCCCCCAGATAGGGCAATCTTGTAATTATGAACATTTAAAAATATAGGTGGTTGGATAACAATGCCCGTCACATCTTCGCGTGATGAATCACAAGAAATCGCACCAATCATATATATATATATATATATAGTTCAGAAAATATGCAAGTATGTGAATAACTAATGTCTATTCCATCTCCTGGCAGATATTTTGTTTGACAGAAATTATGTAGGAGGTACCTAGTATTACTAAAAAAATGAAAAGAACTACTGAAATTTTGTACATGTATATTTTTTGTTAGTTAAGGAAAAAAGGGGAAAAACTATACAGCAGTCATTTAAATTCTTAATAATTTCGTCAAAATTGTTTAGTAATAGAATAAACTAAAAAGGGTAAAAGAATAGAATGTATTCAATATACCGAATGGCACATCAAAATTGCGTAGAAATATCTCTTTTGTTTAAACTACATTGGATTGAATTCAGACGTGCCCCTGTGCCATGATGAAGATAATGATGTTGTTGATATTATTTCCATTTTTCAAAATTAATTGGTGTTATGTTATGGGCAAGGGTTGTTTTAAGGAGATTTGATGGGATTTGGGTTTGAAGAAGACAATCAAGAGGTTGAAGATGATGAATAGTTAATAGCAGGGACGAAACTAGAAGCGTTTGGTAATTGCAAGGGTTGTTTTAAAACTTTTTTTTGGGCAAGGGTTGATGACGTGGCAACTGTTAGTTTTTTGGATGGAAAGTTAACAGCAGGGACGAAACTAGAAGCGTTTGGTAATTGCAAGGGCTGTTTTAAAACTTTTTTTTTACAGGGACGAAACTGGATTATTGTGATATTTGCAGGGACGAAACATACCTTTAACCCAAAAAACTTTCATCATTTGCATTCTTCATGCATTAAAGTTTGTTTGCCGGAATTCGCAACATAACACCGAAAGTAAGGTGGATAAAAGCAAAGAGGATAAGAGGAGAGACTATCAGAATCCGGGGAATTACATATGTTCAATGGCCGCTGGGGAATTGCAAAACTTTTTGAAAAAAGGTGGATGAAAGTAAAATAAAAAACCATTTGAAAGTCAGACCACCAGAATCATAATTTAATAAAAAGTTTTGGATTCCCCGACGAGATGAATAAAACCACACATTCACATCTCACGCACATTCATTCACTCAATCAAAGGCGAGTTGGTTCACCAATACTCATGCATCTGTCTTCCCGTTCCGAAAAACGACAAAAATATTCAAAAATCATGTCAAGCATCGTGTACTCTTTCTTTTCCATGCATAAAAAAATCACTGCGAGTGTCATGCATTTTATTTCCTCGCACGAAAAGAGTAATTTTTAGTCATATAACATGAGCATCTCAATATGCACTGACATTCATACATAATCATTCAAAATCATTATCACATAGCGTAGGCATCACATCATTTGTAAAGTCATAAATTACATTTCAAAAAACATATCATTCATACATATTGTCATCCTAGTTTAAATGCATCAACTCCATGTTCGTGTATCATTTTCCCAAATAAAAAAAAATTCATTATAATTGTATAATTCCTCATCGAATAAATCGAAAATAAGAGTCTGCATACATGTTGCACTACCTCTTGAAAAATAAAAATAATTGCATTAGGATCAAACATTTATTTCTTCATGCATACATGCATTTGCATTTTCCATACATATCCGTTATCATGGGCATTATATTTAGCTAGAAAATAAAAAACCACCATAGAACGAATCACTTGTTTTCATATACATCTCGTTCTCATGGTACTAACATGCATATCATCATCATCCAAAAAAACAAAGACACTACATATTTGCCCAACTTGCATCATCTTGCACACTCATAAAGAAACAATATACTATATTCATTACTCCTCTTCGTGCAAAAAAAAAATATAAAAATAAAAACAAAAGCTCTTCATTCTTATTCACCTCGAATGCATTAGTCGTCTTGCATGCATCATTTCCAAATAAAAGAAAATAAAAGTAATGCTACTTTCTTGCATTATTCATCATCATATTGCATTGCCTCCGAAAAATCATTTTGGATAGTCAATCTTTTCAAGTGATCATTCACATTCCATGCATCTGCGTCATGCAACATTATTCATTCATTCATACATTGCATTTTGTTTTTTCATGAAAAAGGAAAGAATAAAAAACATGACCACAATTAAAAAAATTGTGATAAATAATTGAATATCTCATTTAGCATGCATTTCCGTTCATTCACAATCATTCACAAAAATCATCATCAAATAATGTAGACATTTCATCATTCGCAACATCACGAGACGCATGTAAAAACATAGCATTCATACATCATCTCATTCATCCTAATAAAAAAAAACCGCTGTTTCATCGATCATTCATGCGTCATTTCATTCATTATTTCAGCATGCATCATTTCACAAAATTATGAGGCCCTGCATCAGCCACATGCTGTATTGCCCCCAAAAAAAAATCATTTAGAATAATTGGTCTTTCCAAGTGATCATTCATGCGCGCATTTCATGCATTTGCATCTGCATTTTCATCATGCATATCTATCACCATGTGTTTATTCATGCATTAGGACACAAGGGGCATGTAATTTATTTATCCTCGTTGCATGAGTATAGTTAATCTTTTAACTAGAAAAAATCATCATGCATTTATAATAGGAATAAAATCGTTGGTCTTTTCAAGTGATCAGTTCCTCCATGCACTTCATACATTTGTATTTTCATCGTACATATCCATCATCGTGTTCTAAAACAAAATCAAAATCAAAATATATCATCACTCTTTTTCATGCATCATTGAGCATCCAATAAAAATGGGAATTTGTGACTTTGCATCCTTCACAGGTTGCATTGCCTTCAAAGATCATTTAGAATCATTGGGTTATTTCCAAATGATCGTGCATTCACGTGTTTCATGCATTTGCATTTTCATCACGCATATACATGATCATGTGTTCATCCATACATAAAAAAAAAACATGAGCATTGCTTCTTCAAAAAAATGGATGAGAGATGATACGAAATTGATTATTTTTCTTTGGAAAAGTTTTAGCTGTACAAAACACTGTCAAACTCAGTTGCAAACTCAAGGTGTTTTTGAGACACTCAATTTTCAAAGATTTTGCAGCTCGTTCACAAATTTTTACCAGCAAAACGATGCATCTTATCAGTCCCATGATAAACGATCAAAATGGTCCATTTTGTTAACCAATGTGTTATCAAAAATTTCTTCTATCATGTCGCTAACTATGTTAACTCTCTGTGAAGCATTTGTATAGTGAACTTGTATGCAACACGCATTTACTCTTGTTTGAGTCAGTTAGTGTCCGTATCTTTCCCATCATCATTCCTTGTTCATGTCCAGTCCCACCCCGACCATCCCATAAGGTGCATATTCTCCGCACAAGTACCTAGTTAACCATTTGGTTTGTTCCCAATGATGAAATTTCATAAGCTAACACTTTAGGCCCCAAGCTAGGGCAAATTTATGATCACTAGATATCTTGTCAACATTGTATTCCCTTGATGTAAGTCCTTTGCAAAAAAAAATCAAATAAGCCTGTTAGTTTGAAAACTCGCAAGAGCAGTCTAAGCAAAAATTAGGGCCAATAAAAGAAATAAAGAGAAAAAGAGCGGATATATAAAAATAAATAATTTTGTCATTGAATTAATTTTTGAGAAAAAACAAGCAATCATGATTTGAAATAAAGTTTGGTCGTCTTCCCGTATCCTCAAAAAAAAAAATTTACTACCCCTTTGAGCAAAAAAAAAAATCAAAAAATCTTTCAGTCACCCTAGACAGAGCTCAATTCCACATCAAAAATGGTGTGTCACTCTTATCAGCTCACTCTATTCAAAAAAAAGATTACAAAAAATGTGAAACTCAAAAAAAGGATTGAAAAAGAAATCCTCAAAAAGAAAAAAAGAAAAGCAGTAAGAATTGTGAGCTGATACATAATATCACCAAACACAAGATATCATTGTCCGAATAAACCCTCAAACACTTTTTGGACCTACTCATCCTTTCTTTCATAAGAGGTCATTGTCTCATTAAGCCCTTAAACACTTCTTTAGACTCAATTGCCATTTCTTTCATAAACCCTAACCATTGGCCATGTTACAACCCTAAAAAAGGGTCCATTCAGATCGATGATTGATTGCTTTCATTTTCTCAAAGTTTTAATTTTAGAGCAAATAAGTTTATTTATTTACAATATATTTGCTAAAAAAAAATAAATCAAAAATCAAAAAAAGAAAAAAAAAGAAAAAAAAACAACCCAAAGATCTTGCACTCCAATGTTCGTTCAAATCGCACTGATATCAATACAAGGTTTAGTGATCACCAATTGAAATTCTCATCATATCAAAAGAAAAAAAACTCAAGACTTTCACAGTCTTTGGGATTCACCTAAAAGAGAACCAAAAGTTTATACTAGGACCATCACCTAGATCCCAAAGTGGGGCAGGCACACCTTCCACCTTTCATGCTTCTTGAACTTGGAAAATGTCTGGCATCCATCCAATTCATATACCCCATCCAACCATACGACCAATTCCAAAGACCCATGACCCTAACTCAGTTACCTTTCATAACCCCACTAAAAGCAATCATTTAAATATCATTCCAAAGTGGGGCAATCCCATCACTCTTCAGTCTAGGGATGGCAAAACGGATTTGACCCGCCGGGCCGGCCCGCTGACCCGCCAAAAAAGGCGGGTTGGGCTGAGGTATTGGGACCGCTGACCCGCTGAACCCGCCCCGCCAAAAAAAAAACCGCGAGCTAAAGCAGTAACGGGCCGGGTCAGCCCGCCAGCCCGTTTTTTTTAAAAACAAAAAAAAACTTTAAACTGAATCCATTTTTTTTTGGTCAATAAATTGAATCCATTATCACTATCAGGATTCAGGACTCAGGAGGCAGCCCATAACCCATTTCCATTTAGACTTTCATTTTTCACTCTCGCTCCCGGCCTTCTCCCTCTCGCTCCCAGCCTCTCTCACAGTCTCACTCGTTGTCATCGCCGCCGCCAACGCTGTTCCTTGCCGTTGCCGTCGCCGCCCAAGCTGTTCGTTGCCGCCTCTCGCTCCCAGCCTCTCTCACTCGTTGCCGTCGCCGCCAACGCTGTTCCTTGCCGTTGCCGTCTCCGCCAGCGCTGTTCCTTGCTGTTGCCGTCGCTGCCAGCACTGTTTGTTGCCGTCGCCGCCGTCGGTATACCCTCCTCTGTGTTTATTTTATCAGTACTGTTTGTTGCCGTCTCCCCTTTTTTTTTATTTAATTATTTAATTATTATTTCCTCTTTTACTGCTTTCTAGCAAATGTTCAATGCTGTTCTGTTGCAAGTTCTTTTCTTTCTTTATTTTAAAATTAAAATAGTTTGAGAAACAAGGATTAATTGTAGTATTACAGTGAGTTGTGTTCTGAGCTTTGAGATGAAATCATTTGTGTTTTAGTAGTTGTTAATGAAATCATTTGAGCCTATTGTTACTGAAAATAATGCTCTTTTGAAAATAATGCTCTTTCGGGTGGATGGTTTTGAAAGGGATGAAATTGACTAGAATATGTTTTGTTAATTAAATTGAATTTATTGTGTTTTAGGACTTTGATTTGATATGGATTTCTTGGCTCCAATTGACGATAATGATGATGAAGATTTGGACTTAGATTTTGGAGAAGAGTGTGAGTCAGTGGAACCTACTACAATCAAGAAGAATAAGAGGCTGACATCCATGGTGTGGAAACATTTTACTCAAGAAGAAGAGTTGGACAATCAGGGAAGGGGAAGAGCAAAATGCAATGATTGTGGTCAATCATTTGCAGCCGGAGGAAAACTAAATGGTACTACTACTCTCAAACGTCATCTTGTTCGTTGTAAAAAACGTAAATTTGAAGATGTTAGTCAGATGATGGTAGATATGCAAGGAAAGCTAAAATCCCCAAAGATTGATAATTTGGTATCTCGTGAATTTTGTGCTAGGCTAATTATTAAGCGGGATCTTCCTTTTAAATTTGCTGAGTATAATGAGCTTACAGATTGGCATCAATATTTGAACCCTGATTACATTCCTATCAGTAGAAATACTGCCAAGGCAGATGTTGTGAAAATATACATGAGGGAAAAGGCAAAAATTAAGGAAGAAATGGCCAACACTCCTTGTAGGATATCTCTAACTTCCGATTTATGGACATCAATTAATACTGAGGGTTATCTCTACATGAGTCTTAGTTTGAAGTAGCAGTTTGAGATTGCATGATCAAATAGGGGTCAAAAAGAATGAACACTTTCATTGAGGCCCCTAGAGATTGGCTACAAACTTTTTGCTTCTGTGGATCCTGCTAATGGCTATAATCAGTTGATGCATCTGGTCAAGGTTCTAAATAGCGGTCGCGGTCACGGCCGCGGTCGCGTTATGGCTTTCGCGTTTTCGGCCGTTGCGGGTTTTGCGTTACAAGTCACGGTCGTCGCGGTGTGAATTAATCACAATAATGCATAAATTTTATTAAAATTATTTGTCGCGGCCGTTTTGTCGCGATAACGGTCACTACCGAGACAGTTTTGTCGCGGCCGTTTTCGGTGTAACAGACCGTTTTTTAGAACCTTGCATCTGGTGCTGCTCCTAAAACTGGACAAATTATTTATGTTATTATTGTATTGCCATTATTTTAGGAAATTAGAGTGGCTAGAGAACAATCTGGTGCTGCTCCTAAAACTGGACAAAGTCAGCTTGACATGTATTTGGAAGAGCCGGCGTTGAGTCTTGATTACTCGGAACATTTGGATGTACTACAATGGTGGAAGAACACTAGACAAAGATTTCCAGAACTTTCAATAATGGCTCGAGACTTATTAAGCATTCCTATTACCATCGTTGCATCAGAATCTTCTTTTAGCATTGGTTCTAGAGTGCTTAACAAGTATAGAAATCGCCTGTTGTCTGAAAATGTGGAAGCATTGATATGTTCTCGCAATTGGATTCATGCCTTTGATGATGGTAATTTATTTAACGTGAATATGGTTTACTATTACTTTTTATATATATTTTCTACCAACAATATTTATTTCATTGTTTTATGATGTAGATGGAAATGATGATGACAATGAAGATGAAAAAGAGGGTCCAAGTGGTTCTAAGTGTGCATCTAATGTTATTGACATTGAAGATTAGAATTTAGATGTTTCACTATTGTTTTGTTAGACAGTGTTATGTTTTGTTAGCCAATATTATGTAATTTGAATATCTAGACTTTGAGGTTTTACTTATTATGGTTTTTTGGTTCTTAAAAATATTTATTTTGGTTGCTTGATGCTTAATCCCTAGTTATCAAGCAATCAAAATACTTATTTTGGTTGCTTTAAGATCGAATTATGGATTTGGACCTTTTGGTTGATGGTTCTAGCCTTCTAGGTGACATTTTTTAATGGTTAATCCTAGTAATTCCAATACTATTATTGTTTTATACTTTTATTTTGAATCTATTTTAAAAAGCAGGTGAAAAATCTTATTGAAATTGAAATGTTAAAAACATGTTAGTTTTTTGTTCAAAAACATTGAAAAAAAAAATCAGGCGGGCCGGACCGCCAACCCGCCAGTCCATCACTTAGCGGGCCGGGCCAGTCTTTTGAACTCGCATTATTTGGCGGGCCGACTCGCCCCGCCCCGTTTTTAGCGGGCCGAAGGCAAAACGGGCCGGGCCGGGCCGGACCGTTTTGCCATCCCTACTTCAGTCTTCACTTCACCTAAAGTCGGAGAAATTCGCTCTACACCCATTTCATCCCCTTGTCATATCCACATCCACACAACCATGCTGAGGCATCTTCTCAACCCATTATCATAAATACAACCCTTCACAATGTTACTCCAGCCGGGGAAGCCTTGCTCTCGTCAAGATTGGGGCAGCACCAAACGTCATTGGTTGAGACAGAATCTCTTGCTTGCCACACTTCATCCCAAAGTCATGGCATTCCCAATTCATTATCTCCCCCACACCCCTTGTTTTGTCATCACTAGACAGGGGCAGACTATTCGATCACCTTCAGTGGTAGTCTAAATCGGAGCAGTTCCACATTTCTTGAGCTCGGAAAAACCTACATTTAGTGACTTTGAGGAAAACCTACCGTTCATCCCATCGCGTGTCATATCTGTCTTACCAAGTCAACTGATTCATTCATCTGTATTCGTACTGCTCTACATGTCTACTAAACAATGCTTCAAAGAGAGAGAACACAAGTTAACAATGTGACGCTGAACACTCATTCTGTTAACTTTGTGGACCTAAAATTCAATCAATCATGGGACACCGTAAGGGAAGAACAAACGTGAACGAGTCTGTAAATACAGTCAAGTACGGTTGCACATCAGTGACTGTAAATAACAACATTGAGATTGTCAGAGCTTGAATTCAAATCAAATCCAATTTTTTTTTTCTTTCCAAGGAACGATTATTGCAAAATATTCACTTCTGTGCCTCTTGCATCAAAAGCCTCATCTCTCATCATTACGAAAATCGTTTTGCATCATCAATAAAATCATAGCATAAATCATCCCGCCACACAACCATGCATCCAATAAGTGATGATTCCAAAGCATCCACTTCTCAATTTCTCGCATAAAATAAAAAAAAAATCTCTTTCTCATCTCAAAAACCGCAAAAATGCATCATCAATAAATCATACCATACATTTCATTCCACCATGCAAACATGCACCTACCATGGCACCTGCATCAAAGCATTACATTTGCATTTGCACGTCATCGGCACTCACATATACTGTTTATCAATTTTTTCGATCAGGTTCAGCGTCCACAGTTCATGGGCCTTTGTGGTTTATTTGTCTCCACATTGCACATACATGACATTGCATGCATGCACACACACAACATTTTCACTTCGATAGACATGCCAAGTGTTGGTCTCGTCGTTGCTAAAAATATTTCTACACAACTAATTATGGTATTGTACCATGCATTCACGTGTCTTCCTTTATCCACCATCGCAATCGCATCAAAGCATTACATATGCATCATTCGCATTTCATACATTTATCATGTGCCAAGAGAAGAAGCAAAAAAGGAAAAGAAAAAAAGCAAAAAAGGCAAATAAGAAAAAAATCTCATTACATTCATTCATTCCACTTAAAATCAATCACTGCCTGTGCATACATTACATGCATGTCATATACATAACATCTATTGCTCTTCAATCGACTTCAAGTGTCGATCCCTATATACTTTCATTTCTCAAGTCAGCACGACGAGTGTTGAATTCTATGTCACAAACCAGATCGCAATGTTAGCATCGTGTCTAGCATAGATCCTTCAGACCAAGTCGGTCCTTCAGTTAAGTTCGAGTCAACGTGTCAAATGCCGACTCTGAACTGCACCTTCAGATCTTAATGTCGCCACTGAGCGCGGCGGATCCTTCAGACCCCCAGAGGTCCTCCAGATTAGCTGTGTCTGCCTAAGACATAGTGGACATCCTTCGTGGTCAACATATCAGTTCTAGATCTGATCTTGACCCTCACGGCCGCATCGACGTAGGTCAGCCTCAAATTGTTTTATTAGTACCATAGCTAGTTGCAGTCCATCAGACCATTTTGGTCCATCAGGCCCAGGCAGCCCTTCAGACCCACCGGTCCTTCAGTTAATTCAAATCAATGCGCCAAGCATCGACTGTGAATTAGACCCTCGGATCATTATGCCGATACTTCAGGGCATCGATCTTTCAGACCCGCAGTGGTCCTTCAGAGCCCCAGCGCTCCTTCAGAGCCCCAACGGTCCTTCAGAGCCCCAACGGTCCTTCAGAGCCCCAGTGCTCCTTAAGAGCCCCAGTGCTCCTTCTTTATTCTTTTCTCGTCGGTGCCCCGAGTGTTAATTGTTCTCTGTTAATTCTCAAACTCTACACTTTTCTACTAAGAGGACAAAATTAGCATTTGTCTTATCTTTATTTCTATTCCTACTATGAAAACCTTTCAATTTATCTACGGAATATAAATAAAGAGGGGCAGCTGTCGTACCCTAATTTTGTCCGGCTAATTAAAAAAAATCCAAAAAAAGAGCAAAAGAGCAATAAAACAAATAAAATTCATGCATTGCATTCACAAAACATAGAAAAAAAAAATTCATGCAAGCAAAAAGAAACTCATGCATCACATCACATTCATCCCATCAAAAAGCAATCATGGCATTTGCATTGCATGCATTTGTTCATCTCACTTGCAGGTACAAGGACGGATAAGTACTTCGATGTTAATCCTCACACTCAGTTCCCAGAAAATGCCCTCTTAGTTCGGAGTTCCAATGCTTTTCAGTTCGGCGCTCAAGCGTGCATTGCAGTTTGGAGTTCAAATCGCTCTTATCAGAGTTCAGTGCTCCCTTCTGTTCATGGTCTCACATCGTGTACTAGCAACGCGATGGACCGCAGCCCCATGTGAGGTTCAACGGAATAGTTGTATCAGCCTAAGATACAGTGGACGTCGTGCATTGATCAGTATATCAGTTCCGGAGCTGATAACGATCCCCCCGGTCGCTCGAAAGACCAGAGATTCTCAGGATGCGTGCTCCTCAAAGCCACGTGCAAACTCGGATTCGCAAGGGTTCGTTTACAGGTTTTAGGCAGCCTGGCATTTTACCGCTTTCTTTATCGCTTTCTTCATTTAGCGCTTTCCTTGCCTTTTGCAGTTAGCGTGCATGTTGTTAACCATTTCGTTTATTGTTTCCTCATCAACACTCCAAGTGTTGATTCAAAAGAAAAAAAAAAGAAAAAAAAAGAGAAAAGAAAAAGGAGAAAAGAAAAAAAGAAGAAACAGAAAAAGAAAATTCGGGTTTCTCCAAGTAGACAATATTGGTATAATTTCTAAATTCTTTATTCCTATTTTATCTTCAAAATATGTCTCGGCCAATTCATATTTCTTGGTAAAATCCGAATAAAGAGGGGCAGCTGTCATACCCCAATTTTGTCCGCCCAAGTCAAAACCTTTTTTTTTTCAAACAAAAAGGCATTTTTATTAATTTTTGAGAATTTTAGGGAATAAAATAGTGCATGTTTCAATATCTGTGGGCATTCAAATAAGAGCAAGTTAATTAATTTTGAACTAAACCAAGTCAAGGATGAAAAATACAGTTTATTCTATCAAGGATAGTTTTCGTATAATTTTTTGGAAGAAAATCCTAGTTCAAAATAATTAAAAGGCATTTTTCCCATTTTTATTGCACAAGAAAGCTGAAAAAGGACCATTAAATATTCCCCGATTATTAAATGACAACTTTTATTGTCATGAATAATTAGAGGTATATTTTTATGGTGCCCAAAAATATGTGACACATTTTCAATAGGTGCACTATCATTTGCATGCCCAAAAATTCAAAATTCAAATAGAAAGTACAAAGTGTCCTCAATAAGACCAAAGACCAAAAAGGAGAAGCAATTTTCCCTCCCCATTTTTGTTGTCATAGCCAAATTCCCTCTCTCTCTCTCCCTCCACAATTTCGAATTCCCTCTCTCTCTGTCTCCATAATTTCTTCCACACTCTTCTATTGTACAATTATTCCTTAAGAATATTCTTGTACTATCCTTAATCCTACCCATCCCTAATTCCCACACACTCTCATGGAGACTCATACCCCTTTTTGTAAATGACACCATCCTCTCACACTCACTCCTTCATAAGAAATTGCAAACTTACTTAAAATAGAACATCCCATTCCTATTCTACCCTTAACTCTAATTTCACCCAAGATCCTATATAAGCCTACTCTCCCAAAATACAAAAGACAAGTTCATTTTTGCACAAAAACCTCTTCCTACCTCCTCTTCCACGAAATTCCCTCTCTCTCCCTCACCTCATTTTTTTCAATTTCTTCACTCAATCATCCATTAAAACACCTTTCCTACACTAAATCTTCCATCCTTCTTGCATTCTTTTCAAAGATTCACCTTCAAATTCAAGGATCAAGTTCAAAGTTGAAGATTGAAGAGTAGATTAAAAGGGTTTTGCATTCATTCATCTCATTTCCTTCCTTATTCTAGCTTGGAGTTGAGGTATACTTTAAAACCTAGCATCATCTTCCAATTTTAGCATCAAAGATGTAAATCATCACTTCATTTTGGCATCCCATTGCATTTTAATGTCATAATGTTAGCATAGTTGTTGTTATTGAGTGAGAGATGTATTTCAAGTATTTTGACAAACACTTCGGGAGGTTTGGGTGCTTGGAATGCTTCTCTCCTTTAGAATAAATTGTGTGTTGTTGTTATTTCACTCATTTCTTGTTTTTTTCATGAATAAAATGATGATTTGAAGCTTACTTCATTTCACATATTAGAGGAAAATTAGGATTTGTGTGGTTGTTATGCATTTCTTTGCTTGATCATGTGAATCATTGCCAAAAGTTTAATCTATGTTGTTCTCTTGCATTATCTTGTGTTTCCATGAATAAAATGAGATTTAGAGTTTATGTTAGTTTCGCATTTTTCAAAGAAATTAGGGTTTATGAGATTTTTGATGAGTTGGTTGTCTAATCTTGCAATTACTTGGAATTGAACCTTGATTATGATGTTTATTTGCTTAAAACTTGTTGTTCTCATGAATTTGCTTGCAAATCATGTCCTATGTTGATGATTGGCAAGAGGACTCTCACTTGTGCTTTGATGCACACTTTAAGTGTTGAGGATTGCCTAAGAGGATTCAATTTCTTTTGTGATTCCAAGTGAACAAGAATGCAAATTTAGGTTTCCTTTCCTTACCAATTGCTTTGATTACCAAAAACAACTTATAAATCATTATGAAAAGCTCTTGGTCATGCAAATAAGTAATTGTTTTGAAACAATTTTTGGTTTTGTGTTGATGATTTGGTAAGAGGATTTGACACCTATGCACTTGTGCATATCCCAGGTGTCAAAGATTACCTAAAGGGATTCAACACCCTAATTGTCTAAACTTGTCAATTTAGTCTTAAGACTTGCCTATGATCTTGCATGAGGCAAATGCCCTTTTAATTTATTCCTTCCATGTGGTTGATTGAAGAAATGTATTAGACATTGATGACATCAAAAAGATACCACATGGGTGCTTATGTCTAATGTTGATGTGAAATCCTTAGGGTTTTGCAAGTGATTCATTAGAAGTTTGATATCACTTGTGCTTTGAAATGCCCTTGCCTATTCACATATTGTGTCATAAATGCCTAGTTATGTTCATCCCATTGCCTAGCATCTTCAATAAGATGTGCAACTTAGGTTCATTTTCTTGCCCATTCATGCACTTTTGCCAAAATGTTCAACTTGGGTTCATTCATTGCCTATCTATGTACCGTGTCATAATGTGTGTAGTCTAGGTCCACTTTCAATCAAAAGCTTTTTCAAGCATCAAAATCATCCCCTAAACAAGAATCAATCTAATTGCGAAAACTCTTCAAAATCAAACTTTGTTAGTAGTCTTGCGAAGCCTTTGCTTGCATGATTATTAACAATGAGGTACTAGTGGCGATCACTTGGAGTCTTTGCTCAATTGATCATCATGAATGCCTAATTTTCCTAAAGACTTTCACTAAATCAAAAACTTTGTTAGTAGTCTTGCGAAGCCTTTGCTTGCATGATTATTAACAATGGAGTGCTAATGGTGGTCACTTGGAGCCTTTGCTCATTTGATCATCATGAAAGCTCAATTTTCACAATTAAACAAGATAAAAAAACAAAAACCTTTTTCTAGACAACCCAGAACTACGTAGCTTTGAATTCTCCATCGCACCGGGAGATACGTAGGAGCGGATACCCTCCGTCAAGCACAACAAACCCAAAACATTTTTCCTTTCAAAAACCAAGCACTTTTCCAAAATAAAACATTTTTCAAAAACAAGAACTACGTTGCTTCGAATTCTCCATCGCACCGGGAGATACGTAGAAGCGGATCCCCTTCGTCAAGCGCGAAAATTAAAGATTTTTCATTAAGTCGTTCATCAACAAAAGAGGTAAAAACAAAGCATTTTTCCGAATCAACTTTGCAAATCACATATTTGATTAAGGTAACCCTTCTTTGAAGGGACGTTATGAGGTGCTAATATCTTCCCCATACGTAATTAGACCCCTGAACCCAAATCTAATGGTTTCAAAGACCATTGCTTTCCAAAAAAGTTTTTTTCGATGTTTTACCTTTAAAAAATATTGGTAGCGACTCTAAAATCCCGTTGTGCGAAGAAAAATCCCTCCAAGGATTTTTCGGGGTGCGACAGGCATCAAACTAAGTTAATAAGCTTGATGCTACTATAGCAGCAACCAGAAAAATTGATGGTGCCGACCGTAGTAATCTTAGATGGGTCACTTGGTATCCTACTGGTGACAGATGTAGTGTTTTAAACGTGGATGGTAGTAGCATTGGCAACCCTGGTCCCTTAAGAATGGGAGGGCTGTTGCGGAATGAAGAGGGTCAATGGCTTTGGGGCTTCGTTGGCCACCTTGGTCATAAGGACAATCTCTTCGCGGAACTCATGGCTGTGTTGAAAGGATTGTGGCTGGCTTGGGAAAAGGGTTATTGAAGGCTAATTTGTTTCTCACACTCTTCTTTGGCAATAAGGTTAGTCACAGGTCCTATGAACAACCTTCATTGTTATGATGTTATTATTCAAAGCAGGATCTTTTACGGCAACAGTGGAGTGTCACCTTGGAGCACACACTTAGAGAGGGCAATTCGGTAGCAAACTTTTTAGCTAAGCATGGAAGCAGCATGGGGAGCAAGTGGATGGTGTTTGAGCAACCACTAGCAGGCATGGAGGGGATTCTCAACTCTGATGCCAGCAAAGTTCCTATTTTAAGACCTTAGTTTTTTTGTTTTTTCCTTTCCTTTGCCTTTATATATGTACCAAAAAAAACTAAATCAGTTCCTCAACGGTGAATCACTAGAATTAACCGTAGGATATATTATAAAACTTCACCAATGATTGAGATTTAATAATAGTTGATTCAATCTTAACCACTCATAACATCATGCATGATATCCTACGATCAATTTTAGTGGTTCACCGGTGAGCGATTTAGTTTAATCTCTCACCCTAAAAACACTAAAAAAACCCAAAATATCCAAAACCTATGATGTCTGGGGAACAGATTCTCTCCACTGAAATTTTTAGTGGGGAGTCGGGTGTTAAATCCTCATTATTCAATCTCATCTCTATTTTTTTTATATGTATTCCTAACTCTTTGTTTTATCGAATAAGTGGTTGAGATTTAACTACCGAAAAAAGTACTGGAGGCAATCCATACTCAATGTCTAAATAGCCACTTCAGGATCGTGCTAACACAATCGGGTAGATAGTTAATGGTTTTTCATTAACTAACATGGTTAATGAGCTATCCACAACTACACTATTTTGAATCACGTTACCAGCTAGGTGATTGCGAATTTCGGGTGTTCAAACAACACAACTATCATTTACTAGACAATAATGTATTTTTAATCCCTCGAGTATCGCATATATGAAATTTTAGTCTATTGGGTTCTAATTGTATGAGTTAAGATTGTGTGATTTTAGTCAATTAGGTTCAAGTTGTGTGAATTAAGTCATCCAGGCAATGTTTTAAAACTCGGACCGATGACCGACTCGGTGAAGGTACCGGGTCACCGGGTCAAGGGTCGGACCGAGGGGTCGACAGTTGAACCGCATGACCAAAACCGGGACCGCATGACTCGGACCCGGTCTCTATTTTGCGAATTTTCAACGCCTATATAGTATATATGCCTAAGTCCAATATGAGTATTGTCAAAAAAAAAATTAATATGAGTATTGTAAAAAAAATAACAATGAGTCCTATATATTGAATAATATCAATGAGTCCTATATATTTAGAATGTTTTAACAATATGAATTATCAATGAGTCTTATAAACTATGAATTGTCAAAAGAAACTATGAATTGTCAAAAGAAAAATCAACATGAGTCCTATAAACTATGAGAATATTTTCATGTAAATAAGTCCAATACGAGTATTGTCAAAAAAAATTTCAACGTGTGAAAGGAGGTATTCAATATATATACTTAAAACGCAAATATAACACAACAATCAGCGTAGCCTAATGGTTGTTAAATCTCTGACCTCTGCATCTCCCAGGTCGGGGGTTCGATCCCCCATTGTTTGATTTTGTTAAAAAATTCCAAAACTCGCGCACAGGAACCGGTTCACTCGCCACTCGCCCAGTCTTAGCTCGGTCGGTTCGCTCGCCCACAACCACCGAGTTGCCCAGTCACAACCGAGTAAGCTGCATATCCAGCGATAGGTCCGGTTGGGCCGGTCGAACCGGCCGGTCCGAGCCGGGTTTTAAAACACTGCATCCAGGTAGTTTGATTGTGTGACTTTGATCACATGATTTTAATCGATAATGTAACCGTTTTGGTTTTACGATTGTGTGATTTTCAACAAGAAATATTGGTCACATGTGACATGACAACATTTTGGTTAAAAAAATAAAAATTGGACAACAATTGGGCAATGAGTGCCTAAATTGCACAATTCTAATATCCGAAGGACCCAATTCGCACAATTGAAAATTGGGGGACCAAAATCACACAATCGCGATAGTTGAAGGCAATTTGCACAATTGGAACATGGGGTCTAGAACCGCAAATTCACAATACCTATAGGACTAAAAGTGCAATTGAGCATATTTATTTACTAGTAAATCCTTAGTTTAGTGTCTAATTTACATCGCATATTCTACTTAGGGGTGTCAAAATGGTCCATTTGTCCACCGGATATCCGGTCCATCCATAACAAAATCCATCCAATCCATCCATTACAAAAAAAAAATATTAATGGATTGGATTGAATCCATCCGTTTGATTTTGTGGATGGTTGTGATCCATCCATTGTATTTTCTAAATCCATTGGATTACAATAACTACAAAATCAAAATCCATTGGATAATTAATTTTTTTTAAACAAATCCATTGTATAATTATAAAAATACTTTTTTAAAAAAAAATATTTTTTTAAATATATTTTTTTCCAGAAATTTTTTTTAAAAAAATTCATTAAAAAATAATTTTTTTGACCAAAAATCATTCAAAAACTAATATAATATATAATATATATATATAATATAATATATATATAATAATAATATTGACTACACCGGAGGGCCACCGTGAACCACCACCGGCCACCGTCCGCCGCCGCCGAAACCACCACCGGCCGCCGGAGCGCTGCCGCCGAAACCACCGTCGACCGTCGGAGCTCCGCCGCCGGCCGCCGGAGCTCCGCCGCCGGCCACCGTGCCGGCCACCGGAGCTCCGCCGCCGGCCACCGTGCCGGCCGCCGGAGCTCCGCTGTCGGCCGCCGTGCCGGCCGCCGGAGCTCCGCCGTCGGCCACCGTGCCGGCCGCCGGAGCTCCGCCGCCGGCCGCCCCTACCACCACCACATATATAAATATATATTTATATATTATATTATATATAATATTAACAATATTATATATACATATAGTTATATATATATATATATATATATATATATATATATATATATTTATAAATCTAAAAATTCAATTTTATCAAAAAATAATAATAAATTTAATTTCTGCAAAAAAAAAATGTTAATTTTTTTTTTGACTCAAGATTTTTTTATCCAAAGATTTGTTTATATTTTAAATATATTAGTGGATGGATTGGATATCTATCCATAAAAAAATTGTAATTGGATGGATTGGATGAATTTTTTTGTAAACGGATGGATTGGATTGGTTTTTTTTGACACAATTTTAATGGATATAAATGGATAATGGATTGTTTTCAATCCATCCATTATAATCCAAATCCAAATCCATCCGATTCATCCATTTTGACACCCCTAATTCTACTTGGTCTTTAAACTATATGTGAATAAAAAATAACTTTTGAAGTTTCTAAAATCTATTTCATTAGTCTCAAAAAAGTCCCTAAAGTCTCAAAACTATATGTCGTTGTTGAGTTGGAATAAAGTTTTCTATCTGATTGTGTAAATGTTTTTTGATTGGTGCAATCATCTTCAACGCAACATCTTCTTTAATATAAGTATTTGAGTTGCTATTGGATAATTGAACGTTCTAACTATTCGAGATCTAAATAGTTGGTAACGAGGGAGTAGTTTGTTAATAGTTAGTTTCTCTGTATATAGGATGTAGTCACTTAATGTAAAGTCGCTTTTCTCATTTGTACTACTTATTCTTTTGATAATCAAGCTCTGTATCTCTTCTATTTACTTTTACATGAATGTCATGTTTTCCATGAAACATGGTTTCAAAGAAAATATTGTATCCTCCATGAATAGTTTTTCCACTGCTTTCCTTTTTCTATTTTAGTCTTAATTTTATTTTTCATTTTGTTTTTTGTTTAGTTTTGATCTTGTGCAGATAATTTGAAAAATTATGACATTACCGGTCATTGTTTCACTTTGTGGGACTTACCATCGAGCTTTGTTATAGATTATCTTAGCTCTAAAGATCAGGTTCTCTTTTAAAAAATATTTTACATCAGAAAGCTTTAATGAGATTTCTCTCCTTTTTTTTGCAAAAAAATATCCATTCCTTTTTTCTCGACAATATTTCAAAAGCAACTAGAAAACCTAATCCCAAATTATAGTTTCAATTATGAAGTTCACTTGCTTATTGATCGTTCTATATCCAAATTGGATTGTAAATCCCAGCCTTTATTTTTGTTCATTTTCCAATTGAATTTATGCAACCCCAAGTCATTCGATATCTTGATTCCCTTATAAAGTTTGGATAGGCCGTAAGTTAACGACTCTATCGCGTAGTAAAATATTGTTCCACATAGACTTAATATTAATTACCAATTTCTTCTCACGATAGTGATTAGCTAAAAAAATCGAATATTAGTAGAGATGATTTTAGTTTAAGAAAATTCAAAAATTATAAAACGTCCTAGGATTACGGGGTTCACCTCAATAATGGAATTATAAAACTAATCTTTTCTCTAAATCATGGGTATAATGAATTGGTAATAATTTTGTTTTGTCATATTTTTTTATTTTAAATACAAATTTTCTATTAAAATAAGATCCGGACATCCGGTATACTACCTTGCAAATATTAAAATATTTAATCTCAAAAAAAAAAATATTAAAATATTTTTTTGTCTTTAGTCTAAATGTTTGGATGGACGAATGCTCAGAAGGTAAGTAGAGCATTACGAGTTTGAATTCGCACTCCAACATACAAAATACTTACTTTATGTTACCAATAACAATAGATTTTTTGTAGTCTCATAGAATGACAAGTACCACTATAAACTTATATAAGCAAAATGGAGATTGTGAAGTCAAACATGAGTAACAAACAAAATCCTTCTTACAAATATACTACTTTGGTCGCTCCTCTGCTTTCTATATTTTCTATTTTCTATTTTCTATATAATCAAAAGATATGCGATCACATTTACATTTTTAAACATCATCAAATTTTGACATTTGTCATAATTTAGGGGCAAAATAGGTAATTCACCACATAAAGACAAAATGCTACAGTATCACTACAGTGACGTTTCTGACGCGCTACAGTACCGCTTATGTCACTCTACGGTACGCTACAGTGACGTTTCTGACGCGCTACAGTACCAATACAGTTTTTTTTTTAAATTCAATTTTTTAAAAAAAAATGATTTTTTAAAATAAAATCTTTTACACTGTTTTTTTTTTTAAAAAACGGTTGTCAATATTTTTATAAAAACAATTAATCACTATAAATCAATTTTCACTATTTTTATAATCTACTCAAACTACTAAAATTAATAAAATAATTAGTCACTATAAATCAATTAGCCACTGTCCATTGTCAAAAAAAGAATTGTAAAAAAACTTTAACCCCTACCAAAAATTGCAAAATAACTACTAAAACTAATCAATTTAACTACTGTTGTTAAAATCAATCAATTTAACCACTACAAAAAAATTATCAAATAACTATTTTATAATTACTAAAAAAGAGTAAAATGTCAATGGGAATGCCAACGGGAGTGGCAACGAGAGCGCCAATGGGAGGCAACGAGAGCGCCAACGGAAGAGGCCACGGGAGTGGCAACGATAGAGGGACAAAAAAGTGAGGGACAAAAAACTGATTGAAAACTGCAATCAGAATCTGTAACTGACGCAGCAAAAGGACGAAAAACACTAAATTTTAAAACCAACTTTTTTTTCAGTTTTTTTTTCATTTTTTTCTTCAGTTTTTCTTTCCATAAAAAATCACTTTTTTGTCAGTTTTTTTTTACTAAAAACATAATCCTTTTTAACTATTTCTATAATTTACTCAAACTACTAAAATTAATCAATTTAACTACTACCAATTGTCAAAAAAAAACCATACCTCTAACAATAGTTTCAAAATTATTTATTCCAAAAAAATAAATTATTAAATTAATATCACACTCAATAATTAAATAATTTAAAATTTACTATTTACAATAATCTCTCTATTAAAACTACTAAAATTAATCAAAATTTCATGTAATAAATAAAATCAATCAATTTAACCACTAACAATTGTAATATTAAATCATATAGAAAAAAAGGAGAAAACATGTGGCAACGAGATCGGCAACGAGAGACTGACAACGAGATCGGCAACGAGAGCGGCAACGGGAGTGCCAACATGAGAGGGAACGAGAGCGCCAGAGTGCCAACGGGAAAGTGCCAACAAGAGAGGGAACAAGAGCGACGGGGCTTCATATTTTACATTTTACTCCATTATTAATATTATAAGCAGATACCGATTTTGTTTTAACTTTTTGCAACACAACTATTTTAGTAAATTCACCGCTAAAAGACAAAATTTGCAACACAACGAGAGCGACAATGCGAGTCTGGTAATGAAATCGACAACGAGAGCGACAACGAGAACATGAGTGGGAACACGAGAGGCAAGGAGAGCGCCAACGTGGATGCATATTTTAAAAAATCTTATTTTATTTTTTCTTCATTTTTGCTCCATCTAAAATTTATTATTTACTATAATCTCTCTATTAAAACAATTAAAATCAACCAATTTAACCACTAAGAATTATAAAAATACAACTTTAGCCACTACCAAACTTTACAAAATAACTTACCTATAATTAAACGAATATGATTTAGTTAATATTAAATCATATAGAATAATATGAGTTAACATGTGGCAACGAGAGCGACAACGAGAGACTGGCAATGGGAGATGCAACATGAGTGGCAACGAAAGAGGTAACGAGAGCGCCAACGGGAGGGTCAACGAGTATGCAAACGGGAGTGTCAACGAGGATGCATATTTTACCTCTAATGTCTAAATACATTATTATGGATCAATGTAATTCTGATTGTTAATCTCCTTTATTTTCTTCGACTCAATATAATTTTTATTTGTATCTTATATGACATAATACCTATATCTTTCCACTTTGAATTTCAAATCATACATTTTGAACATTGTTCACAACTTATGATTATCTTCCAAATTACTATTATGACTTCATGGAAATACACCGACCATACAGTATCACCCGTGCGTATGCACGGGTAAAATACTAGTTATCTTTATTTTAAGGTTGTTTTATACAAAAACTAATGAAATTTGTTTTTGATAAAGTTATAAATCACTTTCCTATTATACCCTTAAATGTTTAGTACTCTTTTTTTTGGTACATAAATGTTTAATACTCTTATAACTTGTAATTATCAAAATGAAAACTAAAAAGCAAATTAAAAAGAAAGGGGGAGTAATTGGTAAGATGTATTTAAGATGTATTTAAGCACTATAAATTAATGTTATCAGAAAATAAAAGATGCATGTAAGCTAATCATCACCGTTCGCCTAGCGGATTAATCTACCCTAGGACATGGGGGGTCGACCCGGTGCTCCCGGGTTCGATTCTCGCAGTAGACAAACTCGGTATTGGCCAATACAAAATTTGATTCTAAGCACGAGCAGAGATTAGTCTTTATTTGAAACCGTTGGGATACTATGTAGATAGCCGGTGATGATCTAAAAAAATGTATGTAAGCCTTAAATAAAAAGGAACAATTAAAAAGGAAGGGGGAGTAATTGGTAAGATGTATTTAAGCACTATTAATTAATGTTATCAGAAAATAAAAGATGTATGTAAATTTTAAATTTTAAATAAGCCCCACATTAAAAAAAAGAAGAGTCTAAACAAGTCTTGAATAAATCAACGGGTGAAAGAAAATTGGAGCAGAAAAAGAAAAGAAAAACACGAAATGAGTTAAATTACTATTTTATAATTTTATAGAAAGAATAGAATTAGAATATTCACACGCAAGCTTGTTTTTCGCCTGTGGATTCATTTTGGTTTAGATATTTATCTCTTTTTCACCGCAAAATTTGCGTGTTTGGTAGCAAGGAGGAAAACGCAACAAAGGAACAGGTTTTGATTCAACTCGGAAAAACGCGGAGAGAAAATCTACAAAGACGAAAAGAGATCTTCGAAAAGGTAAACGAAACCTCCCTTGAAAATCGAACATCTCCGTCATTCTTATCCGATTATTCGCTCATTGTTTTTGAAAATCGCTTTTTCTGATCTATTTGCTTGCGGATTATTATAATTAAATTGAAGAACGTTTTTATTCGAGGCAATCGCTCAATTTTCATATATCAATTCTTTGTTATCTGGAATTTGGATTTCATTTGAGCTTTGGTTGGTGCGATCTCGCCTATTTTGATCAGATTTCAATTGGATCACCATTCATTTCGTTCTGTGAATTTGATCTCTTGTTTTCTTTTTCTGTTTTAGCTGGTCGTGATTGTATTGCATGATAAAGGCAGACATAAGAGAGAGAGGGAGAGAGAGAGAGAGAGAGAGAGAGAGAGAGAGAGAGAGAGAGAGAGATTTTGGAAGCATCGTTTTGTTTGTTGAGTTGAGCATTTAGAATGTCTGCAACTATGAGAAGAAGTTCATCATGGGCAGAATCTGCTGAGAATTCTTCATCTTCAAATGCCTCGGGGGCACGCCCTAGCAAGCCATCATATGTTCCTCCGCATCTTCGAAATAGGTCAATGGCTTCGGAGCTTCCTTCTGCTGCGGCGGCTAATGCTAATGAGAGGGGTTCGACTCCATGGGGCACTAGGCCCGATGTTGTTGGCAATGGCACTGGTAGGCAAGGATATGGTCATACTTCTGCTTCTGGTGGAGGGTGGAACAATAGAGGGCCAAGGGCAGGGAGAGAGCGTGGGGGAAGGCGTGAGGTGAATCCTTTTGAGAATGATGAAGAGGAATCTTTTAGTGAGGTAGAGAACACGGGGATTAACTTTGATGCTTATGATGATATCCCTGTGGAGACTAGTGGGGACAATGTGCCTCCTCCTGTGAATACATTTGCGGAAATTGATTTGGGTGATGCATTGAATCAAAACATACAGAGATGCAAGTATGTGAAACCAACCCCGGTTCAGAGGTATGCCATACCCATTTCTCTCTGCGGCAGAGATTTGATGGCTTGTGCTCAGACCGGGTCAGGAAAGACAGCTGCCTTTTGCTTTCCTATTATAAGTGGAATCCTCAGGGAGCAGTATGACCAGAGACCACGTATGGCACGGACTGCTTTCCCTCTTGCGCTTATCCTCTCCCCTACCCGGGAGCTTTCGTGTCAGGTCCAAATGCAACTCTAATTTTAGTTTCTTCTTTCATAACATGTGTCTCACTATCTGTTCTGTATCTAAAATATACCGATATTTGTTTTCCCTATCTCTCAGATACATGATGAGGCCAAAAAGTTTTCTTATCAAACTGGTGTAAAGGTCGTAGTTGCTTATGGAGGAGCACCAATCACCCAACAGGTTATTTTTTACCCACTCATGTTCTAGGCACTTCAATTTACTATTTTTAACCATTTTGTTTAGTTCTATATAATTTGTTTTGATTCACAGTTTTCTAGCATCACCTCGTTGACACCAAAGTTCATGCCAATGCATGCGATGTTTGTATCTAAAATGTTTAAATAATATGAGTAACCATGCATTCCTTTGCTATGATTATATGTCTTTTTGGCTTTGTATTATGTGTTATACTGCTGTACTTTTGCATGTGCACTACTTTAATTAGGTAATAATATTGTGTCACATTGTTCAGTTGCGGGAGCTTGAGAGAGGAGTTGATATTCTGGTAGCAACTCCTGGACGATTGGTGGATTTGCTCGAGAGAGCTAGGGTTTCATTGCAGATGGTAAGATATTTGGCTCTTGATGAGGCAGATAGGATGCTGGATATGGGTTTTGAGCCTCAAATAAGAAAGATAGTTGAACAAATGGACATGCCTCCTCCTGGCATGAGACAGACACTGCTGTTTAGTGCCACATTTCCCAAAGAGATACAGGTATTTCACGACTTGTACTCAGATTCTCAACTTGATTATTTTTTTGCACAAGGACCTCCCCTCCCTAAAACACATTTTTTGTGTTTGTTTTCCAAGCTTATTATCAAACTACTATAACAAGTGCTTTTTCGGTATTTCTATGTCCGACTGTTCGCTGTTTCTATAATTTGAAATGGATATAGGAACTTTATTACTTCACTTTTGCCTCATGGAAATTGTAAGGTGTTTGAACAACTACTTTAGAGCTTAAAACCTACAAAAGACTGCCCCCAGCACTAGCAATGTCTAAAGTGGGGGAAAGGCGGGGCAAAATTTCCTTTATTAATTGACATTGTTGAATTATCGAATATTGATAACTTTGTGGAAGTCCTGGTTTGGCATGGATATGCATGGAACAATTGCTTTCAATTTTTGAACTTACTCATGTCAAGCTTTTTCATTTTTGGACAAAGGTTCATTTCTACAGTTTAATGATTGTCCAGGTCAGATTTAATGAGATGTCTTTTGCTCAGAGTCTTCCCATACTCCGTCTTCCATCTTGGGCTCATCTAGTGTAGTCCTCAAGAAAAGTCTAGGCGTGAATTCTCTCCTTTATAAACACTTTTCTTCCATTGCTAATATTTAAATATTTGATTTTGAGTTGAAAAATAACTCTTGGAGAGAAGTCTAAATCTAAAATTTGTTTCACTGGGGTGGAAGTGGAACGCCAATGCTATATGCCAAGTGCCAACTATGTCTGTTATGTAGATTAATATGTTTATATAACCAAGCTGCTTTTAAAATTGTATTGTTGCAAGTGGCACTTGATTTTGAAAAGGTGAAAATGTTGATGCCTATAACCAAGCTGCATTCACTTGGCAGATGCAAACAATGACACTGCTCTGTTTATTATTTGTTGACTGGATATATTATGTAGATAGTCCAGGATAGTGATGGTGAGCCAGGATGAAATGACGGTGATGTAGTTTTGGGTAGATGTTGTAACATACTTAAGTTTGGCTGTGTTTGACTCTGAAAGGAGTCATGAAATTCTATGCTGAGGATAACACCTTCTATGTGAGATAGAAACTCTAATCAAAAGAGCTTGGGTTGTTGACACACGATAACCGTGTTGCAATCAGCTAGATGTAATTTGTCTTAGCTACACGGTACAATAATGATTATGATATCTCTTCATTTGAATGCAGGGACTTGCATCAGATTTTCTTTCAAATTACGTGTTTCTGGCTGTTGGAAGGGTTGGTTCAAGTACTGATCTAATTGCCCAAAGAGTAGAATATGTGCTTGATTCAGACAAGAGAAGCCACCTCATGGACCTTCTTCATGCTCAGAGGGAAACTGGATTGTATGGCAAGGTAATCTGTCACCCGTGCATACTGCTGTTATTCAGGCTTGTACCTGTGTATGCCATGGTTTATATTTTGTTAGTGATATTCACTAATTTTTTAAACTGATGCTGCACCTGTACAGCTGTTTATTAAGAGTAGGCACGTTTGATTTATCATTTCTCACGCTCATAATTTTAAGGATTTTTGGGTGTTTTTTGCAGCAAGGTCTGACTTTAGTTTTTGTGGAAACAAAGAAAGGAGCCGATGCATTGGAACACTGCTTGTGTGTTAATGGGTTTCCTGCAACTTGCATTCATGGTGACAGAACACAGCAAGTGAGTCTGTTTAGCTAATTGTAGTTTATGTTTAATTGCAAACATGTCAGCAATGTGATAACATTAAAATTGTTGGCAACCTTGATTCGTTTTATATTTCCTTGCTGACAACTTTCTAGTACTTATAATGTTGGGTACATTAAGTTATTTTATTTTTTAAAATTGTTGGCAACCATGATATTATTACGTTTCAACTTTTGTGAGAAATGAAAATTAATTTGTCTGTGGCTGCTTCTAATTGAAATCATTACTTATGATTTGCCATGAAACAATAGTTATTGAATCCCCCATCTTTGATGCTTTCCCAGATATTGCGTTAGAACTTCTGAATTAAAACTTGTCCTCTCCGGAAAAATAAATGTGTACAATGTAATGGTTCTGTGCAGGAAAGAGAACAAGCATTGAGGTCGTTCAAGACTGGAAACACACCAATTCTAGTGGCAACAGACGTCGCTGCACGTGGTCTTGATATTCCGCGGGTTGCACATGTGGTAAATTTTGATCTTCCCAACGACATTGATGATTATGTGCACCGGATAGGAAGAACAGGGCGAGCTGGTAAAATGGGATTAGCAACAGCCTTCTTTAATGAAAGTAATCTGTCCATGGCTAAACCATTGGCTGATCTAATGCAAGAGGCAAATCAAGAAGTACCTGCCTGGCTCACCCGTTATGCAGCAAAGGCCTCTTATGGCGGTGGCAATAGAAATAGGCGGAGTGGGGGAGCTCGTTTTGGTGGCCGTGATGTTAGGAAGGAGAGCTCATTTAATAAAGGAACAGATTACTATGGTGGAACTGGTGGTTATGGTGTTCCTGGCAATTATGGTGGAGGGTATAGGTCAAGGTGTGACAAGTGCTTGGGATTAGATTAGTGTGACATTACTAATTCATTCTCTTGTTGAGTGTATATAAACTTCAGACTTGTAATGTTGTAAAGTTGTATCTTCTATTCTTCTCAATCACGGTTTCCCTGAATCCATGCATTCCTTATGAAATCTTTTTCATAGGAAAGATTTACAATTGGTCTGGGTTTGCTAGTTAGGCAGATAGGGTTGGTCCTGGTTTCATAGGCTGATATTACTGTCTATTGTGGGTAGCATGCAGTGTTTTGAATTCTGATAGGTCCTTAATTTTCGGCAGTCTTACGTCAGGAGTTAACCCTAATTAGCATGCACATATTGATATGATTATTTGATTATTCTGTTAACTGATCGGTCCTGCACTTTTTTTTTAATGAAAACAGGGCTAAGTTATTTCATTACTAATAATAGATTGAGTATATGTTATGATGAAAATATGGGAGCTAGCTAAAAAAATGCCCACTCTAACTATACAAAGAGTAACCTCATTTTAATTTTCTTCTAGTAAACTCAATACGAGAGGTTGGCTTGTGTTGACTAAAGGGACATTTGGAAGGAGTTATTATGAAGGAGATTTGGGGTTCGATCTCCATACATCTCCACTCCCTTTAACAAGGGACTTAGATCATCTCCTTTTCACTTACTCTATATCTCCTTCTATCCTCTATCTCTCTCTTAAATTAATTCTCTCTCATCATTATTTATAATTTTTTAATTATTTTTTCTCTCCTCCCACCTTTATATTTTGTGATTGAGAGGAAGGAGGGAATTAGAGGATCCAAACACCTCTAACTAGTAGCATCTAACACACTAACCACTAGACTATGCTTATAAAAAAACTCAACAAGAGTTTTTTTTTTGTACGAATGAGAGTAAGATATGTCTACATTCTAAAAGTACGGTGCCAAAATTTGAGACATCATTTTTGGGTGATAAATTATCAATCACCATTTTGGAATCTAGCTCAAAGCCAACATTTTGTAAGGGCTAATTTAAAATAGAAAGAGAACAATAAACGGTCAATTTAAATGTAAATAGAAAAATAGACGACAAATTTGAAATATAAACAAAAACATAAAGAACTTAACGAGAAAAAAGAAGTTAAAAAACAAATCTAACTTTTTTTCTAGCTAAAACAAATCCAAAATTTGACCATAATATTTTGTTTCGTAATTTTTATTTTAACGAAAGTTACAAAAAATTAAAATAGATTTTATTTATTCGTGTAAGGGGTATATATATATTGCAAATGCAAAACCCGTGTCGAGCAAACGAGAAGAAGAATGGGGGAAAGAAGAGAGGTAACGGAGGATGAGGATGATGATGGTGTTTGGTACAGAGAGACTGCCCCAAAGGTTTTCAAAATCGTATGCTCAACGTTACCTCTCACTCACACAGACCTCGTTTCTCTCCTCCTCGTTAGTCCCTTCCTTGATCGGACCCTCCTCTCTTGTCAACCCCTTTGGCAGGTTACCTTACCTCTCTCTTCACTTCTCCTTTTCATTCATTCATTTTTATTTATTTATTTATTTATTTCCATTTTTTCATATCAGTAATCTTTTTATTTTATTATAATCAGTCGCTCAATTTTCGCGAGTTGAGTAATGCAGGGAATCGCCTTATAGCTGCTCTTTCTCTGGTACTATAAATCGACTTCACTTTGATTAAATTACTAATGCTATTTATTTATTTATTTGTTTAAACACAATATTTTGGAAGTACAAATATCACTAAGGGCTTTGCTTGCTCTTTGTTTATTTGTTTGATCTTTTATTTTTTCCCCCAACTTTTTGTGGTTAATAGTGTGTTTGGGTTGGAATTTGATTGCTTCTTGTAGCCTAGATATCGCCATGTAAAGCAAATTAACCTCGAATTTGCGCGAGATGTTGAAGATACACATCTCATACTTATTAAGGATAAGGTAAGGGACATCTTTTTTATTCATTTATGAATGTGAATTTTGAATTGTATTAGTTCAACAGAGATGTCTATATCTTATATTTTCCCACTATTTTAATTTTGTATTGTATTACTATAGCTTGAATGTGATTCTGACCAAAGAATTTTAAGCATTTATAGTGTTTTGATTCTCTACAAAGCTTGGAGTCTTTAAATCTGAATGGATGTCAAAAAATATCAGATACAGGAATTGAAGCAATAACCAGTTGTTGTCCTCAGCTCAAAACTTTTTCCATCTACTGGAATGTCAGGTGCTGTAAATTATCCTTAATGTGTAATGTCTAAGTTAGCAGTCGAAAAATGACGCTTGAGTTTGAAAGTAAGTTCTTAGCAACAATACTGACATATGAGTCATAATATTCCAGGGTAACTGATCCAGGACTACAACATATAGTGAGGAACTGCAAACACATCATTGATTTGAATATAAGTGGCTGTAAGGTACGTGACACGTCTTGGTTTCGTAGTTTTGTATCACATTATTACTATTTAGTGTTGATTTTTAAAGGTTTGTTTACATGTACATAAACAAAAAGAAATGCACACAGAGCACTCTCTCTACTTTTCTCTAATTCTCTGAATTCTATTGTAGGGATGAGTAACATAACAAACATGTTTAAGCCTGATAGTATTTTTTTTGAAATTCGGTTCTTATTTCTTCTAAACTAAGTACTTTTTATATGATAATTGCAGAATATTTCAGACCTAGGTGTAAAATTAATTGCCGAGAATTACGTCGAACTAGAGTCGCTAAACTTGACAAGGTGCATCAAGTTAACCGATAATGGTTTGAAGCAGTTATTGCACAGATGCCTATCTCTGCAGAGTTTGAATCTCTATGCACTGTCCAGGTAGGTATTGGGACCCAACATATTTAATTTCAAGTTGTTTTGACCTAGAATCCGATTAATTCTCGACATTATTCTTGTTCAGTTTCACAGATGAAGCTTACAAGAAAATAAGCCTTCTGACATGTCTCAAGTTTTTGGATCTCTGTGGGGCCCAGGTAAAATCTCGGGCTTTCGGAGATTCCTCGATACAGCCCTATTTCTCTATCTAATGCAAACTGCTCTGATAGAAAAAAAGTTTGGCTTGCAGAATCTTTCAGATGAAGGACTTCAATGTATTTCTAAATGCAAGAACCTTGTCTCCCTCAATCTGACTTGGTAAATTGATCATCGACATTAATATCTCTGTTTATCTCGTTTTATGAAAGTAACGGAGCCGTTTCTAATTTCACGTGATAGGTGTGTACGTGTGACTGATGAGGGAGTGATAGCCATTGCACAGAGTTGCACATCTCTGGAATTTCTAAGGTATATCATAATTTGAGAAGTTTGTTGCACTTGGATATTTAGTACTGGATGGTGCCCTCTGGACTTGAAAAACATTTGACTGGCATTGACGTATTACAAATACATGTGCTTCCCCATGATATATAGTAGAATTTGTATGCTCACTTTTTTATTTCGAGAAGGAGCATTTTAACGTCCCCTGCATCAATTTTTGTAAAACTTTATCTGTCAGTTCAGCTGAGCAATAGATACCTGATGTAATTTAACTAGGTTGAGACTTGAGATCTATGAAGCACTGACACGGGCACCGACACCGGACACGGACACACAGACACCAGTTTTAATCTAGAAAATACAAGTAATTGAAGTGTCAGTGTCGGTGTCCGACACGATACCTGTCGAAAATCGGATATGTCTTCCACCGGAAGTGTTGGTGCTACAGAGCTTGGGATGGGTGGCTGTGTCCCAGATTGAATAATATGAGATGCTTAGTAGAGTATTTAAGTGGCTTGGTTCTCCCTCATTGATAACTTGTCTTTAAGGAAGGATTTCTCGTGTGTTTAGATGTTTGATAGGTGAGTAAAGCATTGTAGAGTGCAACCGCCAAGATGGAAGCTCTCTAGGACGGTCCTACAATAGGGAGTTGGGTATAAATATAAGGATAAGCACCCAAAGAACCAAGTTACATTAATACTCGACCGAACATCTCATATTATTTCGATGTGAAACTTAGCCCCGATAACATAATACACAAGGCTCTTTCAAAGGCCCTATTAGAAGACCACAACAAAGTTGTTTTTAAATCATAATTATAAGGTGACTGATAAATTGTTACATACACAACCAATGCATGCATATCATTTGTACAGTGGCAGCATGACATGACCTCTATAATAATTTGTTATCCTGAAATCACTTCTCTTGCTGATGAGTTGAAAGAACTTATTTGCAGCTTGTTTGGAATAATTGGTGTGACTGATAAATGTCTAGAGGCACTCTCAAAGTCATGTTCCCACAAAATTACAACCCTTGATGTGAACGGTTGTATTGGCATAAAGGCAAATTCTTACTTACCTCTATATATGTGAAATTACAAGTGTTAACCTGACCATTTTTTTTCTAATAGTTTTTTTCTCCCTTGCAGAAACGAAGTCGCCAAGAATTGCTTCAATTGTTTCCAAATTTGACATGCTTTAAAGTGCATAGTTAAATGTTTAGTTAGTGAAATTTTGGTTACAAAATTAGTCTCTTCTAGATGTCCCCTTTATATAATGGATAAGCTTCATTAACATTGTTTATCCATATATGGAAATGACTTTTTTCTCCTTAAAATTAAATAATAACGAATACTTTTCTTTGTCAAGAGAATACTTGTCTTTGTTATTAGGGGATTTGTTCTATTTTCAATGATACATTCTAATCAAACTACATTGAATGAAATCGTGGATTGGTTGTCTTGATTGTAGGAAAAGATAACAAATTTCATCTATTTCAAGAATATTTTTCCTCACTGCATAAGTGATTATAGTGATCAAATTTGGCTATCCAAACACAAACTAAACATGCCCCACGAAACTCTTTTTTTTTTCTTTCTGAAGGGGATCTAAAGAGAAACAAATCAAGTGTTTGAATGTGTATTTGCAAACTTAATTAAAGATCTGCACTAGTAAAATTAATTTTAATTAAAAGTAAATTTGAAATGAAATAATTTTTGACAAACAGTGTTTGAAGAGTTTTGATTAAAATCATTTCAATTGATAAGTACTAAAACAGTATAAAACACATATTCAAGTCTTAGTTGAAAATAAATGGAAAAGTTTCACCACATAAAATTCTTGTGAAGTTTACCCAAATTCCATATAAAGACTTTGTATCATAAAAAATGACGGTAAGCTAACTAATATCAGATGCTTTTGTTGATACAGATTAACTTATGATAGATGAGCTAGTGAATAAAATTTGAAGTGTGTATTAAACTAACTGGCAAATGCAAAATGGGATCAACATGTTTTTAGTTAAATCTTAAATTCCTTTTATCATTAAAAATGACAATATTCATAAATTATTATTGTAAAAAGCTAATGTTAATTAAACTAACTTTGAAAATGTTATCCCAGATAGGTAGCTTAGTTGGCGAGCTAAGAGAAACTAACATTCTCTCCTCTCCACTAACATTGCTTATAAAAAAAAAGAAAACTTTGAAAATGTTTAGAAATTAGAATTATATTTTATATTTGGATAATATAAATTATCTACTTATTTATTACTGACCATCAATAAATGTTTTTATTAGTTAAAACTACTATTTTAAATCTTTTTATTTTATTTTTATTTATTTATAAAATATATGAATTATAAAAACATCTCACAAATGTATATAACTATTGAAATAAATATATGAATTAGTATTTTATTTTTACTTTTTTAAGAAGTTTTAAAAGTTTATTTAATAGAGGATAGGAGAAATTAAGGGTATGGATTCCCTATCTAGGATGGAAAAAGACACCTACAAATGTATATAATTTTTTATTTTTATACTCTCCTCTTAAGCCTAAATTAACCTAAGTTGGATATCTTTTTCCCCTTAAAGTTAGAGAATTCATTTGTTTTACATTTTAAAGATGAGCAAAAGTCAAAACAAATTAAAGTTGGATGCTAATTTTGTGCGTTGAATTTTTTTTTAAAGATAAAACTCACAGACTGTGAGGTTCAAAATTTAAACCTAAATGATGATATTCAAAATTTAAACCTAAAGATAAAACTCACAGACTGTGAGGTTCAAAATTCAAAACTAAGTCTTACAAATTTTTGCGCATTGGATTTTGTTGCCTTTACCTTTGTCCTTGATTTGAACAATGGAGTAAAAATAAGATAAAATTTTAAACGTTACATGTCACCAGACGAAACTTTAAATAGCTATTTTTTTTGAAAAATACTATAAACTATTGGAAAAAACTGTTTAACATCTACTAGTTAACAAACAACTCGATATGCTAATGATACGAGTTACCAAACATAGCGTTAGAAAACTTTGGCTTTTGTTAATACTTAAGAACCCAATTCTTGTCAAAAATATTTAGAACCCAATTATTTAGGATTAAAAAGTTGAAACTTCTTTTTGTTGAAATTCCATTTTGTTGAAAACAAAAGTAGCTTTCTGAAGCTAGTTAAGCAATTTGTTATTCCTCTCAAGTATAGTTCCATTATAATTATATAATTAAATTCATCTTTTTATATATTATATTAAATTAAGTGATAAAATTCAGGCAAAATCAATTTTTGAACTAAAATTATTATTTATATATTTCGTGTGATACAGATTATTAAAAAAAATTATGCATGTATCTCATTGACTAAAAATGTTAATGTTTTTGAAAAAAAACGTAATCAACATAGATAATTATCCCAAAATTATACAAGCATTTTATCATTTTATATTTGGAGGAAATGCAAAGATTTTCTTGCAGGGATTGACTTTGGTTTTTTTGACAAAAATCAAGTAATTGACTGGTAATGCGCCATTTTAATTTTTACAATCGCTAATAGTAAGCATCTCTTCGTTAAGCGTTTTTTGCTGTTAGCCTGTTACTGATGTAGCTACAGTTCAAATCTCATTCCCATGTTAAGCAACTCCCTTCCCTATTGCATAGAATTTTCCTACTTCATTATCGATTACACCATTCCAAATTTGCCAAGATTCTGACAAATAAAGCCACAAGAATTGCGAAGTTTTTTTTTTCCAAAATGTGATGAATTTCATTACTTGGGCAAGGCCCAAATCAAAAATTGCGAAGTTTTGAAGATTGCCACTAAGATGTGAGATATTAAAGCCCTGGGTTCACCTGCCACTAGATCGGAAAGAGTTAGTTTGTTCACTTGGTTGTATTGGAATCTTAGTAATTTATGAAGAAGATTCTACCTTTAGAAGGAAAATGATTTGAAGGGAAGGTGAGGGACACGGATAAAGACTAAAAAGACATTATCATAATTTTTCTATGAGATAAAGGTGACATGATACAAAGCAGATCACTGCAAGGATCCCTCATGGAGATACCTGGAAAATACATGCATGATCCACCGTTCTTGCAATAACTTAGAAACCAAATGCTTCTTTCAGCCTTTTACTTTATGTATCTCTGGATCTGACCTACATAAAAGATTGACAACTATCATCAATATTGAATTCAATCGTCCTAAAACAAAAGCATGCAGACCAACACTATAATGTGGTATTAGGGCAACTGTTCTGTTAAAATTATCACGTGAAGATTCTTTATAACCCATATTAATTTAATCTTAATTAGGTTTTCACCAGCACACTGGTGTGAATGATATTACTTAAGTTAACCTTCATTTGGATTAGATTCTGAAAAAAAATCATCTTCCCGTTGCTCAAATTTAACAAGTTTAACAAAAAGGAGGGGAAATTTTCAAAGCTTTTCAAAGTCAAACATTGGATGTATCACAATCCACAGCAATTACAGGATTCGAATACATCAGATACGACGAAGTTTTACATGGGTGGATGTGATACATTCACAGTGTGTCAATTTCAGGATCGTGCAGTTTTACTTCAAATGGTACAAGCATTGCTTGTAACTTTTAGGACTTCAGGTAGCAAAGTGATTTCTACACTGTAAATCAAAACTAGGAGGCCCTAATTTAAGTACTTTGAAGCTCCACCATCTCAGTATTTTCATCCATTATATACTTATTCTCACACAACCTAATTAAGTTAACCATTTTTCTGATAATAAACACGAGGTGCCCAGCTATTAGAGTTTAGAAGGAATCAACTACAAATTCCTGAACCATGTAAACCTTAAGCCATCCAGATATTTATAACGAAAAAGGAATGAAAATGGCTTAACAACGTCAATACCAATCAAGCAAAAATAATAGTATGGGAATAGGAAGGTAGGAGTAAGGGTGGTTCCTACCTTAAAGTGTCAATGCCTAGATTTATTCTTGCAGCAACGAAACTCAGCTAAGAGAGCTATATGATCTGAGGACCATCCAGGTGAAGGAAGTGCGGTGTCCTTCCTCAAACTATCCTCATCCAATAACTCTAACAATGACTCTACAACCAATGAGTCCGCTGAAACCAAAACCCATAACCCTTCATAAAAAAGTGAGCAACAAATTAGATTTATCAAAATGATGTAACATGGCAATATAGCTCACCTGTGTAAAATATGTAATCTAGAGTGCCAATAAAATCTCTGGTGACGCTTGTGAATAAAGGTTCATTTGTTCCGCCATCCAGTCTCCTTTTATGTTGCTCAAATCCAGGACCAACCGTTCTTGCAAAAGACGAGTATGCACTGACCTAAAATTTGAGGTTACACACAGCCAATATAAATTAATAGAGAAAAAGTTGATAAAAATACATAAGTAAAATGAAAAAAAAAAAGATTTTAAGCAATATCTTAAGGGGATGCACTTCGATGAATAAATTACCAGTGGCAACTGATGAACCAACTTGGTATGAGGGCGTAAGATATTAAGTGGGTCAACTGCTAAATCAGGGTGTGATGGATCTACCTTCCCCATTGCAACAAGTGTATGAGGAGCACTGCAACAAAATTCAGCATAACCTTTATATACACAAATTATTTATACAAATAAATAAACATGGCAAATCAAAAATAATCACTTTTTAATTAAGAGAAAAAAGAAGTCAGCGAACCTTCCTGGAATTGAATTGAAGTCCCCACAAACCATCATTGGAATGTCTGCACTTGCAGCTATTTTTTCCAACCCTTTTAAGAGAGTATGCACCTAAAAAGGAAGGGGAGAAAATTAGTAACTGCTATACACAAAATAAAATAAAATGCTCAAGTGAACAAACCAAAGAAACAGCTTACCTGCCAAAGTTTGACATCCTTTAAATCTTGCTGGACATTTACATGTGTATTTGCCTAAGTCCACAAGCAATATATACAAGTTAATAGCAAAATTACTAAAAAAAATTGTTTTTGAGCTAAAGCTGAAAATGGGGGCAACAAGATGGGAGAAACAACATATCTTTCTTAGAGGAAGAGAAAAATTATGGTTTTAGAGAGAAACTCTGAAACCAAACAAATAACATGGTCTTTTGTATGAAATTTTAGAGCTAATATGAGTATATGAGGAAAAGAAAAGATCTACTCTATAAATATTTTATACAGGACTAAACCAACAGAAAAATAAGAAGCCACAGTAGTCACCAAGGAAAAATTACATAACCTACGCCCCCCCCTCTCTCTCCCTCTCTCTACATGTATTGCCCTTCCCAGATATTTGACAATGGCCACTATTGATGACAATGGATAATTAAGAATTAAGAAATTAAGAAATAATCAACTACTTGACAATCGCCATAAATTACTAGATAAGCTTTTGGGGATGAGTAAATAATGCAATTACAATCAGGTACTGAGGATCAAATACTAAATAAAAAACACGCATTGTCGCGATAGTATGAACAAATACAGGCACCTATAGGTCATAAATTATTAAATTATAGAAACATAAAAGAGCTTACCACACAAATAAGCTGTCGTTTCCCAAGGTTATCAACTGGCTGATTGTTAACTTTTGCTTCTAGAACCACTATTAGAGCAATATTATCCTAAGAATACAATGAAATAATGGTAAGCAGCAGTCACACGAGACTATCTATCCCAAAATAGTATAACTGAAATGTAATCTTTGGTGAAAGAAGCCACCTTGACGAGTCGATTCAAGGCAGTTTTCTTCTGAGTGGTTGGGATCATAGCATCTGTTAAAGACTGTGCAGCCTTATTAAACTCAACCTGCATGCAAGCACATATGATTCTAGTTTGTGTACAGATGGCACTGAATGGACTGAATAAAAATCAATTCCCACCTCATATTTCTTCACATGTGAAAATCTGTCTCTACGGAAAAATGTTGCACAGCCGTCAATTGTGTTGTTGCTGGATGCCTGTAAAGCCACGATAAATAGGTTAATCATTAATGTCAAAAATAATTTCACGATTTACGACCACAAGGACCAGAATATTGCCACAACCTCAGTTGTTTTTCTCTTGTAAAGACCGTGATAACCATGTTTGTCCAGTTCAGGAGCAAAAAAATCATCATAATGGTTGTTTTGAACCTGGAGGGAAACAGGTGATCTGTTATCTGATACAGAAGCAACTAGAATAAAGAATTAAATCATATTTCAACGGGACTCGATTATGGACTTAAAGGTCATAGGAGAATAAAATATTCTAACTCAAACTGCCTGCATCATACTTCAGTTTCGCCTTACCCCGTCCACCAAAAAAAGAAAATACAAAACAGATTCATATGCACGGAATTTATAGTAATCTTAATTGTTATTTAAGCTAGCCATAAGAACATCTCAATCATTAACAAATTGTAGCAATTCAAGTTTTGAAATATTAGAATAAGCTACCAGTGACAAATATCTTGGTGCGGCCAATTCCATAATCATGTGCTCATAAAAGACCAGCATCAATTGAACCTTAAAGGTAACTTAAAGATTGTGAAATAAATAGAAACCAATTTAAAGATGTTAATGTAAACTTGAAGAGCCCAGTTAATGAATCAAGTTTTTCAACCACCAAAACCATAACAAAGATGTTAATGTACCTCCTGGAGGCAAATAATGTCAGGCTGGTAACCAATTATTTCTCGTAACAAATTTTGTCTGCGATATGGCCACGAAAGAGCCCATGGAGGGCAGTAATTATACAGCTCATTTGAGGCACATGCTTCAGATAATACATTGTATGACAGAACAGTAAAAGTTCCTGAAGATGTCATACGCCTATCTAAATCTAAATGTCCTATCCCATCAACACGTATCAGCCGGCGCGGAGTAGGGGTGGGAGCAGAAATGACCCGACTAGTTAGTAAAGTGTTAACATGCCCCACTGGCAATTTTGTCTCTGCATCAACTATAGCACATTCAAACTTAAGAACATGACCAATGTCATCAGCAGTTGGGGTATAAGTCTTAGATCGTCCAACTTCAAACCAAGTTTCACCACCATTTCTTTGTGTGATAGTTGTTGGATACACAGGAGCTGCAGACCCATTCGACAAGCTACTACTTGATACAGAGGCAGATAAGCTGGAATTGGTTACCCCGGACACAGAACTATTGTAGCGCCCAAATACCTCATCCTCCTCATTTCCATTCTCATTAACTGCATTGGCAGCACGATCATGTAAGACACGATGATGCTGCCATGCGTCTGAAAAACACTTAGAGGTGCAATGGTAACTTTTAGACACATGTACTCTGGCCTTAGTACAACCTACACACTGTATTGTGGCCGGCTCAGATGGATGTATGCTACAGACAAGAACATTTTTATCACTATGTACGCGATACCTGCCAAAAATGAGGGTCAAACGATGTAGTGTCAAAAAAATGTAAAATGCCCAGTTTCTAAATCAGAATGATCAATAGTAAAGTACAAAATTGCAGTACATTTGGGATCAATAGAATATTCCATCTACTCACTATAAACACTAGCTAACGAACATGTACCTCATTCATAAGTAATACATTAAGAAATCCAGAACATACCAAGAATCAACAAACCCAAAACATAAAACAAATGCGTTGAAATACAGAATTTACAGCCTAGTATAAACAACTAAACTATAATCGTTGAGCACATTCAAATACAAGCCCATAACATGCATGAAAAAGTAACAATAGCACACTCAGCAGTCATATTACTGAACTCGTATCGTATCTCTATCTAGAATCTATTTAACCATTTGATTGCATGAAAATATACACCATGATAGCATAGGAAGAACAAAAGAACTATCAACATAATGCACTCATAAGAATTGAACCGCATTCAATTGTACAGTTTTTGCCTATATGTGACATTACACTAATTACACTAAAATATATACCACGATAGCATAGAAATATCAACATTATACACTCAAAAAAATTGAGCAGCATTTAATTAGTCTTTGCAAATATGTGAATGTGAACATCCCTATTTCCTGGCAACCAAAAGAACACTAAAAACTAATTGATACAGGTGTTCTCCCCCAACAGGTCCAATGAAGTATCACTAACAGTTATGTTGATGTTTTGTAACATATTCTCCTCAAGAAGTATATACTTTATAACGAGACTAGATACTATATATGCTGGATGGATACAGGGATGCTCATCCAGCTTTGTTTCATTAGAGGCAGTGCATATATCAGGTAGTCCAAGATGCCTCTAAATTCTTTGGTTTTCTATGAATATTTTTAGTTTCTTAGAATAACATTATTAAATTAAACTAGTGCAAATAGCAAACTTTAGTCACCATTAAATACAGTTGCAAAAAATACAGGTAAACTATTGTGACAATGTTTTGAATGCAATTCTACATCTTCTCAAAAATATCAGTGGAAGATATAGCCCACAACCCTGTGTCCAGAGCTTATGAATAAAATTTCAAATATGGTGTGATCTATTGAATTTGATAATATAAAATTACAAATTTGCTAAGGTTGATATCGACACGGTGAAGAAGAAAACTATATAAACTGGCCATATACCATACCTAACCTATGCAATCCAGTATTGTCCTTTTTGTTGGCATGATAACATATAAATCATCAACCGAATTAGGAATTACAAAACTGCAAAAGAAGGAAACAAATCATGGAATGTACACATATTCATCCCTCTTCTATCATACTCATACCCCGATGTCTAAAATCTAGTAAATAAGGGACAGGTAAATGAGGTTTGTTTTGTTAATGAATCACCACACACTACTAGCTCTCAAATCTTAATACTACTTCAGCCTTTGAATTTGTGGCATGACCTTTCATTCCACACTTTAATCGTTCGCCAATTTAACATTAGGCACACAAACCAGTAATGAAAGAATCAATAAGTAAACTAGCTCTATAACTAAACCATCATCAACTCTAGTTTCAACTTAACACTATAAACACGAACTTCAATTCATACAAGCACATTTCTCTAGAGCTGTGAAAGAAAAGAAAAACCTTGCAACATAAACACAGAGATATAAATAAATTTCCAGGTTGAAATCATTCCCAAAGCATCTAACAACTCAAGTGAATATTCATTAAGCTACAAAAAGAGCAAAAAAAAATCTAGCAGAAACGCGTACCACTTATAGCGCAAGAAATTGCCGTCTAAAGGAGAGGTTTCAGGAACATCGTCGGTGTAAACGGAATTATCAGGGCGGCGAAGGAGAACGTAAGGCGTGAGTTCGATGCCTACAATGGGAATATCCGAAGGGAGGTGCACACGAACCACGCTCAGCATACTTCAGTATTTTCTTCTTCGAGCTGAATCACAACCGTCACAGCACAGTAACCCTATCAACGTCTTTGGAACAGGATAAACGCCGCCGGGCGGATCCGACATTTACTTGACCCGACTACCCGCCAGAGTTGATGGATCTGATGAGCGGAAGGGATCGAAGGTTCTAGATAGAGAGAGAAAAACAAGATTAGGGTTTTACTTCAGCGGAAGTGGAATAAAAAGAAATAATCGCTTCTTTCTTTCTTCCTGCTTCGTATTATTTTTTCCCTCTTTTCTATTCGAAGCGCAGAGAAGGAAAGAAAGGTAGTGAGAGTATTTGTAATGATGATCTACGAATACGATTATCACGACGACTCAAGTATTTTTGGTTTTCATTTGGCTCTCTCTCTTCCCTCTCGTTTCTCTTTGGGTCTTCTTTTCAAGATTGGATAAAGATATTTTTATTTTTATTTACAACAAATAATTCTTCATTTTTCCGTGGCCCCTGGCTTAGAGACTAGGCTATTCCAAAATGCCTGATGCCTAATTATTATATAGTAACGCCCTTTGTTGGGGCATAAATGCCTCATAAAAAGTTATAAATGAAAAATATTAAATATAAACATAAATATTTTTTTGAATAGACAGAAATATAAATATTTCATGATGTAGATAGTGGTGAATTTGATTCTTCTAAGTGAATTTACTATATGCCTTACAATTACTAGGAAAAAAGAGAAAAAGCGAATAAGATTATGGATGTGATTCCGGTGTAATCAACATTCTCTTTCTCTCTACACTTTAATTTTTGTTTATTATTTTACACAAATAATCAAAGGTCGTGATTTTACTTAATAGGTAATCCAATGGTGCTGGATCAAGTGACTGCATGACTGCACTGTAGTCATGACTGCACCGATCCCTGTCCATAAGGTTACACTATAAGAAAAACAACTCCAAAGGCATCATCTAACAAAACATTCCTAGGCTCCACAGGACGTTGATGAAGCACAATAAGAGACTCCTCCAAGGATACTCCCATTTTAGCAAGAAAATCTACACACTTATTTCCTTCATTGAAGTTGTGATGAACTTCATACTTATAAAACCATTCTACAAAAGCACACAAATCATCTCAATCTCGTTGTTATACATGTGGTAGGGAGACACCTCATGATGAACAAAATCAATTGTAGTTAAAGAATCAGAAATACAATAGATGTATTTGAAGCCTCGGCTCCAACACAAATGCAACCCATGGAGTAAAATTAACATCTTCGCATGTAAAATCCCAGCCTCCCCAAAAAACCCATGGAAACCTGACTCATTCAAATTACTCACGATTCAATATTACTTTCAGATGCTGACAAATTTTAAAAAAAGTACCTAAACTTTTAGATACTTATATACTTATCATTTATGAGGCTTGCATCCGCCCTCTGGTCTTAATACAACAGTAGAACGTGCTATTTATAATACAAAAGAGGTCCTAGGGTGTTTTATAGCGTAGGAGATCAGTGTCATGCACCTGCCATCGAGATAGTGGTGCGATCACTACTTCGGTATGAGGCAATGACTGGCTGCCACATCCTCCTTGTTTTATCTTCTACGCAAACACGTCCTGGTCTGTGCATGGTCCGTACGGTGACACACGCGATACGAGGAACTCTTCAGTACTATTTGTGCTTCATCGAGTGTCGATTGCGTTCCTCAATCGCCTCTCTTTCGATCTGTGAGGGTATTCCTCGGAAGATTAGGTTCCTTCTCGGCCTTTCGGGGTTCAGATCAGCATTTCTAGAAACCCCTAGTACAATTGTCAAACAGATAACCACAAAAATAGAGGAATTGAAGGCGACATGTCTATGTTGTGATACAGAATAGGAGACTCAAATTTTTTGTAAGTAATGGTGGCACAAACTAGATATTATTTGTTCTTACTACTGCTGATACTGATTTAGCAGAGAGAAGATGGGTGAGTTGGCATCCGGAGGAAGGTACGGCTATGGTTCTTAATGTTGATGGTAGCAGTTTGGGCAACCCAGATATTTCTGGTTTTGGTGGTGTCCTTCGTAGACCTGATGGGTCTTGGATCTTTGGCTTTGCTGGTAACATTGGTATCTTCATTGTCCTTCACGTGGAGTTACTTGCAATCTATCATCGTCTTTAAGCAGCTTGGGAGAAAGGGTACAGGGAAATTACTTGTTATTCTGACTCAGCTCTGGCAACTCAATTAAATCACACACTTTGAGGGAGGCAAACTCGTCGGCAGACTTCGTGGCGAAGCTAGGAGCATCTAGTTCTGGTGGTTGGCTTGAGTTCTTGGAACCCCCGGACGGAATTTCCCTTCTGCTACAGGCTGATTCCCTTCGGGTTCAGTTTGCAAGAGGCTAGTTTATATTAATCTTTTCTGTATTTTCCGTTTTTTTTATCACCCTTTCCCAAAAACTAGATATTCTTTCTATCATAAAAATAATGACTCTTGAAACTCAAATTTTAGGATCAAAAGCATTATTTGAATTTCTTCTACTTTTCTCTCTTCTTTTGAATTTATTCTCTCCCGACTTTCAAATTTTAACTTATCTACTATCTATTTTTCTATTGAGTCTCGACGAGGGAAAATACAAGTTACTGTGTATTTATTTTTGTATTTTGCCTTTATAAATTTATTTACTTGTTAATTGAATATATTTCGGATTTTTCTTAGGTAAATATCTAATTATAATACAAAACTAACCTCTTAAAACATATAAATTACTTTTACAATTTCAATTCGATTCCACAATCATTCATAACAAGCAACACGACACAACCCATGTATATGTACGGGTATACTGATAGTAAGATAGTAAAAGAGAAAGTAAGAACCATAATGTTGTGGTTCACCAGCAACAACTTAGGAGAGAAGGGGGAGAGAATGCAAGAAAGAAAAGAAACGAATGAGTAGAGGGAGAACTCGAGAAACGATGTGCGAAGAAGAAAAGAAACAACGGGAGGGAGTGCGCGAGAGAGATGAAGGGGCAAGGCTACTGGGAGACAAGGAGGATCTACCCACATTAATTCAGGGTGGTCTACCGCACACCCTGAAAAAAATTAGCACCAACATTCTTATTAATTTTTTTTTGTACACCCTGAATTTTTTTTTTGCACCAAAGCCCTTAATTTTGCACCATTCCAATGTACAACACTCACACTTCCCAAACATACATCTGCCACTGGTGAGAGAGAAGTTTTTGCAGTGGAGAGATGATTGAGAAGGAGAGTTTTTCGCGGTGGCAAGAGAGATCAAGGCCGAGGCGAGGTCCGACGCACGTAGAGAGAAGAAGATCGAGCTGCGATGGCACAATGACAACATAGATGTTGGGAACGTGGCGACGACACATTGACCATTGCGATGCTGGGAATAAGGCATGAACTACAGAAGGACCAAATTGGCTGTGTTGGCGGTGAACAAGGCCGTCACGAGATGGTTGATTATGGCTAGAGATCACCTTCGGTGCAATAGCACGTGATAATTTCTGTCTTGCCAAAACTATGTGCAAATCACTCAGAATTAGCCCACTACCAAATTAATTCCCCTACCATTTCATACGTCCCTCAGAATCGCTACCTACGTCCCTCTCAGAATCGCTATCATTCTCACATGTGTCTCTATGTTTGCTCACACGCTTCTTCACTCAGATGTTGCTCCTAGTCGCCGCTCGCTAGGGGTGTTCGCAGTGCAGTTTGGTTCGATTTTTATAGAAAGTCATCCGAACCGCAAGGTAAAAACACACACAGTCTAGTTTAGTTTGGTTGACTTTCTTAAAAATATCTGAACCATCCCGAACTGAATCAATGCGGTTTGGATTGGTCAGTTGATTCGGTTTTTTACGAATCAAAAAATTATAATTTGATCTAAAGTCAAGCCAAATATAAAAAATAATGTGATTATTATTTTATTCACATATGAACCGTCAAACTTAAAATGTAGTAAAATTAAAATTGATACTTCATGTGATTAAGTAAGGCGTAAATGTGTGAGACTAAGGCGGTGCGTGTATTTGTGTGATTAAATTAAGTTGACATTTTTATTTTTAATAACATATAATAGCATGTGCGGTTGGTTTGGTTTGATTTTGGAAAAACAAACCGCTACTAACTTTAGACTCTAGATTGAGAGAATTGACACCACAGAGAGAGACAAATTACAAAACTGTTAGTGACGTAGCAATGCACGTACGTATAGCAATGACCCGAACGGCCAAACACATCCAAACCAAAACAGTTTTTTGTTGTTTTCAGTTTTTGGTTCAATTTGCGATATCTATTAATTTGGTTCGGTTTTGAACACTCCTACCGCTCTGCTCCATTAATCTATGCCACTCTACTCCAACCTGAATTTCTCAAATCTGGTTCTCTCCCTCAAAGAATTCTGATTGTAATAAATTTTTTTGAGCAAATTTTTGTTCTCACTCAGATTTTGTTCTCCATCCTTTTTTTTAATAATCTTTTGTTATCATTTTTCTATTCTCCCTTGTGTTTTTTTTTTCAAAATTTAAGAAAGAGTTGGTAATGTATTTATGAGGGGAGTTTGAGATTGCTTGTACCGTAAGTAAATTGAAAGTAGAAGTAGTGACGGTAGAAAATTTTAAAATTGCATAAGTGCCACTAAAGGTTATTACGGCAAAAGTTTATCTTAGTAAGCTTTTTCCTAAGTATTTGTTACTAAATCACTAATAACTGAAGGATCCATAACTTCTTAATTAATTTCAATCTAACAGTTATTGTTGGATAAGGGCATTATTGTATTTTGGACAGATTTGATTTCAGGCTTGTAGTTACATTTCAAGAAGTTCCATTTCAGCACTTGCGATTACGTTTCAGCGCCATTGAATCACGCAATCTCTTCCTTCGTTACTGCCATTTCAATTCCAGATCCAAACACTCTTCAATTCAAATTCACTCTTTCTCAGTTTCTTCAAATCAACTAAATCAATGGCAAATCATGCAGTTGCAACATCGTTTCCTCCGCTGATGCGCCCGGCTCCGGCGCCAAATTCATCCGCAGACTCACCTCTTCTTCGTCTCCATCTCTGTCTCCATCGCTGACGTTGTAACTGTCCGCCGATCGCGTTTCTGGATCTCCGAGTTTCAAATCATTTCTGTTCAAAGTTTTTGCGTTTCTGTTCAAATCGTTTTTCAATTTCGCGTTTCTGTTCAAATCATTTTTCGATTTCAAATCGTGTTCTTCAAATCGATTTCACGTTTCTGTTCAAATCGATTTCAAATCATTTTTCGATTTCGCGTTTCTGTTCAAATCGATTTCTCTATCTCGCGTTTCTCACCATTGTTATGCAGGTTGGTTTCTTCTTCTTCTCGTTTCCAGCCTGGTTTTGCTGCACTTAACCATTGTTATGCAAAACTGTGGTTAATTAGTGGCATCTAACCACAGTGATGCATATCTGTGGTTAGTGGTCACTAACCATTGCTATGCACATTTGTGGTTAGTGATATCTAACCATTGGCATCTAACCACAGTTATGCATATCTATGGTTAGTGGCCACTAACCATTGCTATACACACTTGTGGTTAGTGACATCTAACCACAGTTATGCATATATGTGGTTAGTGGTCACTAACCATTGCTAAGCACATTTATGATTAGTGACATCTAACCATTGCGGTACAAATCTGTGGTTAATGAACAAAGTTTTTTTTTGGTGTGAAAAAAAACACCCAGATTTTTTCTAGTTAAATGACCCATTTACCCTTTTAGTAAAAATACTAAACAAATTGCTTAGTATCATAAATCACACTCGGTTATTACTTAGTACAGCGTAAAAATCAAAATTATAAAAGGAAAACACAATGTGTGCAACTAGACCATCGTGTGGCTGCCATGCAGTGGCAGACCCATGTACATCTCAAGGGTTCAGTTAAACCTGCTGAAAAAAAATTGGTATTAATACCTCGATATAAATTTTTTTAACCCTTTAAAATTTTAAATTTGCACCCAATTTTTAATAAACATGTCTTATTAATTTCTGTAAGGGACTATTTCTAAATATTTAGGAAATAATTTTACTGATTTTGCATACTCTTATGGACTATTTCTTATTTTCATAAACTTTAGTCCTTAGATAGGAAATGACGTATAAACATAGAGACTACTTTGGCGATTTTCTTTTTGTCTAGGGGTCTTTCACCCTGCTCCGGTGTCCAGGGGAAAGGGGCCCTGAGTAATCCAGAGTTCGGTTGGAAGGTAAGTAAATTTTGGATCCAATTTGTTTCATCGTCGGGGATCGACCCGGGTACTAGCCGAGTCCGCCCTTTTAGATGGAGTGCATTAACCACTTGCACTCAAGCTTGGAGTTAATTTGGCGATTTACTCTTAAATAAATTTGGAGTTAGATAACTTAATTCCTTAATTTTAGTAAATTAAGTGGAGATATTTGAAAAAACTTAAACATTTTTATAAACCATCATTTTTTATAATAGTTTTTTTTACATCCCCTAGCCCAAGGTCCTTGATCCGCCGATGCTGCCTGCCCAACTTTTAGCATTTAGAGCAAAAGCCCAAGTCATCTATAACAATCTCATAATCTTCTACCCAAAATGAGCTCAGGCCCCATTCTCTGAAACTATGCATCGGTCAATATAGCATAATCGGAATCTAATATCTATTAATACCAATAAACCACATCTAATTTTACCCAAATAGACATCACTAATCAATGCCACATGTTTTTACTTCACAATTTCTTCCCCGAATCAGGGGTACATTTATCATTTTCTTCCCAACAAGCTTTCCCACTTCACGGGAAAAACTTTCCCAGTTCCCACAGTGAACGAAAAAACAACCATGAACGAAAAAAGAAGTATATGGTCTCAACTTCCTCCACCATACCATTTTACCATTTTCTTATCTGGTCTCAACTTCCTTCCACTCACCATTTTACGCACCATTTTACGCATCCTTCTTCTCTCCCTTTCTTCTCACCCTCTCTTCCCCTTTCTGGTCCATTTTCCGGCCGCCACGGGCTCAGAAGCATCAAACCCTACCCATCACTAAGCTGCTCTAAACCTCCTCTACAAAACCATACCTAATTCAAAGCAAATGATTTTTTTTGAAAATCCTAGATCTTCTTACCACTGTCGTGCCCATAAAAGATTTTGAACTGGGAAGTGAGATTTCTCAACTGTCGACTTCTTCCTCTACCATTGAAGCATCAGGTGCTCTTCTTCCTCAGTCACTAGCGAACAACTCTCTCCTCTTCTTCACTTATCAGTATTTTTTTTATTTCTGATTTTTGGTCATTTTCTGAATTTTAGGGTTTTTTCATTTTCCTTTTTTAATCATCGGTTATTAACCCTTCTTTTTTATGAAACTCAGATGTGCATTTGGTTGATTCATCTATTGCTTTGCCGAAAGACGTATTTTATTCTGTTGTTACTTTTTTGTTGGCAGAATAGAAGTAGTTTGCTATCTTTTGATGTAAAATACTTAATGAATGGCTAGAACAATGTTTTCAGCTTCCATGATATTCTTGCTTCAAAATACTCACTTTTGAAGGTTAGTTTCTCCTTGATATATATGCTAGGCTGTTATTTTGGTTTAAAATCATTCAAAATGAAGTGGTTAGGTTCATGTACTGTTTTTATGCAGGTCATGCTTATGATGTCAGATTAAGGGGACACAAGTTGTTGAGGTGGAAAAGCCTGGTTTCAAGGATCTTTTTTATATATTGATCATAAAACTCGATGGTTGGTTTTATATACATTTCAAGAATTGCTTAACACTTTTGATGATTGCGTTGTTATATAATCAGGTGATGATATTCTGGAAAGTTGCTGATGCATCCTTCTACTTGAGCCATACTGAAGAAGTTTTATTGTCTCGAATTTTTTGACTCAACACAATTAATTCAGGTTTTCCATTCCTTGATTCTGCAAGATCTAAATGTTTATTATATATGCATATTTTCACTCATAGTTGATTATGGGAGAAAAGTAAATGCATATTTAAGTACTATAGGCAAAATGGAGTTTTTTTTATGTTAGTTTATATTTTAGTACAACTCTGTCATTGTTTGTTTCTACTTTCTGTTTGGATGCACTTAGAAACTCTAGATAGGTGGGTTAGTGGAGCTTATGTTGGTCAAATGATGTTTGTATTAGAAATCCTGATGATCTTATTTTGTTTGGTGTTTGGCTTACTTTATGGTTTGGGAAGAAGATGTGAACCAAAATAGCACATTTGGAGTTTCTACCAAATTGAGGGGTGGGATTAGAACACGGGTAAGAAGTTTGTTTTGATTGCTTGCTATCATTAGAAATATAATGTAAGCTGATTTGTATGTAATGCACATTTTTATTAAACTTTTCCATTTTAAAAGTAAAGATTTACATATGTTGATGTTGCTTACATATCATGGAAAATGACAGATTTCATTATTGTTTCTGTATTTGAGATTGCATTTCTTAGAATTTGAGATTGACCACACAATTTTTGGATGTTATCCATGGTGAAATACTTGCTGATGGTAAGGCTGAAAACAAAAGAACCTAGGTGGACAATAAATTTTTTTACAGGTAATGATCTGTCCAGATGCAAGCAATATTTTATTCTTTGACAGAAGTTCTATATGTATTCTAATCCTATGTTGCTTTCAATACATGGTTATAAGCCAGAACATGTTATCATCATGCAAATCTCTCTCTGATAGCAGGAAACATATATACTGATCGATTCTTCATATTTCTATGTTCTTTAATTGGGGCAGCACAAATGCAGTTTAATTCTTATAGACGAACTATTTTGTAGCACACGGTCTTTACTTTGCATTGGTGTTGTGTGGATTCCTATAACATCAAAGAAGCTCTACCTATTACTAATTGTTTATATCTAATGATGTTGTAATTTTGTGATTATGGAAGCCTCATAGCTTATTTTTCTTGCAATGGATTGTCAAAATCTAGGTAACTCTTTTAATGTGAAATGGATTTCCACAAAATGCATATGAAGCACTAATTTATTGATTTTCATCCGCATGATGTTTCCTGCAAGTTTATTTTCTATTTGGTGAGCTTTTCTAAGACCTCCAAGCTTCCAGTTGTGTCTGTGCTTATCAGATAATTTTCTCTCCTTTGCGCAATAGGTAATCACTCCTTCATTTACTTCTGTTGTTTCAATGTGCATTTATTTTTATACAAATTCAATCAAAATGTAGAGTATAGTGTATGACTTTCTAAAAACTTGTAACTTTTTGCCACACAGCTATTTTCTATTTTAGATCAATCATAGCTTTTGGTTTCTGTTTAAACTTCTATGATATGATCATGTTTAATCTGAACTCCCTTTCTTTGCTTGGTTTTGTTATTATTACTACAAGGGATTCATAGAAACTTTGCTATATGAAAGCACTTCATTTTTTAGTTTTTTTGTGTACAAACCATATAGCTGATATTTTGGTCACCTTTTTCGGTTAATGAGTATGTTACTTCTTTTAATTTGTATTCGCTACTAGGGACAAGGTTTCAAAGATTTTGGAGATCAGTAAGGCTCAACTTGATTGAAGTTTCAGGTAATTCAAGAATGAGAAAATGATATATACTATCTGAATTTATTTTATGCAGGTGTCTCTTGAATAATTTCCTTCCATTTTATAGATATTTAGCATTTGACAATTAATTGACTACTTATATACTCAATTGCTGTTTTCTTCGTAGGCACTGTCCATATTGGTGGTGAGGGAATGATGCGCATATAAAATGGGCCAATAGAGGTAGCAGCTGTTCCAATTTACAAAGTTTTTTGCGCTAAATATTTGCAATTGACTATTTATTAACCGATACTCAACTTACTTGCCTTAAATCAAAGTTACATTACTTTACTTTTGCAATTTAGCCATTTAGAATTACAACCACTGCTTCTGGCCTTTTGGAACACATAACCATAACACGAGAATACAAGTAAATTGATTGGTGGATTTAATTCTTCTACTGATTCTGTCATGTCCACATTTGTTTCCCATTATGTTCTTCATCACTAATGTTTTTGTCAATAACAGTTCAGATTTGTGGTCTGAACTTTTGATGTTCTAGATTCTATTCTCCTTTCCATACTGGTGTAAAATGGTTGCAAATTAGTCTTTCCATTTGCACATGTTGCTGTCCAACCTTACATGCCTCCATTCTTCAATTTATAGATCTTTGTTTGTTGCTGAGAATGGTTATATAAACTAACGTGATGCTTTTTTTTGTTATTTTTTCATTGGAACTTGAAAGATGGTGTTTGTTGAACTAGGAAAGAAGATTAGCCTCAACTTCTTTCAATTTTCAGCATCCTTCTTCAACTTCTATATTTCTAAGCTTCAATTTGGTAACTTCTGATGATATATTTTTCACAGCTTTTGTTCAAAGATCGTAAATTGCATAACTTTGTTCAAACGCTTCACAACTCCACAATCCCACTTATATTTGAACATCATTGATTACATGTAAATGGCTTGATGCTTATAAGGTTTATTGATTGGACTGTAAATCTTCAAGCTTACCGAAGATTCACATATCTAATCTTTGCATTTAAGATTTCGTTTTTCTGCATAAGCCTCACCAAAATGCATTCCAAGGACTCCTTTAGTTTTATGACTAAGCTATTGCGCCCCTTTAGTTTTTGTTTATGTGCCATTCGAAGATTTCCTTTAGTTTTTTTCCCTATGTATATATTCTCTTATAGTAGTCTCTACATATTGAAAAGCCTCAATAAAGGGAAAGGTCTATTGATTTAATTTGTGTGTTCATTGTATGTTGAGTTTCTTTGTAGAAGCTATTGTTATGATTTGCTTTTGATAAAAACTCTCATAACAAATGAGTTTTGTTTGTTTTTACTAAGTACAACAATTTCTAACAATAACTCTTTTTTGGCAATTTTGATTCCTGTAGATGTAAACCTCTAAGAGTTATTAATCCAGTAGACATTCCATCATCTTCATCAAATTGCGAAGAAGTATATGCCACTTTAGCAGTTGATGGTTTTGACTCATTCTGACTCTCAAATCAACTTATTTTATATGCACATGACTTCATTAACTTACATCCGGATATTCTTGATGGGGGAATTTGCATCAATTACCAATACTGGCTCAAGATGAAGTGTTTTATTCAGTAGTGCTATATTGAATATTCAGCTACAAAATAGATATTATGACTTATGTTCTATTTGTTTTTGGGTTGTACCACAAACTTTATATAAGTTGGAACTGTTCTTTCTCAAAGAATATGTATGCCTCATTCAATGCGTGTCTATTTTAGTGCAAACTTCTTAACAAATATGTATTGACACTAAGAAGAAAAATTGGAAACATAACTCTGAAGGATATGTATTGGGAAATTGAGGGATTGGATGTTTTTATTATCTTCATATTTTGCACTTTGCAAGTGTCAATATGTTGTTACATATGAACAACATATATTAAGATGCTTTTAGATTTAATACAATGAACCACACATCTTCAGGTATCAGTTTAAGGAAATTTGTTTATGTATCCTAGAAGGTGAAGGGTCAATATGACTTTGTATCATTCAACTTAATCAAACAACATTGGTAATTGATGATTATTTAAATGAAAAAGGATATGAAATAGGGTAGGATCTTAATTCTAATGAAACAGCATCAGTAGATAGAAAATGAATGAAAAGCTAAATTCCATTAACTCTAATTCCTGTTCATGTTGAGGTACAGCATCAATAGATGGAACAGGAACAATGTTTTTGAAGTCATTTTCATTTGTTTTTATCTTGGTCTTTGTTCCTATTGCATGTTATGATCATCTAATTCCATTGCAAAAGAAAGAGCATCATAGCTTCATGACAAACAATGCCTCAATTTTTATTTCCCACTTTACGGTTTTCCTTATCATGGTTAGTTAAGAAACTTAAGTATGTATTACTTCATTAGAATTGGATACACAATGAGATCAGATCGATGAACCACACAAGACTACAACTTAGCAACCCGTACGAGACTTTAAAAATAATTCTAAGTTGTAGTCTTATGATATGAACTCAAATTCTAAGTTAGTATGTTTTGTGCCATATGAAACTTATCTCCACTCTGGAGTTTCATTTTTTCAAATTCCAATTTAATACAAATAATTATAAGTTGTAATCTCAAATTATATGGTTCGTTTTCATTTTTATATATGGTTTCCCTTTTATAGCTTTATTAAGTCAATTTGATAATATTTTATATCTGGTTGACTAATATCCGGTTCGGTTCGACATTACATCATTTAGCTACATTTTTTAGTACTGAGCTTTGAAACTTAGAATTTCGATTTGATTTTCAATCATAACCACGTAATGCGATCGACCCGTGCGGATGCACGGGTATGTTACTAGTTAGTATATAAAACATACGCTTGGAGGACACAAAGGAGAGACAACTGAGTTATCACTATCATAAAGAATTGGAATTCAACATTAGAATTCTAATTTACTCGAGCAAAAACAGTGAACACAAAATAATAAGGAAGAAAAAAAAGATAGAGCTAATATACGTCTAGCCTAGCTAGCGTGTTGTATGAACAGAATTCCTCCTCTCATTTCCTTTGTTTTTTTTCTTACACTTGCTGTAACATACAACAAGTGTCAACAAAAAAAACATTGAAATGAGAGGAGGCATAAGTATTGGCTTATATTAGAAAGCTAGTTTAGAAGTAAGTTAAAATTAGTTTTTAGTTGTAATAACTTTTCACAATTAGTTAGTTAGTTGAAATTTTGTATTTACTTTCACTCAGGGCCGGCCCAAACGATACGGAGGCCCTGTGCAAATGATAAAAAAGGGCCCTAATTATATTTTTCCAAATAAAACTCAAACTTCAATACAAAGAGAGATATTCAAATCTATGGCTAGCACCTGAATTCATAGCTTTGTTACATTTAATGCCTTTGGCTATTTGATAAAAAGAGAGATATTCAACCTCAAGAAATGGGCTGGGCTGGTTGGGGTTAAAAAAATGGGGCCCTAAAATTTTTTTTTTGGTGGAGGCCCTGTGCAATGGCACAGGCCTGCACACCTATCAGTCCGGCCCTGCTTTCACTAGAAGGTGCACTATATATAGTGATCACCTCTTCATATTGTATTAAGTTTTTACTTCACAATTCATTTTAAATGAAATTTATATTCTATTCAAATATAGAGTTTGTAACTCTTAATATGGTATCAAGAACGCTCTAGCTTCCGCGTTCCTCTCTCCTCGGTGATTTCTTCATCGTCTTCTCACGAATTTCTCCTTATACGTCGTGATTCATGAACAATGGCGCTCATCGTGGTATCATAAGTTTCTTTTCAACACTTCTTCTTGCGTGTGTTCAAGAAGTTCATTGAAGTTTCTTCCTCGATCATCCCTCGAGCCAGCTTCATCATCTTTGATGCGTTTTTGTTTCTTGTTTCTTCTTGGTACAGCCGTGTAGCTATGGAAGAACTAATGAAACAACAATTTTTTTTTCGAAAGAAGGCATGTTTCGCTTTCTTTATCCCTTCTTGCATGTGTTCAAGAAGTTCATTGAAGTTTATTCCTCGATCATCCCCCGAGCCAACTTCATCATCATTGTTGTGTCTCCGTCTCTTGTTTCTTCCTAGTCGAGCTGTGTAGCTGTGGAAGAACAAATGATCCAGCAAATGAAATCTTTTTCAACTCATGTATCGAACAATCTAATTTTTTGTCTGAATTGTTGTTCGCTTTTGCAAATTAAAGATCCCGTTCAACATTTGGTGGTGTTTTGTCCATCATCGGCACCACCATGGGAACATTTTAATATTTAAGAGTTACAAACTCTCCATTTGAATAGAATATGAATTTCATTTAAAATGAATTGTGAAGTAAAAACTTAATCCAATATGAAGAGGTGATCACTATATATAGTGCACCTTCTAGTAAAAGTAAATACAAAATTCCAACTAACTAACTAATTGTGAAAAGTTGTTACAACTAAAACTAATTTTAACTAACTCTAAACAAACTTTCTAATAGCTTAGTGTGTCTGTAATTGTTACTATTATTCAACACAATCTTTCGCTGTGGTTTTGCTTCTCAAAGACAACAAGTACAAGATTTTCACCAAAGTAACTTCCTAGTTTTATTTTCCCACAAAGTAAATTACAAGAAAGAAACAAAGAAATAAGACTTCGTTGTATTATTGTATCAAGTCATTAATTATTTTTTTTATAAGCAATGTTTCCATTAGAAAGCGCTAGGTGTGCTAAAAAACCACAATTACAAATAGTTTATACATTGCAATGCATTATTCCACCAAGGCGAAGCAGAGTAACCGGAATGGCTACTCACCCCATATATAAACCAACTCCACGAAGTACATTTTATGTGGTTAACAATGGAATCTATCAAAGGTTCTGCCCCTTTGAATACTAAGTTGTTTCTCGCCATCCAAATACTCCAACACACTAGTAGCCAAATGATGTGTTTTGTCTTGGAAGCCTTAGAGCCTGTAAATTTAGAACTGAAACCAATAAAATGATCCATAATGCAAGAGTACGGGACTAACTCGATCTGAAGCCAATCTCCAATTGCTTTCCAAATTTGTTTAGCCACAACACAGTCAACCAAACCCCACCCCCTCCCCACCAAACCCCATTATTTCAACTATTTTTTAACTTAATTTTTGTTTTTTAATAAACAAAAATTTGAACTAACTAATAAATTAATAAAGTAATTAATTAATTCATAAAATAAAGTAAATTACGTAGTAATTAACTAATTATTTTAATTAAATTATTATACTAACTATTTGATCAATTAAATATTCACATTAAAATTATTAAATGAATTATATATTTACTAAGAGTGCATAAAAATAACCAATGATACGATTGGAAGGAAAATAATTGAACTTGATTGAAAAAATCAAAATTAAAATTCAAGATACAAAAGGGGCACAAATACGCACAACACAAATTTTCTAGTTTTGTTCAAGAAGTCTAGTACGATTAGGGCACTGATTCTTGCTATGTCCCTAATTTCGACAGAGTCCACATCTCTTGGGGTGCCTACTCTTTTCTCTTTGATTCATCTCAGTCCGAATGCGAGTAGACTTTGGACGACCTTTTGGAGCTCTCCGCATGGCCGAATTGCGGCACAATTCAGTTCCGGTGGTCATGGCTAATATGCGAACAAGCAGCGATGACATGTGAACAAGGGTAATGCAATGCTTGGAATTCACCACGGTCACACTATTGTCTTTCAAGGTCTACCACGAATGTCCCTGTTGGTCGGCCGCTTGGGTGGCAGACCAACTCTTTCACTCTAAATATACTACGTCCTCTATTGTGAATGCGAACTTCATGTGAGTTGGAAATTGTTCGTTGTTTCTCAATGTTTTCCATGACTAAATTTGTGTAAACCATACCAGATGCCATCATTGCTTGAGTTTGGCTACCCCTCTTGACAAATACTTCAGTCAGCCTGTGATAGGTTACCTCCACCACTGAACTGACTGGAAGATTGTGTGTCCCCCTTAGTACCTTATTGATGCACTCAGCACAGTTAGTTGTCATATGCCCCCAATGACGCCCTTCATACCATGCTTGGAGCCACTGTTCCTTTGGGATATCGTCAACCCATCGGGCGGCGTCTTCATTCCAATCATTGATTTGGCTCCTATAGTATGCAGCGCTCGGTTGAGTCATGGAGTATCCTAAAGAAACAGTGTTTCATATTAGTAAGACAAAATAAAAACAAAAAAAAGTTTGAATGCAAATGAATGGTATACTGTTAGGACTTTGGCAAGTGTACCAAATGTCGTCGCAAGTAATAAAATATCGGTAAGAACCGGTCGATTCCACAGGGATTGCGCGTTGACAACAATAGCAAAATTGTAAATTCTTAGATTGTAGAGATTCGGTAATTTGAGTAATTGGTAACAGTACACAAACGTGAATTAATAATGCGAGAAAAACGACTAGGGATCGAATCCTCTCACCTCGCCTATCACATGAACCTTAGCCAATTCAAGTTAATTATTCAATTTCTAGATTCAATTCACTAATTAAGGTCAAGGGCAATTCCTTGTCTCAAGACCCCTATTACCCTAAGAGTTACCCTAATTCCTTAGGTGAGTCATGCCAGAGGGTAACACGTTAAGATTAAGAATTTTAATGAATTCACATAAGCTACCACATATTCCTATGATGATTACTAGCATGTGACCTAACTATCCAATTTCCAGCTACTAATTCATATTCCTATGCAATCACTAGCCTGGATCATCGCAATTATCATATGTAATTGAAAAGCATTAAGAACATAGGTAATTAGAGAAGCAAATCGAATAACAACTGAATTGACTAGAGCAATGGTTCACATGATAGGGTTGGGAGATTCATCTCTCCCTAATCTAAGCAAATTAGTTACAATCCATCCTAAGAGTGGAAACCAACATAAAATAGAAAACAAACATAAAGGAAGACATTAGAACCTTCAATCCCTTGTTCTCAAGTGGTGAGAAGGCCCCAAAATCGCACCCTCCAGGCTGCTCCAAAGTGTGGCTCCAAATCCCAAAACGAAGACCCTTGAAAAATTTCTAAAACTGCTTTAAAAACCCTAATTTTCACGCACCATCGCGACGCGGCCCGTGTCCGTCGCGTCGCGACAAAAGACAGAAGTTCAGGCCTCACAGAACTGCTCCAGGTCGCGTCGCGAACCCTCCTGGTCGCGACGCGAAAAATAACAGAAAGTTCTGGCTTGCAAAATTCCTCCAGATCGCGTCGCGAACCCTCCTGGTCGCGACGCGAAAAATAACAGAAAGCAAATCCCTCCATTTTGCTGCATTTCCGGGCAAGTGTCTGGTTCGCCGAAATGATGCCACAACCAATTAGAGGTATTCAATGTCAAAGTTAGCTCCAAAAGTGAAGGAATTACTTACAAATGAACTTCCTATTACAATTATCTAAAACTAGACTAAATCCCAGATACTGACCGTGATACAATGAAAAACCTGCACAATTGATCCTAAAAAATGCCTAACTTACATCATATGATTGGGAGTCAACACAACCCCAAACTTAAACTTTTGCTTGTCCTCAAGCAAACAATCAATTCAGACTGTGGCTGATTTTTCTATTTAGCTGTTACATGTAATACATCAACCTTAAACACATCAACACATCAACTATCATCATCAACCTAATACAGTGGCAGGACAACTGAATTGGAAATACCGAATCATAAGCAGACAGCATTCTCAAGTTTTCTCTGTACGCACATCTCACCAGTGTTTCACTCTTGAGGTGTTTCGGGTATTCACTCAATTCACATTACCTGCATCATCGTTTCATAGGCTTGACAGAGTTCTATATCATTTTAGACAAATGAGATGCATACACACATTTTTAGGACTTTAAAGGTTATAGCGGGGCTTAGGTAAAGGTGGATACATTTGGATAAGTAGGTTGCACTTGGAGTTAGGCCTACCTCTCTTTTTGTCAGTTTCACGCAATACTCACCCATTTTCCCAAAGCATTTAACAAAACAAGAGAAGGAATTTATTTATTTATTTTTATCTTTTTTTTTATATGTATATATATACACATATATATATATTTATTTTTTTTCTTTCTTTTCTTGTTCCTTCTCTTGTATACCACCCCAAACTTATATTGTTGCTATTCCACGAGCAACCCCAAACTTAAAAATTTCCCCACTCTCACAGCTTTTGTTACCTAACTCCAAGTTAAGAATTACTAGGCTATGATTTTCAGAGAAACAGCATACAATTTTTAACAATAGGCTCAGAGGGGCTAGCAGAGGATAAACATTAATTAGGTGTGGTTTGAAAGGCTCAGGGGTGCCAACAGAAATGCCTCAGTGTGTATGAAAATCGAATGCAAAAAACAATTAAGCACAATGTCAAGTTCTGCAGACTAATGCAGGCAAGGAATACAAACACAATATAAATAAGAACGTGTTTAGGCTCAAACCTCACAGTTGGGATCATAGAGATGGGACTTGAGAGATGCTGCTCACAGATGATAAAGCACTTCCGCAACGTTTGTCATGACCCCTGCTATTACTTGATGATAAAACTTGAAGTGCGAGTGTCAAAAGGAAAATGCAAACATGCGACCCCAAATGCCACAGATCATCACTATTGAAGCTGCTTTAACAAAACAAAAACAAAATATAGGGCAGTGGTGCCCCAATATCACAGAGTAAGTTAGAATAATAAGTACAGACCAAAGTGCGCAATAAAGCCAAAATAGGGCAAAAGACAACCAAAAGTGCGAGTAAAAATGTCTGAATCAAACAGTAAAATGGCGCTCACCAGTGGGTTGCCTCCCACCAAGCGCTTCTTTTACGTCACTAGCTTGACGCTTTTTGTCACTCTTATGAGTCTCTCAGCATGAGAACCATTTGAGGATCTTCCAATCCGTCACCCATATAATGCTTGAGTCTTTGTCCGTTGACCTTGAAAGATCTCTGGGACTTTGGCTCTTCCACTTCTATTGCTCCGTACGGTGTTACTTCCTTGACAACAAAAGGTCCCGACCACTTGGATTTCAATTTTCCTGGAAATAACTTGAGCCTTGAATTGAACAACAAGACTTGTTGTCCAGGGTGAAATTCTTTTCTTGCAATATGTTTGTCATGGTACACCTTCATTTTTTCCTTGTAGATCTTGTTGTTCTCATATGCATTTAAACGCATCTCCTCTAATCCTTGAAGCTGAAGTGTTCTCTTTTCCCCACTTGATCTAGGATCAAAATTCAAGAATTTCAACGCCCAATATGCTCTGTGTTCCAGTTCAACTGGCAAATGACATGGTTTGCCATAAACCAATTGGTAAGGGGACATACCTAAGGGTGTCTTATAAGCTGTCCTGTATGCCCACAAGGTATCGTCTACCTTCACTGCCCAATCTTTCCTTGCGTTCCCCACTGTCTTTTCTAATATCCTCTTGATTTCTCTGTTTGATACCTCCACTTGGCCATTACATTGAGGGTGATACGGTGTCGATACTTTATGCTTGACGTTATACTTAGATAACACATTGCTAAGCTGAGTGTTACAAAAGTGACTACCCCCATCACTGATTAGAACTCTCGGGACACCAAATCTTGAGAAGATGTTTTTCTTAACAAATTTGACCACAGTTTGGGAGTCATTTTTAGAAGTGGCAATTGCTTCCACCCATTTAGAAACATAATCCACCGCCACCAAAATGTATTGACAAGAATGCGATGGTGGAAATGGTCCTATGAAGTCAATGCCCCAGCAATCAAACACCTCCACTTCAAGTATAGGATTCAACGGCATCTCCCCCCTACGTGAAATATTACCTGTCCTCTGGCACTTGTCACAATTTTTAACATGATTGTGCGCATCTTTGAAAATGGACGGCCAATAAAATCCAGATTGAAGCACTTTTGCCGCTGTGCGTTCCCCATTGTAGTGTCCTCCACATGGAGAGTCATGACAATGCCATAGAATCTTTTGACTTTCGCTACCGTAAACACATCTTCGAAGAATTCCATCCGCCCCAACTTTAAAGAGAAAGGGATCATCCCACAGGTAGTGTTGGGCATCACGGAGGAACTTCTTCTTTTGTTGCCAAGTAAAGTCTTGAGGGACCGTTCCACCTGCCTTGTAATTTGCTATGTCGGCAAACCACGGTCTCTCTTCAATTGCAAACAGTTTTTCATCGGGGAACTCTTCAAGAATTTCTTTTTCCCGTGCGGTCACTTCCTTATTATCTAACCAGGACAGATGATCTGCTACCACATTCTCGCTCCCCTTCTTATCCTTTATCTCCAAGTCGAATTCCTGCAAAAGCAAAATCCATCTAAGGAGTCGAGGCTTAGACTCGCCCTTGGTTAGCAAATACTTTATCGCAGCATGGTCAGTAAACACAATTATTTTCGACCCGACCAAATAGGAACGAGATTTTTCCAATGCATATACTATAGCTAGCAATTCTTTTTCCGTTGTTGCATAATTTACCTGATTTTCATTTAAGACCTTGCTAGCATAATATATGGCATGAAAAAACTTCTCCGATCTCTGCCCCAACACTGCTCCCACTGCATAATCGCTAGCATCGCACATTAATTCAAAGGGAATGTCCCAATTAGGGGCGACAATGACTGGGGCAGAAATCAGTTTTTCCTTTAATACATTGAAAGCATGCAGGCATTCGGCATCAAAGACAAATTCCTTTTCCTTAACAAGTAAATTGCATAGAGGTTTTGTAATCTTGGAGAAGTCTTTTATGAAACGTCGATAAAATCCGGCGTGTCCTAAAAAACTTCTCACCCCTTTTACATTCATAGGAGGAGGTAACCTTTCTATGATTTCTATCTTGGCTTGATCAACCTCAATGCCCTTTGACGAGATTTTATGGCCAAGAACAATTCCTTCTTGAACCATAAAATGGCACTTTTCCCAATTCAAGACTAAATTGGTTTCAATGCATCTTTTTAATACTGCATTGAGGTTAGCCAAGCAAGAATCATAGCATGGACCAAAAACAGAAAAGTCATCCATAAATACCTCAATAGCATTTTCCATCATATCAGAGAATATAGAAAGCATGCACCTTTGAAAAGTTGCCGGAGCGTTGCACAGACCGAAGGGCATCCTCCGATAGGCGAAAACACCAAATGGGCATGTGAAGGCGGTTTTCTCCTGATCTTCTGGTTCTACTGCTATTTGGTTGTATCCAGAGTATCCATCCAGGAAGCAATAAAAGGCCTGACCGGCCAATCTTTCAAGCATTTGGTCCATGAATGGCAACGGGAAATGGTCCTTCCGAGTGGCTTGGTTCAGTCTCCTATAATCGATACACATTCTCCCCCCGGTGACTGTGCGAGCAGGGATCAACTCATTCCTCTCATTTTTAATAACGGTCATACCTCCCTTTTTGGGTACCACATGGACCGGGCTCACCCAAGAGCTGTCTGAGATTGGGTAGATCATTCTGGCATCTAAGAGTTTTAACACTTCTTTCCTCACCACATCCTTCATTGTGGGATTTAACCGTCGCTGAGGTTGAATCACCGGCTTGAACTCTTCCTCGAGCTTGATCTTGTGCATGCAAAAAGCTGGGCTAAACCCCTTCAGGTCGGAGATAGTCCAACCTAGTGCATTTCTATTTGATCTCAAAACTCTCATTAGCTTTTCTTCTTCCAGCTTAGTTAAAGAACTACTGATGATGGCTGGGTATTGATCATTGCTCCCAAGGAATACATACTTTAAATGAGAGGGGAGTTGTTTCAATTCGGGAGTTCCTTTGTCTGTGCCTTCCCCCCTATTCAGCTCTTCTTTTCCCTTGAAAACCTTTTCTACCTGAGAAGCTTCAAACTGGCGAACGCAGTCCCCTATTTCGATTCCCAAGTTTTCGTCCACACCCTCAATCGAATTCACTATTACCTTCTCTAGAGGAGGAGAGGGTAAATTGTGTCTAAAAGTTTCTCGCACTGAATCTTCAATCACATCCACCTTAAAACATTTTTCTTGGTCATTCGGGTGGCGCATAGCTTCAAAAACATTAAAGATCACCTCCTCATCTTGGAATCTTAGCCGTAGCTGTCCTTGTTGAACATCTACGAGGGCCCTCCCAGTGGCCAAAAATGGTCTACCAAGGAGAATAGGGACATCTGCATCTTCTTCCATCTCAAGAATCACAAAATCAACAGGAAATAAAAATTTGTCAACTCTTACCAGAACATCTTCCAAGATCCCATAGGGTTGTCTGATTGATTTATCGGCAAGCTGCAGACTCATCCTAGTGGGTTTCACCTCACCTCCACCTAGCTTCTTGAACATAGACAAGGGCATCAGGTTGATGCTTGCTCCCAAATCACAAAGGGCCTTGCCTATAGTCAAGTTTCCAATGGTGTAAGGTATGGTGAAACTTCCAGGGTCTTTCAATTTTGGAGGAAGTTTCCTTTGAATAATGGCACTACATTCTTCGGTCAGAGCCACCATTTCATCCTCTTTGAACTTCCTCTTCTTACTCAACAATTCCTTCATGAACTTCGCATAAATAGGCATTTGCTCCAACGCCTCTGCAAAAGGAATACTAATTTGGAGACTGGAGAAGATCTTCATGAACTTTGAAAACTGCTCATCCTTATGATTCTTCTTACTCCGCTGAGGGTATGGCAACTTCATGTAGGAAGGCATTTCCTTAGGCTTCTCGTCCACCTGCAAATTTTCATTAAACAAATAATTTTTTTGGTTAGACTTCACCACTCCCTCATTTTTTTCACTCAACTCATTTTCAACTTCTTCCTTCCACACTTCCATTTCACTACCTTCCCCTTCAGAGTTGTGCTTGGTCGCTTCAACCGGTTTAAGTTGCTTGCCATTCCTCAATGAAATAGCTCCGCAACTCTCTTCCTTATGGCTCTCCACCGTGCTATTGAAAAAACTACCCTTGGATGTCTCAGCAAGTTTCCCTGACATCTCACCCATCTGGCTTTCCAAGTTCTTTAATGAAACCTCATGGTTCCTCTCCATGCCTAGTATGACTTGTTCTTGAGATTTCAATGTGGTCTGAGTCGTTTGCATACATTGGGATAGTACATCATGCAATTGAGTCCCCTGGTCATGGAGTTGTTTTACCTGGGTAATTGTTTGATTTCGGGACCTACTCTCCAATGCAGCTGCCACTTGTTTGGTGAGAGATTCGATTTGAAGAGACATTAGCTTTTGTTGGGCTAACACTGCGCTATTAGAATCCAGCTCCAAAATCTTCCCTTTCTGTACAGCTATACCCTCATTCGGCATTCTATATTCATTTGATGTCATATCGTCTATCAATTGTGTCGCTTCTTCCCAGGTTTTGTTACCCAAAGACCCTCCTGCTGAGGTGTCTAGCATCATTCTGGTTGGAGGTTTTAATCCATGATAGAAGGTTTGTAGCTGCACAAATTCGTCAATACCATGCCCAGGACACTTTCTTAATGACAGCTTGAATCTCTCCCAGGAATCGTACAAGGACTCTTCATCCTCTTGTGCGAAGTTGGAGATTTCTGTTCTTTTTTTAATAAACTTAGAAATTGGGAAGAACCTTGATAGGAACTTATCTTCAAGTTCACTCCAGGCATTAATAGTTCCTGGTGGAAGAGTATTTAACCAATCCTTTGCCCTACCTGTTAGAGTGAAAGGAAACAAGCGCAACTGCTTGGAGTTTTCATCTACTCCCTCAGGATAGGTGGTCCCACAGATTTCATGGAAGTAGGATAAGTGTTGATTGGGGTCTTCAGTATCTGACCCAGAAAACGGCTTTGACCTTAATGCTGAGAGAACGGATGACTTGATATTAAAAGTAGCCGCCCACACTGGTTGGAAGGTGTGAGTATGTGTGCCTTGAGTTCTTCTCCCAAAATCATTGAGAGTGCGTCTGCCCCGTGGATTTTCAGCCATTAATTCAACCGAACGTACCTGTGCCCCTGTATAAACAGTTCTTTGGAAACACCAAGCAGACGTCAACAGGTCTAAGAGAATAACTAAGCAGCAAAATTTAAGTAACTCAATAAAACAAAACTGAGAATCTAGAATTTACTCGTTTGCCTTGTCGACAACAAAGTCAACAATCCCCGGCAACGGCGCCAAAAACTTGTTAGGACTTTGGCAAGTGTACCAAATGTCGTCGCAAGTAATAAAATATCGGTAAGAACCGGTCGATTCCACAGGGATTGCGCGTTGACAACAATAGCAAAATTGTAAATTCTTAGATTGTAGAGATTCGGTAATTTGAGTAATTGGTAACAGTACACAAACGTGAATTAATAATGCGAGAAAAATGACTAGGGATCGAATCCTCTCACCTCGCCTATCACATGAACCTTAGCAAATTCAAGTTAATTATTCAATTTCTAGATTCAATTCACTAATTAAGGTCAAGGGCAATTCCTTGTCTCAAGACCCCTATTACCCTAAGAGTTACCCTAATTCCTTAGGTGAGTCATGCCAGAGGGTAACGCGTTAAGATTAAGAATTTTAATGAATTCACATAAGCTACCACATATTCCTATGATGATTACTAACATGTGACCTAACTACCCAATTTCCAGCTACTAATTCATATTCCTATGCAATCACTAGCCTGGATCATCGCAATTATCATATGTAATTGAAAAGCATTAAGAACATAGGTAATTAGACAAGCAAATCAAATAACAACTGAATTGACTAGAGCAATGGTTCACATGATAGGGTTGGGAGATTCATCTCTCCCTAATCTAAGCAAATTAGTTACAATCCATCCTAAGAGTGGAAACCAACATAAAATAGAAAACAAACATAAAGGAAGACATTAGAACCTTCAATCCCTTGTTCCCAAGTGGTGAGAAGGCCCCAAAATCGCACCCTCCAGCTGCTCCAAAGTGTGGCTCCAAATCCCAAAACGAAGACCCTTGAAAAATTTCTGAAACTGCTTTAAAAACCCTAATTTTCACGCACCATCGCGACGCGGCCCGTGTCCGTCGCGTCGCGACAAAAGACAGAAGCTTCAGGCCTCGTAGAACTGCTCCAGGTCGCGTCGCGAACCCTCCTGGTCGCGACGCGAAAAATAACAGAAAGTTCTGGCTTGCAAAATTCCTCCAGATCGCGTCGCGAACCCTCCTGGTCGCGACGCGAAAAATAACAGAAAGCAAATCCCCCCATTTTGCTGCATTTTCGGGCAAGTGTCTGGTTCGCCGAAATGATGCCACAACCAATTAGAGGTCTTCAATGTCAAAGTTAGCTCCAAAAGTGAAGGAATTACTTACAAATGAACTTCCTATTACAATTATCTAAAACTAGACTAAATCCCAGATAATGACCGTGATACAATGAAAAACCTGCACAATTGGTCCTAAAAAATGCCTAACTTACATCATATGATTGGGAGTCAACATATACCAACCCATATTAGTGACAGTTCTTCTCATGTCTGCATTCTTGAAAGTCCTCATAAAATTTTGGGATATGTGTCGAATGCAGAAGACATGAACCCAATTGCTGTTAAGACGCCTAACAACACTTTTTATTGCTTCATGCCTATCTGAAATCAAGCATAGGTCAGGTTGGGGTGTGACCCAATAACGCAGGCGTCAGAGGAAGAATAACCATGCATCTGATGTCTCATTCTCCGCAAGGGCATATGCTATAGGAATGGTGTTGTTCCTCCCATCCTGATCGATTGCAATCAGTAAGGTCCCTCGGTACTTCCCATACAACCATGTTCCATCAACTGGTTTGCAGTAACGAAACCCCTTAATGCATGGTTGGAAACTCCAAAAGAAATGATGGAAGATAGACTTTACAGGAACTACTTGGCGATCCTCAATAAAGGGTAATGCTTCAAAATCACAAATAGTACCTGGAAGATAATGTTGGAAAGCGAGGCCCACTTTGGAAGCTCCTTGTAGGATTCCTCCCAGTTCCCATATGTCCTCTCAATAGCCTTTTGCTTTGCCAACCACGCTTTCATGTATGTAGTGGTATATGTGTACCGTTCACGTATGCGTGCAATCAACACTGAAACAGATATTGTGGTATCCTCTTTTACCAGCTGTAGAATGCTTTCACGGATAAAATCTGAGGAGAGCTGACAGTGATCTTGTGAAAGCATAGTTGATACACATGTATGTGGCCCGTCCAGTTTTGTAATCTTCCAAACCTGTGATTTTTTGCCAATATGGACTCTACACCTCCACATGCAATTGTCGTGGACACAACGGACAATCCACCTTGTTGTCATGGAGTGCTCTACCATGAAGTCCAACGACTTCTTCAGATGGTATTCTTGTATGCATAGTTGGACCATTTCTTTTGAGGGAAATTCCACTCCCACTTGTAGGTTGTCAGTGTCTACAACTAGGTACAATTTGTTCCGAGATATAGAGTGGAGAAACTCATCATCAAAGTCGCCTATATCGTCGGAGGCCACATTGCGGAATTGCAAGGGGGTCAGAATAACAAATGGTTGTTGACAAACGCACATCAGGTTCTCTATCCTCATCGTCATCGGCAACATGTCGCTCAAGAAGGTCGTCTTCATTTTCACTAAAATCACCGACTTCTTCATTGTGGACACCAGCTAGAATACTGGTAGGAACATCATTATCTAGGTTGTCTTGACCCAATGGGGTGTTAAGATCAATCCTCTGAGAGGATAGTGTCGGGTGATGTGTTGATGACGAGGGTATGGAATGATAGTGGGGTCGTGTTTCGGTAAAAGGGTGTGAAGAGGGTACGGTGGAGTCATGGTATGGTTCATAATATGATGGCTCGACTTAGATGTCCTCAATGGGAGCATCCACCAACTTAGCATAAACTTCCACGGTGGCAACACCAAGGCGTTTAGAGGTTTTAAACATGTCAAACATCAATTCTATGTTGTCGTCTCCTACAATATTTAATGACTCGTACCAAACACGTCCTTGTGCAAGAGTTGTAGGGTATCGATAAGTAAGTTCTACCACCCTTTTAGGGTATCAGCGCTTCTAGTTTCATGTTAGTCTTCACTTTGAGCAACATTGTATCATTGCATGCAAAAACCACACCTTCTGTGTCTCTCCTTTCGACATGTCCATTGTAATAGAGAGAAAGAAAGCACTCTATTGGAGGCATGATTTAGGAAGGAAATGGTATAAAGAAGGTAAGTAGATCGAGTTTGTGAGAGCAGAAGGATGAGTTGTGTGTGAAGAATAAGTTGCCAAGTGTGTCTATTTATAAGGGTCTGCGTAACTTACTAATTAGTGTGATCTGAAGAGGAACCATAGTGTGAATATTAGGTGATTAGAAGAAGCCACATAGTGTCGGTTTCATCTCATCCGTTTATTGTATCGGTATGATCTCAACCGTTTAAATTGGAGGAGGATACTCTGGTAAGTGTGAAGGAAAAGTAGTGGAGGAGAATGCACCGAACAGTGTGCCATTGATGTTTTTGTCCTTTTTGACAGGAAAAGGAGTGATGGAGGGTGCACCAGACAGTGTGCCATTGATGTTTCTGTCTTTCTAGACAAAAAAAGAGTGGAGGAGGGTGCACTGGAAAGTGTGTGACTATTGTTTTTGTCTTTTTAAACAGGAAAAGGAGTGGAGGAGGATACATCGGACAATGCGCCATTGATGTTTCTATCTTTCTAGCTAGAAAAAAGAGTGGAGGAGGGTGCACCGGACTGTGTGCCATTAATTTTATGTGAATTTTTAATTGATTAAATAATCAGTTTGAAATTGTCAAAAAAAAAATTCAGTTTGATAATTTAATTAAAATAATTAGTAAATTTACAATTGAATTGAATTTAATTTATTTTATTAATTAATTAATTCAATTTTTGATTTTTTAAACAAAAAACAAAATAAGTTAACAAATAAAAAAATGGAAACTAAAGTTCGGATTTTTGAGATGGTGGGTTGATGGCATGACATCACCATTTTCACCTTTTATAGAAAAGGGTGCTACTTTTGTGTTTAATTAGAAATGGGTGCTATATCCGTAAATAATTATAAAAGTGATGCTACACTCATTTTTTTGCCTTAGATAGAGCCCAAAAGCCTTTAGAACACAACTCATTGACCCAAATCCAACACAAGACCCACTAATGAGACTTTAGTTGAGCTGAACTCATTCCTTTTGAATTCATTTTCAGAATTGTAAACATGGGAGGAGAGGGAGAGCAAGAGAATTCGGGAGTGAGAGTTAGGGGGAGAAGAGAAATGGTGTTGAAACCCTACTTACCCATTTGATTTCAAACTCAAAATACAACTTCCCTCACTTCATACATTCAAATTCCTTCTATTCTACGGCACAAAAAACAGAGTTTGATATCCTTCTTCTTCATTTGTGCGATTGCATGAGGGGTGAGAGGCTTAGATTGGGTTTATGAAGCTTGCATGTGGTATTTGTAGAACAACTTCATTCTCAACTTCACAACCATCACAGTTCCATCTTCTATTGAGTTAGAAAACATAAATTCTGAACCTACATTACCACTTTCATCTTGGCCTTCCTCTTGCCTTGCACGTGGGTTCCAACTATCAAACTCTTCAACTTTGGTCTTGCTTGTATGTTTGGAATTAGGGCTGGAGAAACGGCCGGTTATACCGGATTCGGGTTACAAAAATCAGATCCGTTAATAACCGTTTAACACAAATATGCACCCATTTCCGCCCATATGCAGTGACGATTTCGGTGGTTTCAGTTTTGACGGGTGGCGCGGTTCTAACGGGTGGGAAGACACGGTTTAGAGCTTTTTATTTTATGGTTGTTCTTCTCCTTATTTTTCTGGGTGTTCTTTTATTTTCTCTGCAACTTTTAAAAGGCAGATAGAGGTTGAAGATGAAGGCAGGGGTGAAGATAAAGTTCGAAGAGAGAGATCATCACGTCACTTTTTTAAAGTGATATTTATCATATTTATTTTTCTCTCTCATTCTTTGAATTTGTTTAAATTAAAAATGTGAAAAGTAATTGTCTATTGTGCTGAGTGGTTGAAAGGGTCAAAGACTAGCCATCTAAGTGTGCAGTTAAAGTTGAAAAAAAACCAGCCTCTGACTTCTCTCGGTAATCCTCCATAATTTAATAATATAATTGTAATGTATCCTATATCACGGGCGGGTTCGGTTTAAGTTGGATTCAACTTTTGGCAACCGATATAATCCAAATAAGACCATTTAGAACCAAATTTGTAAAAATGCCACCCGACACCCATCTCAAACCGACCGAAGTAACGTATACATTTCGGATAACTCGATTTTTCGGTCGGTTTAAACTTTTTGTCCACCCCTATTTGGAATGTAGCATTTGGGGATTTTGGAGGAGTCATATCAAGATAGGAGCTAGCTTAAGGTCTGATAGAAGTCTTGGGTGCTGTTTTGGAAGCTAGGGAGCTTAGGAAGTACTTGTTGGTGACTTTGAGTGTTCTATTTGTGCGTTGTGTCATCTATTTGAATTCCAAGTGAGTTTCCTCTTCCCCAATATTTGGAGTTATTATTTAGGGTTTTAAACACTTATAGTGTTTTGGCCCTCATTGTTTTGAAATGATGATGAGTGTTGTTGTTTGAAGTACTTACCCACCCAATTGTTTAATTGAGGATTGGAGCTTTTAGCTCAAACAGGTAGATTTTGTGTTAATGAAATCGGATAATTTGAAATGTTGTTATTGATGTTTTGTACTGGTTTGTGTTGTAATTGAACGAAATTTGGTGTTTAAAGTGATTGTATGAAGGTTAGGAGTACTTAGAATTGAGATGGGAACAAAAAAACAGCATTTCTGCATACTGTCACGCTAACACGGGCCATGTTGTCCAACACGGGCACCCGTGTTGATTTCGGTTTGGCAGCAACTTTTCTGCAGCCTTCCAACTTGTTTCGTTCATAACTTTTGATTCGGAACTCTGATTTAGGTGTTCTTGGATGCGTTGGAAAGCTAAGGAAAAGTTCTACAATTATCAATAAACCCTGATTTGTGTTTCTATTTTTATTCTAAAAATCCTCTCAATCTATCCTAATCCATAAGACTTGATATGCTTGGTTGTGATATGAATTGGGCATAATATTATCGTTCATCGAGACTGTGACGAAATAACTATACTATATATTATATATACATATCTATATGTATATATATCTAAAAATGAATTAAAGAATGACAGAATGTGCTTGGGAGGGGTGTCATGAACCTAAGCTCAAGGCCCAGAGGTTTCACTCAACAAAATGTTGAGTGTGGGTTCCCCATCGGTACGTTAATAGCATTTAGATATGCATGCAAGACTATGACGGGAAGGGGATAAATTATCGGTAATAAGATTAAAAGATATGCGGAGTATATTATAGTGAGGAGTCTCGAAGGAACTCACTGAAATTTTCATAATCTCACCCTTTATTGATTTGGTGATTTACAGATAAGCAGGTGAATAAAGTTGAAGGCAAAGGAGAGGAAAAAGGCTCGTTGAGCTCTATATGTTTTGACGTTTTCTCAAGGACTCTTAGAATGATGCATTGTGATTATGTATGAATGTATTAAGTAAGTAGAACCACTTGATTGGTCCCAAGTCATGATGTTCCTTTTATTTTGCTATTAGGACATAGGCACTTATGTTTTTGGATTCAGTGATGTAGCCTAACTCCCGTGAAGGTTAATTCCATAAAAGGGTAAAGTTTGTGTTCTATCTTATTAGAATATCTCATTTAATGAAAGATTAAGTGAAATTAAGGGAATATCTAGTATTTTAATCCAAACTCATAAGTTATCTCTGGTTGGTTACAAAATCGTAATATGTTAGATTTTATTAACGAGTAAAATTTTGGATGTTACAACATTCATCAAGAGCCCTAAAATTTTTGGTAGTAGTAGAAGTTTTGGGAGCAAAGGAATCGAGAGAGGCTATGTTCCGGGTCAGATCTTCAGTTGGATCGGGCCAATTAGAAGCAGAAAGGGTTGTTGAGGACGAAGCATTATTGATGATAGTCATCACTTTCATCTGAGCTGTGGACATTAATGTAAAGGGTTACCGAGCTCACAATAGAAAACTCCACTGTAGTATTCCACTGTCATACAACAAACGCTTCTCTTCTCGATGTCTTTCACTACTCAATACCGTTTTTTCCACTCTCCGTGGCCATCCAACTAAGAATAAGAAGATATGGATTTTTTTTTTCAAAGCATTATTGAATGAAGAGAGGTCATAACTCACAAGGGAGTGGGTTTGACAAAATTATCATTTTTCTTTTCTTTTTATTCATTTATAGGATTTGTTTTTTCTACAGTGTTTCTTCAATGTTGGTGACAAAAAATAGCCATTGTGACTGTTCGAATGTTGCTGCCAATCAGAAAAAATATGGGGAAGGTGGAACATGTGCAACGAATCTACTAGTTTTTTAGGTGATGAATGAGGAATTCTAGGTTTTGGGATTAAGGCTCTTGAGTTTGTCACGATGAAGGAGACAAAGTATGACATTTTCTAATTAAACATAAAATAAATATAATTTTTAATGTAAAATCTCACCTGACATGCAACGTAAGATAAATGATTATCATGTTAGTAAAATTGTTGACAAAATTTGAGAGAGGAAAAAATGTTAGAAATTGAGGAAATGAGGCACTAAAGTCGTGGAAAATAAAAGTTAGAGACTAAAATCGTGGATGAGAGTCATTTTAGGGGGAGGAAAAAAGTATAATTAAGCTAACATTTCTCCACCCCATCCACTAACATCGCTTATAAAAAAAAACTAACATATTTTTAAGCTCATATTTAAAATATCCAAACATAATTTGATTTGCCAAAATAATATCCAAACGTGAGGATATAAATGCTTGCTTTGCCTTTTCACCAAAGTTTCAAACAACTCCGTTGTCGTCATCAGGAATATATAATGACTTTTTTTGACAATAAGGAATATATAATGACTATTTAATTCACTTTATCACAAGCGTGACTTTTGAGGCCACCGTCTTTCTCAAACACCCCAAATAACCATGGCCAAAATTCCCTTCTCAAAATTCCTTGCCTCGCCTCTCTTCTTCTTCTTCATTGCCACCATCTCCATCTTCTTCACCCATCCCACCAAAGCAAAAACCCACTCTTTCGTACGGCCCATTTCTCCGACAACACTGGGACTCCACAAGCAAGAGAAACTGTCCCACATCCGCTTCTACTTCCACGACATCATCGGCGGCCGAAACCAGACAGCCGTAATGGTCGCTTCTGCTCCAACCACCGCCAAGTCCCCGACGGGATTCGGCGCGGTGGTGATGATGGATGACCCCCTAACGGAGCTGCCGGAGTCGGATTCTGCGGCGGTGGGGAGAGCGCAGGGAATTTACGGTTCGGCGTCGCAGACTGAGTTGGGGTTTCTTATGGTGCTTAATTTTGCATTCACTCGAGGGAAGTACAATGGCAGTAACCTTAGTGTTCTGGGGCGTAACACGGTGGAATCCACCGTGAGGGAGATGCCGGTGGTGGGTGGTAGTGGACTGTTCCGGTTTGCGCGTGGGTATGCTCAGGCTACCACTCATTCTATAAATGGATTAGAAGCTGTTGTGGAATATAATGTGTATGTATTCCATTACTAATTTTTAATTTGTAATTGTAATTTTCTCCTTTGTTTATAAAAAAAATTTGTAGTTTTCTCCTTTATTAGTTTTTAATTTTTATGCCACGCCATGTAATGGGTGAACCGAAGAGAAAGTCAAGACTCAAGAGTACGTTTAGACGCCGGTGAAATTACCTAAATATCCTTCAATAATTTAGTTATGAAAAGAATAATATTGATATTTTGGTAGTAAGTAAATGGTATAGATAGATATTAGATGCGAATAACAATGTGGGGATGATTCTAATTAGGGTTAAAGGTACATTTCGTCCCTGCAAATATACAAATTATCCAGTTTCGTCCCTGCAAAAAAAAAAAGTTTAAAACAACCCTTATAATTACAAAACGTTTTCAGTTTCGTCCCTGCTGTTAGTTTTACATTAACAGCGTTGGTGTCAGCCAGGTTGGATGCCAAGTTGGATAAGTAGGGCTGATATCATCATCTCCTTCATCTCCTTCATTTCCGTTTCTCCCAAACCAGGTAGTGTGTTCTTCTCTCTTCTCTCCATCTTCTCTCTTCGTTCTTATCATCTTCTCTTCCTCTTTTCTGTTTGTTGTTCGTTGTTCTCTCTTCTCCTCATCTTTCGTTCACCTTCAATGGCAACAAGCAATGGATCTATGAATGCTACTTCAAGGCATGGGCAACTCCCTGTTTGCGGCTGTGGAGATACCATGCGAATGTTCATATCAAATACAGCTGAAAACCCTAACAGAAGATTTTGGAAGTGTGTTAATTGGAGGGTAAGTTTCTAATTAGTTTTTTTTTTGCAATTTTGTTGGTAAATTAGGGTTTTTCACTGTAAATTCGATGTTTGAATTGTCTATATTTGCAGAAACAAAGAAGCTGTAAGCTGTATATCTGGGATGATCTACTAGATGTTGACAAAATGCCCATGGTTACTTTGACAGCATCACAGCCAATTTCAGAAAACAATAGGCAAATAGAGGCAGCAAGGTCAACATCTGGGTCAACATCTTCATCTACTGGTGCACTAGAACTTGCACCAGTTCCTTTCTTATTTGGTGTTCTGTTTGCCCTTTTCTTCACTCTATAAGGGGTGCCATTGATCACAACCCTTGAGCCAACAGAGCAACCAGGGGCTAACATTGATGGTGATGGAGGTCTGGGTGGTGTCCTTGCTTCATCATCACTAACAGCATCAAACCCATCATTGTTGCCATGCGTTCTCTCCTCTTCACTATCATCCAACCTAATACCCTTAATCTCATCACCACTCTCTTCATCTTGGCCATTCTCATTATCTTCTTCATTACCATCCTTGTTGCCACAGTCAGTATGAGTTCCAAATTGCACAAAATGCTCAAAATGCTCAACGTAAACATGAGCTTCAACTCCAACCTTAACTGCATGATCAGCAATTTCCAAAGCATCTTCATCAACCAAAAATCTCCTAAACTGAACGTCTTCATCTTTTTTCCACCATAATCTATAACTACCATTCTCATAACCTAAATCTTTTACAATACCAGTAGCTTCAAAGAAGCTCCATTTATCTACATCCTGATGTCTGACAACTGATTCACTACCCCCTTCGTATTCAAGTACCAAGTTCTTAGTAAACTTTCCTCCATGGTGAAACACAACAGTAATAGACATAACTGTACAACAAAGGGGTATATCAGAGTCCCAAAATAGACATTAAACAATAAGTAATACATAAGGGCTAAAATAGACTTTTCAAACTAAGCCACAGACCCAATATAGACATTAACCCTAATAGAATAACCAACACAATGTTCAAAGCCATTAAAGATTCTCTCCAACCATGAAAACGACACCAAATACATTAAGTATTAAACCCTAACCCACATGGTGGTCCCCTTCCATAGAACAAAAAGCAACAGAACATGTGCAAACCTGTGTTTTTCAAAGAAGAGACCTTGTCTTGCAACGTTCTTTCACTTCGAACTCGCAGAGCTTCTTCCTCTTCACGCAGAGCTTATTCACTTCGCCATTGTTGTCGCCTCGCAGAGCTTCTTCGTCTTCTCTTTTCGCACTCAACCCTAATTCTGAGGACCAATTTGAGACCCCCATCGTTCATATGCCAGGTCATAGTTACTGCTCCACACGTCACTTAACACGTGTACAACTTGGCATCCAACCTGGCTGACACGTGACATGAAACTAACGCTGTTAATGTAAAACTAACAGCAGGGACGAAACTGAAAACGTTTTGTAATTGTAAGGGTTGTTTTAAACTTTTTTTTTTGCAGGGACGAAACTGGATAATTTGTATATTTGCAGGGACGAAATGTACCTTTAACCCTTCTAATTAACATTTTGAAATTACAAGAATCATATTGCAATATTGATCCTCAAAATCACCCCCTATATCCGTTGATCCATTCTCTGATTGTGGATGGAGACGAGGATCGAGGTGAGAGGACGACTGGTGTGATGGTTAACCAAACATGGGTGGTCGAGACGTTAATAGCTGAGATGAATGTTGGGGATAGAAGTAACGAAGTAGATATGTTGTAACAATGACGAAATATTTCTTGATTGTCTTTGAAGGCTCTTGCACAAGGTGGGTTATCCTAAGTGAAGTGTGTGTTGAATTGCTAGTGAAACTCTCACAAAGCTTTATGGGAATTGGAGTTGTTACGGATTGGGCCCAATCCATAAATAATGAGGCCCATTACCAAAAGCAACCCAATAACCAACGGCCCAGATCTAGGCCCTAGATCGGACGGTTCTGATCAATTAGGTCAAATCTGACATTGACTCTATAAATAAGCATTCAATGCAATCACAGTGGGAGTGTCTTTGCGGGTACCTCCCACATCTCAAACCTTAACATTGTTGATCAAGACCTACTACTACCAACTATCTCGGATCGTCCATACCTTTCGAGATACGGTACAGATCATTGGCGACCACAATGGGAGCGTCTTTTACTCTAGTTCCTCTCCCATTTCCTTGATCGGTGATGCCTCCCCAGTTACGTCCTAGAATCGCAAGTGTCGTTGAAGGACCGATCCTTCAATCGGTCCAAGAACCCATCCAACAGCCCGTCATACAGCAAGTCACCCCAGAAGGAGTGGCTATTACTGTTCCGAACTCATCCCGTGCCCAAAGCTCGGCATGGGATCTGGTTCCCGAAAGCTCGGTACGGGCTCTGGTTCCCGAAAGCTCGGCTCGGAACCAACTTCCTCCTCTTCCTCAGACAGTCCCGGTACCGATCGATGATGTTCAACAGCTCGTCCATTTGTTAAATCGGCAAGTCGAGACTGATCGGCAACGTAGTTACCGTTTCACGGAGCTGGAAGCTGAAATCGCGGAACTCCGGGCTTAGAATATCCCGAATCAGACTTCACCCCAGCGCGAGAATCAGGGCCGACGACGCCACAGATCTCCCGTATGGAGAAGGCATCACCATCGCTCCCCGCCTCACCGACAAGGGGGATATGGACAGTGTTTTAAAAACCGGCTCGGCCCGGCCGGTCGGACCGGTCGAACCGGGAACCGGGGGGGTAACCGAGCCGGTCAAGCCTTTGGATCGGTTATGCACCAAACCGGTGGGAACCGGTGGAAACCGGCCGGTTTTGGGGAAACCGGCGACCCGGTGACCCGGCTCAAACCGGACCGGGTTGTCTATTTTTTTTTATCAAATATTTGAACTGTAATTGGGAGGGGCCGCGCGAACGCAAGCCCCCACTAGTGATTGCCATCTAGGTAAGTATGTTTCCCATTGACATACACATTGCTTTTATATCTCATTTCCTCCATGTTCTGTTCATTCTATCCGATGTGAGACTATTTCTAAACTACTTAAAACAAAAAAGACTCAAAACCCTCAACAAAAATTTCATTAGTGGGGTTTGAACCCCTGACCTATTGAAAGCAAATGTTGAGCGCTACCACAAGGCTACCAATCTTATTGAGAATATTATTTATTTCAAATATATATAATTGGTACCTCTTTTCCTAAAAGTCAAGTATGCTCATCCTCTTTACAAGTATGAAATATATAGGTCCTAAAAATTTGGGAATTTTTTATATTTTAGTAGATATAAAATAAACATAGTTATTAATTTTACAGGGACGAAATTTATATTATATACTATATAGGTGTTGAAAATTCTCGAAATAGAGACCGGGTCCGAGTCATCCGGTTCCGGTTTTGGTCATGCGGTTCAACTGTCGACCCTTCGGTCCGACCCTTGACCCAGTGACCCGGTACCTTCACCGAGTCGGTCACCGGTTCGAGTTTTAAAACATTGGATATGGATCCCGTACTCCTCCAAGTCGAACTCAAGATGAAGACTATTAGCCTGAATGCTCTCCTCATCATAGCTCGTCTTTAGCATCCTCCTCAACGAGACGATGTTCCAAGAGTCGGGAAAAATCCCCAAGGTTGGAACGACCTCGCCCTCGCTCGCGGAGATCTCTGGATAAATACGATTATCGCTGATCTTCACCCCGAGAGCAGACGGCAAAGCGCAAAGGACCTTTTATGACTAAGATCGATCACTATCCGGTGCCGAGGCATCTCGAAAAAACCCCCCAAAATGTTTAAAATTGCATGACGGGACAGGCGATCCTAACTGCCACCTCGACTACTTCGACACGAATTGGTTTAGGTCCCTTAAACCAAACACTATTTCCCCCTCATTTTGGAGAAGGTAGCCTCGGATTGGTTTAGGTCCCTTAAACCAAACACTATCTCTTCCTAGGATCAACTGGCCAAACTCTTCTCTGCTCAGTTTGCTCACTCCAAAAGCAAGCCGAAATACAAGAAAAGTTTGGGAGCCATTCGGCAAGGCGAGAATGAGCCTCTACGAGATTACATTGAAAGATTCAATCGTGAGGCTGCTCAAGTCCGGGACCTGGACGATTCATTCCGACTCTACTTCATGGGGGTCAGACTCCGTGAAGGAAGTTTATTCCAGACCAACATCGAAACCTTCGAACCCAAGACTCTCGCGGAGTTCCTCCAGAGGTCTCAATGCTTCATCGATCATGAAGAATGACTCAACGCAGGTCGAGCAATCATTAAGCCCGGACCGTCTAGACCCTGGAACGAAAAAGATGACCAGAATGAGAGAGAGACCCGAAATGATAGGGAGTCTGGGCCCCGTAATCGTCATCAGGTGTATACCGATCTTAATGAAACCAGAGCTAAAATTCTAAGTGATTGTATGAACGCCGAGTTTAGGGACGTTAAGTTTCCCAACCCGCTCCACCAAAGACCGGGACAGCGTTCCAACAAATACTGTCGGTATCACCGAAGTAGCGGTCATGACACCAATCACTGCAACGCCTTGAATGACGATATTGAAGACATGATCAAAAGAGGGAAGCTTAGCCATTATGTTAAGAAAGATTCTCAGCAGGGAGACGAGGTCAAGGAAGAAAGAGGCGACCCTAAAAAGAAGGGCAAAGCCAAGGAGGAAAACTTGGAAGAAGAACAAGATTTCCGAAGCTCTAAAGGTCGACCTGTAATGATGGTTATCTCGAGAGGTTCTCCTAGTGAAGCGTCCGGGAAAACCATTAAGACCTTTTCGCATGGCCTTTATATGTTCTATGGTTTATGTTCACCATTTTTTGGTTAAATGCATGCCACAAGTATCAAATCTTATATGTAAGGCAAGTTATTTTGTTTCTCTGTTTGGAGGCTACTAGTTTATATAACCCGTGCGCTGCACGGGTATACATTTCCTTTTAACTTAAAATTTGATTTTTTTTTGTTTGGGACTTAAAAAAGAGGCAGTTGTATGTTTACGTGTATTATGTGATATATTGATTACTTTGTACACCATCTAAAATAAACCCATTATGTTATATAATATATATATAACATATATTTATATATAATTATTTTATACTAATATATATATATATATTTAATTTTGGATTAAAAGATATATATTTCATAATCTTGAATTCTCAAATGGTATTTATTATATTTCGAGAAAGTTTATAAATGTGAAAGATCAAAATAACAAATTAGGAGAATATAAGTAAAAATCTGTAAATTATTAGGAGGTTGAGATTCTTTAAGATTTTATAAAGATTGTTACCTAAAAACCTTTAATAGTCCAACTGATTATGCACATTTATATAGATATTCGATTCTATAATATTAATACGTAGATAATTTCCTTTTTTAAGTAAGTCCAAAATTATAGGTGAATTTATGGTCATAGTAACTACTATAAAATCAGCTTTTATTAACATCAGGAATGAATCCCCCGAAAACAAAAGGGTTTCTTAGTCTCCATTGTCATCTCTACGAAGGTTTCATCAAGAATCGGGTTGAAGTGTGCTCTCCAGTGAAATCAGGTTAGTTTTTTGATAATATTCTACTTATTATCGCGTAAAAATATGATCGTAAGAGCACATGTATTCCGTTGACCATATCATCATCTGTTAATTCCATTCTTCAATGACAAATTTATACATTATACCCCTATCATTAGCCAAATTCGTATTCCTTCATTTTTTTAAGTCAATATGATATTTATGTTTGTATTTAAATTAGTATTCCTATTCTTAATTTGTTTGTTAGGTCGTTAAAATTGTTGGTTATCTATTTTTTGTTATTGGTCTTCATATGTTGGTAGTCTTCTGTTGGTTATTTTATAATATTTTTGTAAAAAAAAATATATCTTAGTAATATACTGACAAAAATATATTTAAATAAATATTTTATAGTGAAAAAAATTATTTCAATGAAAAAATATATAACTAAATTAATATATATATATGTAATTATTTAATACTGAGAAATATATTTAATTTGTACTAAAAAGATATATATTTTATGATATCAAGTTCCATCATGGTATTTCTTTTATGACCTAAAAAATTGGAAACGTGAAAGACAACATAACAAATGAGGAGAATATTTCATACTTTACAATGCTAAATGGAGTAATATCTGGGAATTAATAGGGAATTACGATTCTTTAAGATTGTAGTATATCTGTTCTTCAAAAAAAAGTTAAAATAGTGCAATTTATTATGCACATTTAAATAGATATAATATTTTGTAAGATTAATTCGTAGATATTTTCTTCTTTTTAAGGTATCCCAAAGAGTAACTTATGCTTAGGAATTGATTTGGTTTGATGATAATTGAAGGAAAATAATCCGAAGGAGGGATCGTTTGAGGTCTTGGAATGAAGTCGCCATCAAAGTTTAGGTTAAAGTGGCAAACATTGAGAAATCCCCTATAAAGGTCAATACGAACCAAATTTGGGCTCGGGAGTCGGTTATACGCGGGGAATGTATTAGCACTCTGCGGCATCCTTCCTAACGAAGGTTACCATCTAATTAAATGCGTAAAAAGATTGTTAATTCAAACATATCTAATTAAATGCGTAAATAGTTAGTTGTTTTTGTCATATTTGAGAAATAGGAAAAAAATAAATTTTAAGAGAAAAAAAGGTATTTATTAGTGCACTTGACAGAGGTGGGCCCCCTCTTCTCCTACGTATCTCCTGGTAGAGAATCAAAGGCTACGTAATTCTTGGGGTAGAAAATATTTGTGTGTTGAGTGTTTTTTAATTAATGTTTTTGATAAAAACTAATTTTTGATGAATAGCAAAAATAAATAAGGAGGAATAATTAAAAAAAACTGAGTAGGTTGCAAAACAGTAATAAGAGAGGTGTAGTTAGCAGCAGGGTGCTGTATTATTTAAAAGTGGGGTGCGAATAGCAGAAGCGGCCCAATTCAGTTTTTTGGCTTTTTAAGATCTGATTCGTGCGAATTGGGCTTAAGCGGGTTGGAGGCGCATTATCGAAGGTGAGGAGTGTGATTACGAATCTGATGTTTTGATTTTAAATTAAAATAAATAAATAGATAAATTAAAGAGAGTATAAAAAAAATAAGTGAGTTGGAACCCTAGTCTCCACCTTTCTAATCTCCAGCGCCGCTTCTTCATGTTTTGGACAGAGAGAGTTCAGAAAAAAAAGGAAAGAGAGAAAGTTGTGGAGAAGATTCAGGGAGAGAGAAAGAAACGAAGAGAGAGAAAGGAAAGAGGAACGAAGGAGAGGGAAAGAGGGACGAAGACGACGACGTACGGGGAGCTTCGCCGGAGAGGATACTGCTGCGCGAACATGAACGGTGGAGAGGGAAAGGACGCGATGACGGAGAGAGAGGGAGGCGGTGCGAACGTGAACGGCAGTGGTGGGCCGTTTTGCTGCCGGTGACGAAGACGGAGAACGCTGCGACGCGTTTGGTACACGAACGGTGTTGTGGTTACCGCGAGATCACAGTGGCGCGAAGGGAGCAACGGTGTTTGCAGCGGCGATGACCACCGTGGGTGGTGGTCGGACTTTGAAGGTTAGTTTTTCATTTTTTACTATTTTTTCGGATTTCCTCTTCTCTTCTACTTGTTCTGATTTCTCATCCTTTCCTTAATTCTAATTTGTCTAACATTTCTAAAAAAACTAAATCAATTTCAGGGAAATCAGATTCTGTTTGATGATCTCTTTTTATCCTCTAATTCCATTTCTCATGGGGTACCTTAAAAAGAAGAAAATATCTACGAATCAGATTAATTTAAAATCATGTACTCTGTTTGATAAGAGTGACTTATGCACATTTTCCAAGTAGTTTCGCACGAATCAGATTATGTTTGATGATCTCTTTTTATCCTCTAATTCCATTGCTAAATATGAATTTTTCATACATATCAATTGGTATCTCCATCGATTTGCAATTCCCACAAACAATGATTGGTGGAATGTTGTATTCGCAGGTGTAACAATTTGGGATTTCAGCAAGGAAGAGTGATGGGAGTCGTCTCCATTATACAGTTCAATTGGAAGCCAATTTTTTTTTGATAAGCAATGTTAGTTGGGTGGGGGAATGTTAGTTTCTGGGGTTTGAACCCGGGACCTCCTTCTTGCACTCTTTTGGTGCACTCATTCGATATCCCTTAGCTCGCCAACTGAGCTACCTAGTTGGGAGCCAAATTGAATTCAGCAATATGAATTTTTCATACAGTTCAGTTGGTATCTCCATTGATCTGCAATTCACACAAAAAATAATTGGTTAAATGTTGTTTACGTAGGTTTATCAATATGGAATTAAATCAATGAATCATGATCGGAGCTGGAGCCATTATCAAATGAAAATGCGCTGACAATGGTTGAATACATATCCTGCCATACCTGAAGTTCGTATTGCTTATACAAAATGTGGTTTTTTGATTTTTCCTTTGATCTGGTTTTGCAGTTTTGGAGATGTAATACTGTTATGTTGAGTATTTAAAATATTTATTTACAGTGTTTGACTTGTATTCCATTAATTTTGGGGAATTAATTGACGGTATAATTAAGTCTAGGGAATTGGTGGCAATAATTTAGTATAATAAATTAGCATTGTAATGGTTGACTTTTGGAATTAATTGTCACCAAAGAATTAGTAACGTCTTCAAGTGGAGCAATTCCAAAATACAATTTGTTGCCTAAAATAAAAAACACAAGCAGAAATTTTGCTGGATCTGTATTTATTATTTTCCCTTTAAATGTTCCAGTAGTCCACGTTAATGCCACGCTGTCAGTTATTGGTGACGTGTTATTACGTCATCAATGACATATTTTTTATTGGCTGGTGAGGTGGACATCTTGTGTGGCAGGTTCATGGTTTATATTTTTTTTTTTTTTAGCAAAACAGGCAGGAGGCCCGAATTTATTAATAAAATAAAACAGTACAAAAAACACAAGGGGGGACTATACCAAAACCCTTGGGGAAAAGGACAGTAAAGAGAGCCTAACAAAGACCTCTAAAATAAACAACCAAAGACCACAGACAAGTCGACACACCCTGACCATCAGAAACGGGACCCCAGCCAACATCGCAAAGTCGTGCCACCGGCCAACACCGAGAAAACACCTAGCTTGATCGAGGAAGACGAGCCCCCAACCACCACCGCGGTTTTGCGCCTCCAGCCAACACCGAGGCACAATCAAGCAAACCCGCGAGCGACAGGGAAAGGGTCCACACCGGGATGGGGGGAGTCGAGACTGCAGGTCCAAAGTCCGTGACGATAGCCACCCGTACTGACCCGCCACGAACAACCGTAACAGTTAGCAACAATTCCAGGAACAGCCGCCACCAACACGGGGCAGCGACAGCGAACCAGAAAACCACGATCCAATCAGCCACGATCAGCGCAGAGCCTCACCCCACACGCGGCTTCACCGGACGGCGACGCTACCAGACCAGGCAACGACACGAAACCAGAAACGGAGGAGGTTCCGGCGGAGGTGGGACAGGAACAACCGCATCATGGGGAGGATCCACCAGGGGGACCAGCATCCAATAAATCCGATCTGAAACAAACCGGATCGCCCCGGATCTCACCCAGATCGCACCGGATCCATCCAGCCCAGGCCGCACCCAAATCACACCGGATCCACCCAACCCAGGTCGCACCCAAATCGCATCTAATCGCACCCAAATCGAACCGAAACCAACCGGATCCACCCATCCCCCGACCTTGGCGGCCACCACGTAAGGCGGAGCATTCACCGAGGAAGGGACGACTGCCACCTCCGGAAAGAGCAGCGCGTCACGATCAGCGGTGGACCAGGGGTCTTCAACGAATGCCCGCCCTACCAGCTGGAGCAGATCGGCCGGGACACCAGGCACGGCGGCCGCCGCGTAAGACAACCCCTCTCGTGGGTTCGCAACCTCTCTCTCAATAGAGAGGATTTGAATCATTTTTTGGTCTGTTCATGGTTTATATTAATTAAGATTAAGATTTTGTACTTTGGTCTATTCACTTTCTTTAATTTATACTTCCTGGCCTATTCACTTATACGTGGCTATTTTTTTTTACTGATCTATGGCTCCAACATAATGGCAAATATAATCTTTGTTTCTTATCATCATGTTGGCGATGTAAATTATTTCATATTTAACCTAATTGATAATTGTATTTTACTTTGTTTTAAAGTTTTCATATTAAGTGTTTACACTATATGCAGCAACATAAGTCTTTCTAGCTGGGTTTATAATGATTTTGAGCGTACATTTTCCTCCAACTCTCTCTTGAGGATCGAGTTAGGAATTACTTTTCCGTGGTGGTTGTTGGTAATTATATTAGGCCTTACTTACTTACATACCAACAATGATGTTATTGGGGGATTATATTTGCTTTCTAATGGTGAAATTATATCACGCAAATATCTTTCGCACGGCTGTTTTAAATTTATTTGAACAAACAGGTAGGAGCCACATCATCATCCTGACAATCTACTATAAATAGTTGTCATTAACCCTCCACCAAAATTACTATCCTGCCCTCCCTCCATTAGTTACATCACTATACATTTTTTGTCAAAGGACATTTTGGTGATGCATGAAAACTGACGTACACCTTACTTTACTTTATTATTATTACAATCTACTAAAACAATTCGAAGGACATAAAGTTGGCAGACGCATGAAAACCGACGTTGGATTTTTTTTCAAATGACATAAAATATTAATTTACTTTATTATTTATTACAATCTATTAAAACAAATTATTTTAACTTCTAATAATTGTCAATAAAAATTCAATCATTACCAAAAATTCTAAAATAACTTTTTTAAAAATCTAATAATTTAATTATTATTATTATTAAACAAATATTAAATTAGCTACGATTTACTATTTAATAAAATTCTACTCAACTTAATAAAATCAATCAACTTAACTACTAACCAATTAATTTAACCACTACTAATTGTCAAAAAATTTTCTTCAAAAAATCAATAATTAAATCTCATTTGCTATTTTTTTGTGAGCCGCACGGGAGCGGCAATGAGAGCGCCTATGAAAGCGCCAACGGGAGCGGCAACGAGAGAGGCAACGGGAGCACCAACGGGGCAGCATACTTTTTAATAAAAATCAATAATCTACTCTTATTTTACTCTTTTATTAACTTATTTTCCGTAAAAAATCAATAACTACATAGAATTTGTAAATTAATATTAAATTATATATAATTTAGTATTTACTATAATCTACTCAATCTACTAAAATCAGTTAATTTAACCACTACCAATTGTCAAAAAAAGCGACACCGCTAGCAAAAATTCCAAAATCATTTTTCCTAACGAGAACGCCAACGGGAGTGGCAACGAGAGCGGGAGTGCCAACGGGAGTGGCAACGAGAGCGCCAACGAGAGTGCCAACGGGAGAGGTAACGAGAGCGCCAACGGGAGTGCCAACATGAGGGCCAACGAGGATGCAAACAGGAGGGTCAACGATGATGCATATTTTACCTCTAATGTCTAAATATATTATTATGGATCAATGTAATTCTGATTGTCAATCTCCTTTAATTTCTTCGACTCAATATAATTTTCAATTCTATGTTATATGACATAATACCTATCTCTTTCCACTTTGAATTTCAAATCATACATTTTGGACATTGTTCACAACTTATGATTATCTTTCAAATTACTATTATGACTTCATAGAAATACACCGATCATACAGCGCACGGGTAAAAAACTAGTGAGGATTTAGAAGATGAACAAAATGTTGGTGACAATGGCGCCATATTAAGGGAAAATCCACTTGATAATGTTAACGATGTTGAGTAGCCAGCCTTTGATGATGATCAAGCTGAGATCTCTATTGAATTGATTTACCAACTCTATCGATTGATGGAAAATTGATGGAACGTTACGTGTTGATTTTTTTATAAGCAAAATATATATCAGTAAGAGAGGAGTATTATAGGGGTACTCCAACCCTTACAAATATAAGTGGCCTCATTAAAACCTCCCTGGGCCAAAACTCCATGAGAAAAAGACCCAAGAAGGAAAAAGAGTACCCCAGGAAGAAGACCAGACAAGTAGTCAAATTACACTGAATTCCCTATACCCATCACCGGCCTAAGAGCAGAAACAAAGGCTCCCTGCCACAAAGGTTTGGCATCTTCCAAAAGTAATAAGTCTCTCCACCATAAAGAATCCTTAGTGCCCCCTGTAGAAGATAGAGCCCCCGTGAAAACAAACCTCAAATCGCTATATCGATGAGATATAAGTTGTCGCCAACTAGCATTAAAATCATTTATGCACCTCCATTTCCACTTGCCCAAAAGAGCCAAATTGAGGTTTTGTCTTTCAAAATGGCCCAAAAAATAATAAAACACAATAAAATCAGGAAAAAAAAATATAGAAGCCCAGAGTCAACCAACGCTGCTGAGGGTTTTGGCTGAACCCTAGTCTCAACAGCTGCACTCTACCCTAGCTTGTTGAGGAAGCTTCTCCTAGCTGGCTTTTACCAGGCCTGGACCTAAAAATGGAAACAAACGATGTGAACAATTAATTTTTGGATTCAATTTTCACCTATAAAAGCAAACCGAAATTAACAGCAGGGACGACAGAGTCAGAGAAATCCGAAAATTCATTACTAAAAAAATTAGGGGTTCACACTGAAACTCTAATCACCACTACATTTAGTTTAGAAGGGTATTCAGGAGAGCAGAGGAGCAGTAGCAGTTATCCTATTTTTTGTGAGCAAAAGGGAGTCTTGTTCAAAAGCTGGAGATTTAGGTTGGTTTTTCTATATTTCTGTGTGTTTAGTTTTCATTAGAAGATGAATGATTAATAAAAATTAGGATCGGATTTGAAATAAATTAGGTCCAGATTTAGTCTTTTGTTTCTTTATATATTATGAAAAATGAAATAAAAAATAAAAAATAGGGCCTTAGCAAACAAATTAGGGTTTCAGATCAAAATAAAATAATGTCTCAGATTAAATATAAAAAAGGGGTTTCGGATTAAAATAAATTAGGGTTTCAGATCTAAAAAAGGTTAGGGTTCAGATATAGTTTTTTTCTCTAAAAAATGAAGGATTGAAATCAGAATAGGAAGAGGATAGAAACAGATTCTGGTACAAAAAAATATATAATAATAAGACACACCTTCGAACTCCGACCACCACGGACGGTGGTCCTCCGCCCAAGCGCCGCTGTCGATCAGCACAATGACTGGCTCTCCATACGCGCGATTTTCCCCCGGTGTGAACCACCTCCGTCGCAACATCCTCTTCCCTCGCCGGCCACGAAAACATGATAGGAAACCAGCCCAAAAACTCCGGCCACCGTACGGTGGCCATCACCGTTCCGAACTCCTTCGGCGTGGCCACAGGGCCATCGCGTTCGCACCCCACCCCCTATTTTCTCTTACCCGAAGTCCTTTGCTCTCCCTCCCTCCCATTCTCGTGAGCTTTATCTCTCTCTCTCATGGTGAAGAAGGAAATTTTCTCTCTCTCTCTTTCATGGTAGGGAAACGGCGCTGCGAGTGAAGAAATGAGAATTAGGTCTATTGTAAAACCCTAATTTTCTTTTATACCCATTTCCTTTTATTTCATTTTTTTTAAAATTTTTGTTTTTAGATCAGATTAATAATCGTACTCCCTGTCTTATTACTACAACCCGTCTGCATAGGCCTGTTTTCGCAGGCCAACAGCCTAACAACCCAAAAACGAAACGTGGACTGCCATAGCTATTCATATACCCTTGTTTCGTTCTGCACCACCCCTTTATTAGTTTTTTTATTATTTATTATTTTCATTTACTATCTATTTCTAAAAATGAAAGATAATTGTTAATTCACTTCAAAGTATTTTTCTCTCTATCCTTTTCCTCATAAAAATAAAACATAGGTTTGACTGAGATGTACATCTTGTCAAGCCCGGTTTAAGAGACTTTAGCTGTACGACTTTGATCTTAAACCATATCAAAATTAAAATCAATCAACGCACAAATATTTTCTAGAAGAACTACGTAGCCTTTGATTCTCCGCACACGGAGATACGTAGGAGTGAGGCCTCCCCGTCAAGCCAAAATGATTTTTCCTAATAAATAATCAGTTTTTTTTTTCTTTAACACCTATTTTCATAAAAATTATAAAATGGGTTTGACTGAGATGTACATCTTGTCAATCCCAGTTTAAGAGACTTTAGCTGTACGACTTTGAACTTAAACCCCTTCAAAAATAAAATCAACCAACCAACAAATTTTTTTCAAGAAAGAACGACGTGACTTTTGTGTTCCTCGTTGCACCAGAGGATACGTAGGAGCGGGACTTCCCCGTCAAGTCAAAATTAAACTTTTCTAAATTAGTCCTTATTATTTTCTACTATTTTATTTTTGGGTAAAACAAATAAATTCGTAATTTATATTTGCACAATCAAATTTAGGGTAACTGTCTTAAGACAGATGTATTAGGGGTGTAGTGAAATTAGGTTTTCACCCTTCTCTTTCCATAATCGACTCCCGATCCAATCTAGTTTTCGCAGACCAATAACTTTTAGTTAGGTTTTTCTCAATTTTCCCTATTAAATAAATTGGGTGGCGAGACCCTAAAATACCAATTTTGAGTCGTCTACATCGGGAACCCGGTCACGACAGATGGCGACTCCACTGGGGACTAGTGAGAGTCAAGCCTGTTTAATTTGTTTGTGCAAAATATTTATAAGTTATGCTTGTTTATATAAACCCTAGGGTAGAGGACATTAAATATTATTGTCTGGTTGTCTTTTCTGGTTATTTTGCAGGTACATTTTGGGTTTTGTTATTTTTAGGGTTTGAGGTTTGTATGCTCTCTTCACACACTACACATACACTGTGAGCACGCACTAAGAGTTGGGTTTATACCGGAGCCTAAAAAAACACATAAGGTAGAAAGAGGTTGTAGTGGTAGTCATTTTGAATGTACATCCTGGTGGCTACCATGAATCCCTCATCTAGAGTACGATTCTTCTCTGCGGGTATCCACATCTGGGATGTACATCCTGGTCTGTTTACACTTCTAGAAGAGTACTTGACTCTAGAGACCTGAAATTTCCCTAGGTTATAGCTGCTAACCCAATGAGTATTCACAATAGAAAAAACATAGATCCATAGGTTCCAAAGGCCAGTAGCATGGGTCAACCAATTTAGGGTTCAAAGGGAGCTACTTTACCTCTTACCTTACTCTTCAAAATATTTTTCGCATAGGCAAAATTTTGTGCGTAGAAAATTAATAACACTTTTCATTTTTCATTCTTTTTAACATTCTAACACATGTTTATTTAGGTAGGTTTGTCGAGGAATTCAAGTTCTGAATTTGATAGTGAGTATCTTTGGTTAGAAGAAACAGTGAGACATGGAATTAACGAGCGAGAAAACAACGACACAAACGAGGAAGACCACCCAATTCATTATCCCGAAACCAAACATGACCAAACTGAAGGTTTATGCCATCAAACTACCTGATGGGTTCCGAAGTGATATCAAGAAAAGATACGGGAATCTATTAGAGTTATTAGAGGTGAACGTCTAGGCTGAGGTTAATTCTGCTATGGCCCAATACTATGACTTGCCGTTGAGGTGTTTCTCGTTCTCTAATTTCCAACTGGCCCCCACTCTCGAGGAGTTCTCACTGATTATTGGGCAGCCTTTGAATGATGGGAAACCTTATCATTTCTACGGGAGTTATCCGCGAGTTAAAACTGTGGCCAAAGCACTCGGAGTCAATCCTGATGATATCAACGATAAGAAACCTGATGAGGAAACACCTGAAGGGATACCAAGAGCGCGTGTGGAGGAGTTAATGGACAAATTGGTAGGAAGGGAAGACTGGGGAACCGTCACAGATGTGTTAGCCTTGGCAATATATGATTTGGTGTTGTTTCCAAGTAATGGAGACTTTGTGGGCCGTAGTGCAATCGATGTGTTAATGGCACGTAAGTGTCGAAATGAAAACTCGACGTTCCTAATTCTGGCGGACGTATACTACACTGAAGAAAAGGGAAAGAAGATTCTTTGTTGCATGCCCATACTATTCATATGGCTGACAACTCATGTGATTCAGAGAAATTTCAGTGAGCTATCTCTGAATGGAAAAAGCTGGGTACAAAGATCCATAGTGCCAGGGAATGGAGACCAAGATTCATTGAGCTCACAGAAGATACGGTACGTTGGTATCCGCTGGCTGGGGGTGTGAAACAGGTTATTCTCAAGTGTGGAGATTTCCCAAATGTGCCACTTGTGGGGACATCGTGATGCATCAATTATAACCCCATCTTGGCCTTGCGACAATTGCGATACCCGATTATGGGTCCTCCTACTACAGAATCAACACCTCACTTCAGGACTGGTCTGGCAGACAAGGTTATGTTTGACAAAATTAGCAAAGCATGGCAAAACGTCACCTATAAGGGTGGAAAGGAGTGAGGAAACAAGAGTTGCGGAGCCAAAGCTACTTATAAGGAGTGGGTGCGAAACCGGGTGGAAGCAATCAAATTACCATTTCCGAGTCCGACACCCAAGCCGCAACAGGAGACTGATACGGTCATGAAAGAAAGTGACGAGGTGAAAGTGATGGAAGATAAATTGGCTAGGTCGGAAGAGGAGAAAAATGCATTGGAGGCCTAGCTAAGAGAAGTCCGCTCTACTCTTAAAGTCCTGAAGTTAGAATGCGAGGAAAGGTCCTAGTCCCTTGAGCGAGCGAACAAGAGGGCCCGAGCTGAGAAAAGTTTCAAAGACAAAACCAAAATTCACCTAAGCTCTGTGAGTCAAGATTTGAAAGCACGAATTGCTGAATGCGACAGAGTTACAAGAGAAAATGAGCAGTTGTGGAGAATGGTCAGGGAAGCAGAACAGCAGGTGGCCACTCTCAAAGCCCGGATGGAAGATCAGGAGGTCCGACATGGGGAGGATCGTAGGTTCGACGAACAAAACTACGGCGAGATAATCAAAGGGTAAAAAGAGCACCTGGAGGGAAAACACTTGGAGGTACATAAGCTCAATATCGAAAGGGAAGAAGTACTTGAGGAAAACTGGCGTTTGAAAGGAGAGAAGATGACTCTTGAGGCAGCCCGAGCAGAGACTCAACAACGGCTATTTGACCTCGAATTAAAAATGAGAGAAATGATTGTTCACTATGAAGGAGAAATCAAGAATAACCGGTTAGAGGCTAGCCGTGTGATCAATATGTACAAGGCCACCATCGAAAGGAAGAAGAACTGAGAAGACTGGAGCACTGGTCCGAAGAGAGAAACCACTTCTTGGGACTGATCGAAGCATCAGAGAGAACCTATATAGAGGCTTGGTATGAAGTTGGGCATTGGACTCGTAAACTGAGGGATATTAGAACGATTCCAGGACTAGTTCGTGATGCAGAGGCCACAGTTAACCCGCTCACCATTCCCCGAGAGGCGATCGAGTTGATCAATTTGTGCAAGAGACTTGTGGAAGACTTCAAGGAATTAGTCATGCAGGCCATGAAGGATGTTGTCGTGAATGATGTTTGAATGTTTTCCTTTTTGAATTTTGGTTATGTATTTTGAAGAACTCGTTTGTTATGGTTTTGGATTTTGACCTCACTGTTTTGGAGGTTATTTGAAGGCTCGTTTGTTTTGAATCTCCATAAATTCCATGTCCACGATTTATTTGAAATATCAAACCAAAGATACTCACCTCAGATTCCAAAAACGATCTATAACGATTCCTCGGCAACTAACTGGTAATTTAGTTATTTCTGCATAAAAGAAAAACACAAAAACAAAATAAATTTTCTTTCCTTTGTTAAACTAGGAACTTAGCAACCATTGCGCGTACCAGTAAAGAAAAGGCCAATCAAACTTGAGTGTACTTCACCAGATCCAGAGCAAGAGGAACAGCCCGGAAGAAATTTGAGTCAGGAAGTGGACGAAGTCAGAGAAAGAATGGGAGAAATGGCCGCAACCCAGACGCAGATGGAAGAGACCCTGCAGACAATAAGGGAGACTATTTCTCTGTTGACAACAAGGGTAATAGGAGTAACTGGAGGTGAGGGCAGAAGGCTCCCGAACCAGGGTGAGGGTTTGCATAACGTGGCGCTTGACATACCAATCGGGATGGGCTATGAAGCTATGGGGCCCACTGGGCCTGAAAACCAATACCTCGGGGATAGAGGTGGAGGACTATTCCGCGTTGAAAATGGGGAAGATGAAAGGCACGCATCGACGCAGCGAGACAGGGCCAGATAATCGTGGATGAAAAAGATGGAGGAAAAGATCAAGGCGATCCAGGGGTCTGGTGCATTCGGGTCCTTGGGAGTAGACGAACTTTTCCCTACTACAGACGTAGTCTTCCCTTGAGACTTCAAAGTGCCTGATTTCACAAAGTACGATGGAAGCACTAGTCCTCTTCTGCATCTGAGGACCTATTGCACCAAAATGTCGATATGGTCCAAAGATGAAAAATTCCTCATTAGTTTTTTTCATGAGAGTTTGACTGGGCCGGCGTTGGAATGGTATATCCAAATGGACCACTCTAAGATTGATTGTTGGAAGGACCTCGCCGATGTCTTCTTGAATCAGTATAGGTTTAATATGGATATGGTTCCAACACATGAGCAACTGGGAATCCTGCAAAATAAGAATAACGAGACCTTTATGCAGTATGCCCAAAGGTGGAGAACTCTCGTTGCACAAGTCCAACCACCGCTCACTATATCAAAAATGTGCTCCTACTTCCTGGGAACGTTAGGATCCCCCTATGTGGCAGCAATGACAGGGGCTGCATACCGAGACTTCGCAGACTTAATATCTGCTGGAGAAAGAATTGAGATGCTGACAAGAGCTGGAAAACTGTTGGACTATATGATAACCTTAGAGGGGGGTGAATACACTAAAATTGAATTTTTTTTTTGTTTTCAAAAATTAACGATGCACGTTTAAATCAAATGCGGAAAATAGGATTTAAACTATATGCAGTGCCTAAGCAAGCTATACCTATGACAGAACCAGCTACACTGATATTTGACGCTAACCACACTATTATCAAATTTAACGATAAACAAATTGTGATATTGAACGCAGCACAATGAAATCAAATATAACGATAAACAAATATTAACAAAAACAAAGTAAAGAGAATGGAAAGAGATACACCGTAATTTGTACGAGGTTCGGGATAAAAGCCCTACGTCCTCGGCCTCTGGCTTTGCAACCTTTGGACTTGCGAATAACCACTATATGAGAAAAACTTCTTCAACGTCTTACAAGCAAGCAACTTTCCTATAGCTACCACATCACTCTCAATTTTGCCCAAATTGAGAACCCAAGCTCCCCGCAAAGGATTTCGCTACCAATCCAATCTCCCCGATTGAACGACCCAAGAACACTTCCCAGGATTTCACAACAACCAAGTAGTAGATGAATACAACAGAGAAACTATGATCCAATCACTCAAGCAATATAACAGTATAGTAGTTGAGAGAGATGAGTGATTTGGATTTTACGATGAAGAACTTGAAGACAGAATATGACGGTGAAAGTTCTTTTCTTCTTTTTCTCATTTGTGAGTTGTGCGTTGTATTCTGTCTATTCGTGAAAAACCCTAAGTGCCTATTTATAGGGTTTGTAGAAATATAACTGTTGAGGCAATTTTTCACGTAAAATAGATGAGTAGTAAATTGATTGATTGCTTAAAAACAATGTGTATGCCAATCGATTATTTACTCAAAAATATGACCGTTGTAGCACTTTTTAATAAGTGAAGAATCGATTGTTTGCTTAAAAACACTTAGAGTGACAATCAATTCTTTGCTTCAAAAAGATAAGTGAATGATCGATTGTTTGCTTCTAAAACTAAGATTAAAAATCGATTGTTTGCTTAAATAAAATAGGATCAAAATAGATTTTTTGCTTTAAATAACTAAGGCCATGAATCGATTGTTTGCTTCCAAGATGAAGCTCATAATCAATTTTATACTTAATAAATTAAGTATATAATCGATTTTGTACTTTAATAAACAAGATAAAAATCGATTCTTTGCTTTAAAAACACCAAGTCATAAATCGATTGTTTGCTTTAAAACAAGAAGTCATGAATCGATTGTTTTTTTCTTCCAAAAACATGTTCTTTTAAAAACATAAATCGATTTCTTGCTTCCTTTCTCCTTAAAATCAGTGCATAATCGATTTTATGCTTTTAAAAACACCAGTTATATTTTAAAAAATCATCTCTCAACTACTAAAAGTTATAGAACTGAAGTGATAGGATCTTACATGGTGTCCTATCAAAAGCAGATTAACAAATAGTTCTTGAACTCTAGAGTAACTTCTCCTCCAAGCCGCTACACTTTAAGATATCCTGCTCTTTGTTTCATGTCCTGTACTTTTGTTCAACTGTAACCATTAGTAGACAGATTGTAGTTTGTTATCATACAAAACAAAGAGTGTTTGTCCCTGGTTCAACAAACTCCCCCTTTTTGATGATAACAAATTACCTTATGCATAGGGAGACACACTTTAAGATATCCTGCTCTTTGATTCATGTCCTGTACTTTTGTTCAACTGTAACCATTAGTAGACAGATTGTAATTTGTTATCATACAAAACAAATAGTGTTTGTCCTTGGTTCAACAAACTCCCCCTTTTTGATGATAACAAATTACCTTATGCATAGGGAGGCAATAAACAAGAAACAATAGCAAAAGCTCCCCCTAAGCATAAGCATAAGCATAAAAATAATAAACTAAACGAGTAACATAGCAAGCCGTAAATAGCAGAAAGTATTTCTCCCCTTTTGTTTTCATCAAAAAGGAGGGAAAACACACAAGATACATAATAACATTATAAACTGGCAAAATCAAGCATACCGAGCTCTCTCCGTATCTTACAAAATTGAGCTTCGGCTAGGGGTTTCGTGAAGATATCCGCTAGTTGGTCATCGGTGCCTACAAACTGTAATGCTATGCTCCCCCTAGAAACATGGTCTGTGATGAAATGGCGCCTTATGTCTATATACTTAGTTCTAGAGTGTTGGATGGGGTTCTTAGCAATGTTAATGGCACTAGTGTTATCACATAGAACTGACACATTTTCATATAACAAACCAAAATCCTCTAAAGTCTGTTTCATCCACAGAACTTGTGCAACACAATTTCCAACCGCCACATATTCGGCTTCAGCGGTGGACAAAGCAACACTGTTCTGTTTTTTACTAGACCAGGAAGTTAAACAAGGGCCCTAAGAAATGACTGGTTCCACTAGTACTCTTCCTATCCAATGTACATCCAGCAAAATCAGCATCACAGAAACCGATCAAAGAAAATTGATTCGATTTCGGGTACCACAATCCAAAATCTATGGTCCCCTTAACATATCTAAGAATCCGTTTTACAGCTTTTAAATGTGATTCTTTGGGACATGCTTGAAATCGAGCACATAAGCATACAACAAATATAATATCAGGTCGAGAAGCAGTTAAATACAAGAGACTACTGATCATACCTCGATACATCGTTTCATTGACTGATTTACCTTGCCCGTCCTTATCCAACTTTGTTGCAGTCGCCATGGGAGTACCAATTTCCTTTGCATCACTCATGTAATACTTCTTTAGTAGCTCCTTTGAGAACTTGTTTTGACATATGAAGATTCCTTCTTTCATTTTCTTTACTTGAAACCCCAAAAAGAAATTCAGCTCCCCCATCATGCTCATCTCAAACTCGCTAGTCATCATTTCAGAAAACTCCTTGCACAGATCATCATTAGTAGACCCAAAAATAATATCATCAACATAAATTTGAACTACAATGATATGTTTGCCATTGGTTTTAAGGAATAAGGTAGAATCAATCTTACCCTTTTTGAAACCATTTGCAATTAAATGTTTGCTTAGTCTCTCATACCAAGCTCTAGGAGCTTGTTTTAACCCATAAAGTGCTTTGTCAAGTTTGAAAACATGATTTGGGTTTTTAAAATCTTCAAAACCAGGGGGTTGTTTTACATATACTTCTTCTTCTAAAAAACCGTTTAGGAAGGCACTCTTGACGTCCATTTGGTGTAGTTTGAAGTCCATGTAACTAGCAAGTGCCAATATTATACGAATGGACTCCAACCTAGCCACCGGAGCAAAAGTTTCTTCAAAATCCACCCCTTCGATTTGGTTAAAACCTTGAACAACTAAACGACTTTTATTTAATAAAACAACACCATTTTCATCAAGTTTGTTGCGAAAAAACCCATTTAGTACCAATGACGGTTCTATCAACGGGTATTTCAACTAAATGCCAAACTTTGTTCCGTTCAAATTGTTCAAGTTCCTTTTGCATTGACACAACCCATTCTGAATCATTTAGAGCTTCCTTAATATTATTAGGAACTATTTGAGAGACAAAAGCACTATGAAAGCATAAATGATTAAGAGAAGAACGAGTTGTTACCCCCTTTGATGGACTACCAATAATTTTCTCCATGGGATGATTTCGAACTGATTTCCAAATTTTGGGCAAATCATCATGTGTTCTTTCATGGAGATGGTCATCGATGTCTTGGGGCTCTCGTTCCACTTCAGCTTCTTCTTGAGGTTCCACTTTCACCTCGGCTTCTTCCACACTTTCACTGTTTGATTTAGGTATTCTGTTTTTGATCACTTCAACCACTTCATCCTCATCATCAACTTTCTTAGCAAAAGGGTTAGTCTCATCAAGAGAAACATGTATTGATTCTTGCATACGTTTATCAATTTTATTGTAAACAATATATGCTCTACTATGACTTGAATAACCCATAAAAATACCTTCAGTTGATTTTGCATCAAACTTACCCAACTTATCTTTTGTGTTGAGAATGAAGCACTTACTTCCAAAAGCCTTGAAGTATGAAATATTTGGAGCTCTACCATTCCACAACTCGTATGGTGTCTTGTTAAGAGATGGCCTCAGGTATACCCGGTTGAGCACGTGACATGCTGTATCAACTGCATGACCCCAAAAATATTTGGAAAGGTTGTGCTCTTTCAACATTGTTCTGCTCATCTCTTGTATGGTTCTATTCTTCCTTTCCACCACACCGTTTTGTTGAGGAGTCCTTGGAGCTGAAAAGTTATGATGAACACCATACTTTTCACACCAAGTCCTGAATGATTAATTTTCGTACTCTCCTCCATGATCACTTCTAATTTCCTTGATGACTAAGCTTTTCTCATTCTGTAACTTTCTGCACAACTTAGCAAACTCATTAAAAGCATCACTTTTATTTGCAAGTAGAATGACCCAAGTATACCTAGAATAATCATCTACAATCACGAAGACATACTTGGACCCTCTTAGACTTACAACATCAATTTCACCAAATAAATCAATATGGAGCAATTCAAACACATTGTTAGTGGAAATAACCGGTTTTGGATTGAAAGAAGTTTTATGCAACTTACCTAGCTGACATGCATCACACAATTGACCTTTTTCATATTTCAACTTGGGTAGACCTCTAACATGCTCATTCTTACTCAACTTAGATAAATGTTCTATACTAGCATGTCCTAGACGTCTATGCCACAGATCCACATCATCAATCAAGGAAAGCATGCATACAATATCATTACTCACATTATCAAAATTAACATAATATACATTATTTTCTCGAAAGCCAGTAATATAAAGTTTAGAAGATCTATGAGTAATAACACATTTATCAATAGAAAAATGCACATCAAAATCACTATCACATAATTGGCTAACACTTAGCAAGTTAAATTTCACACCATCAACTAGTAAAGCATTTTTAATTTTGATTGCATTTTCCTTACCCACACAACCTTTACCTATTACTTGAGCAGATTCATTGTTGGCAAACTTTACAGATCCACTAGCTTTGTTGCTAAACTTCAAGAATAGTGAAGCATCACCAGTCATATGCCTTGAGCATCCACTATCAACCATCCACACATTTTTCTTCTTGGATGACTGACCATCCTGCAAAAGGAACATTAACAACTAGTACGAGGTACCCAAATTTTGTTGGGTCCTTGGGGGTTAGTCATCAAGGGGTTTGTTTTCACAATCCACCTTGGTTTCTTACAAGCAGGTATAAGGGTACCAAGCTCACACAATCTACGAATAGGGCATCTATGAGAGCTATGGTTCCCTTTTTGACAATAAGTGCAAGAGAAAACAGTAGGTGTCTTACTTGAAGTGGCAGCTACAAAAATCACTTTCTTTTTCAAAACAGAGGAGGTGGAATTACCTTCATACCCAATACGTCTCTTATCAATATATTCATGTTGGGAGTGAAGTATATTGGTTAAGGTCTTTTCACCTACCTCAAACTTTTTTAAAGATTCTTTCAAAATTTCATTTTCAACCTTGACTTTTTCAAAATTTTGTTTAAGCTCAAGAAGCTCAAGGTCGAAAGGTTTAGTTTTATGTAGCTCATTCTTCAACTTAGCAACCTCATTCTCAAGAGTCTCAAGAGCATGCTTTTGTTGCTCTTTGTCAAATTCTTAGATTTTACCAAATGAGTTTCATGTTCATTATAAAGAGCTTCAAAAGCCTCACTCAAGTCTTGACTATTACACACATCATCAAATAAATCATCATGCTTAAGTGAATCAGAAAGACTATGGTTATTGAGGATTACCTTAGATGTATCATTTGCCATAAGACAAACAATATTGGCAGTCTGCTTTTCTTCATCGGTTTCACTATCAGTGCCAAGACTGTCCCATGTAGCCTTAGGTATGTCACTTGCCATAAGACAAACAGTATTTGCGACTTCCTCTTCTTCATCTGTATCACCATCAGTATCTGTGTTGTCCCATGTAGCCTTCATGGCTTTCTTTTGTTTGTACTTGGATTTTAGCTTTGGACAATTTACTTTGAGATGACCCGGTTTGTTGCATTCAAAACATTTTGGTTGATCATGTCTTTTCTCATAACTGTCTTCTTTGTTGTACCCGGATTTCTTTGAATAGTCACCCTTTCCAAGCTTCTTGAGTCTCATGATTTTTTTGAATTTCTTGGCAAACATAGTCATGTCTTCATCATCAGATTCTTCATCAGACCCAACCTCTTTCCTTGCCACCTTAGGATTTAGCAGCAAGAGCAAGAGACTTTATTTCTTTGACCACTTCTTTTTCTTGAGCCTTCTTAGCGGCCAACACCACCTCAAATGCAAGAAGTGACCCAATCAAGTTTTCTTGAGGTAAAGTGCCAATATCTTTGGCTTCAATGATAGCACAAGTCTTAGGAAAGAATTCACTAGTCAAGGATGCAAGAATATTCCCATTCAAATCTTTTGTTGAATATTTCTTCCCAAGAGCTCTCAAGTTATTCACTATTAAATTTAATCTTTGGTGCATAGCAGCAACAGATTCATCTTCCTTCATTTTGAAACCTTCATTAAGTCTTTTTCAATTCATTATTTTAATAAAAAGGGAAATAATTATTTTTTAAAAGTTAATATAGTTTTGCACAATTAGTTAGAGGTAACTGATAACTCATGTTTATATGAGTTATTTATACTTATTCAAAGTTAAATCATGCAAGTTCTCTGGCAATAGCAGGTTGTTTCTAGTAAAGTTTCTGTTAGTTTATTGCTTTTAGTTAGAAAGGGGCTAAATTACAAGTTCTAGGCATTTTGGTGCCAATTGGCGCCTTTGTGAGCGTTTTGATGTTTCTTGTGTTTGTGCAGTAATCCAAACGTGGCAGCGTCTCTCATCACGTCTGAAGAAGGACAGCAGAGCAAGAAAATAATATATATCATTTTGGCGCGCATGTAATGATGACCAGAGATCTGGAAATGAAGAAGATCTTCTCTTTCTTCAGCACTGACGCAGCTTACGCACTGTAGCAGTGCGGTGTCACTTCAGGGCAGAGTCAACTCGCAAGCAAGCTTGGAAGGTGGGGGAATGACATCAGCAACATGTGACCCTCTTTTGACCATGGCTATTCTCTCTCTACAAAAAGGCAAGGGTGCACCATGCGGAAGACACGACTCCATTCATCATCCACCTTCCCCCATTTTTCAGAGATAGTTTTTCTGAGAGAAGTTCTGGACACAGACTTCTTCATTTTTAATTCTCTCAAGGGCCCCAATTTCCATATCCATCCACAGCCATTACTGTAAAGCTCAGACGTTGTAACGTCTTTACAGCGTGCATGAAGGAAGGCCACTTAGGCGTATCTTTTGCGTTTAGTCTCCTTTTCTCTATGTACGGTATTTGGATTTTAACTCCTCTTATTTCTGTAAGGATGCTCAGCATGAGCTAAACATTTGTAGTTGGGTTGTTGTTTTGCATGTAATGAACCTCTAGTTTAATGTTATGAAGTATTGATGTTTATGCGTTTTAAATCCTTGCATGTTAATATTTCCAAACTTGTTTTGAATTGATCACTTAAAATAAGTAGATTCATAGGTACAGACATGGTCTATGAAAAGAACTCAAAGATTTATGTGAATGAAAAGGTGCACTAAAGACATTTAGGCATTTTTATCTAAGTCTAGACATAGAATGGATAATAGTTCATAGGACATTGCTGTGGGTACTTAAAATACAGGAGTAGGCCTACTTAGAACCTAGACATAGGAATTCTAGTACTTGAAGCTCTGACGTTTTGTGACTGAAAAGCACAGCTCTTTTGCAACAGCGTTCAAACGTTATAACGTCTATACAACATAGCATTTGTACGTATTAACGTGTAAACGTTATAACGTCTGACTAGAGGAGATTTACTTGCATGCAGCAATCCAACTCATACTCTTCCATATTCACACCCACTTCTCATTTACTTGCTTTATTTATGTTCTTAGTCTTAATATCAACTTTTAGTGTCGATTTATTACCTGTTTCACTTGTGTTTTAAAGACTTGAACTCTGAAAGTTAATCAATCCTCGTGGGAACGATCTCTTACTTTTATCCACTTTATTACTTGTACGACGTGTATACTTGCACTGACATTGCGACTATAGCACACACGAGCGCGAACAAGTTTTTGGCGCCGTTGCCGGGGATTGTATTTAACTTTTATTGTTCAACAAGAATTAAAACACTAGGTGAAAGAATTCTGCTGTGTTGTTTGTTGTTTTTATGAGTGAACAGGTAAACGTTACAGCGTATGCTTAGTTCCAGTTCAAGCTCTAGTTCAACAGAACCAGGGAGTGGATCTGAACCTGAATTCTACCCAGAACCTGAAAGAACCTTCAGGCGACTAAGGAGACAACAAAGGCTAAGAAGGCAGCAACAACAACAGCAATTTCAGCCACCAATCATGTCTGAACATGGTACTGGTGGTAGAAGCTCTAGAGGTGGACGTACTCCAAGAGGAGGAAGGCACTCTGATGCTGGAGGACGTGGTCGTGGACCACAAACTCATACAGATACCTATGTTGATGATGAACACTGGCAGAGACAGCAACTCATCAATGTAGGGCCACAAGACATGGTCAATGACAGGGACAGGCCTATGCGTGATTATGCCGTGCTCAATCCTGCACATTTACAAACAGGCATTGCAAGACCACCTATTCATACTGGTCACTTTGAATTCAAGCCAATGATGTTCCAAATGTTGCAGACTGCAGGGCAATTTGGGGGTTTCCCTCAAGAAGATCCTTATGCACATCTAAGGCAATTTTTGGATGTGTGCAGCAACTTTGTCATCCCTGGAGTCTCAGAAGATGCCTTCCAACTGAAGCTATTTCCATATTCTCTTAAGGACAAGGCCAAGAATTGGTTGAACTCCTTAGAGCCAAATTCAATTCATACTTGGGATGAGCTAGCTGAGAAATTTCTTGGAAAATACTTCCCTCCCAACAAAAATGCCAAGTTAAGAAATGACATCACTTCCTTCAAACAAAGAGAAGGGGAATCATTATTTGAGGCTTGGGAAAGATGGAAGGAATTACTAAGAATGTGCCCACACCATGGCATTCCCGTAGTTATTCAAATGGAGACTTTTTATAATGGTCTAGATCAACCTACCAGGCTTATACTTGATGCTTCATCAGGCGGTGTCATATTAAACATGTCTTTCTCTGAGGCATGCAGACTTATTGAAGACATAGCCACTCACAATGCCCATTGGCCCTCTGATAGATTCACTCCTGGAAAGAAGGCTGGTGTCCATGAGATAAGTGAAGTAACTGCCCTTTCTGCTCAGGTTGCTTCTCTGACCAACATGATTAAGAACTTGAGCACTCCGAACGTGGCCACGTCTGAAACACAGACTGCTGCAGCTATTGAGCCAACACCATCTGGGGGAGTAGTGTGTGTATATTGTGAAGGAGGGCATGTCTACGAAGAGTGTCCCCATAACCCCCAGTTTGTAAACTTTGTATCACATAACAAAGGTAACAGTCCCTTCTCCAACTTGTACAATTCAAATTGGAGAAATCACCCAAATTTTAGTTGGAAGAACAACAATTCTTTGAATGCTAGCAATGCTGCTCCTGCAATACCCCCAGGATTTCCCCCTCAACAACAAAAGCAGTATACGCAGAATAACAACAACAGCAATTTGGAAGCCTTGATGAAAACTTTCATAAGTGATTGTAGGGAAACCTTACAGACCCATGAGTCTTCAATCAAAACTTTGGAGAACCAAATTGGACAGATAGCCTCAGCTCTTACTCAAAGACAGAATGGATCTCTTCCATCCACAACTGAAACACCATCTTCATCAAAGTCAAATGGTAAAGATGTGGTGAATGCACAGGTAAATGCTATCTCATTAAGAAGTGGCACTGAGTATCCAGAACCATCTATGCCTAAGGAATCTGAGGTGCCAGACAAGGAAAAAGAGAAAAACAAAGGTGGAGAAAAAGAGAAGAATATTCCAGATATTGTGATGTCTAAGCCAGACGTTACAACGTCTAGTTCTGAACCAGGAATCAAGACTGTTCCTAAGCTTGTACCTGAATATCCTCCTCCACCCTACCCTCAAAGACTCAAGAAAGCTCATGAAGACAAGCAATTCAGCAGGTTCATGGAGATGCTAAAACAGCTGCACATAAACCTTCCCTTGGTTGAAGCTCTACAACAGATGCCAAACTATGCCAAGTTCCTAAAGGATATCATCACCAAAAGAAGAAGGCTAGGGGAGTTTGAAACTATTGCTTTAACTGAAGAATGTAGCTTAATCATGCTGAATAAACTCCCTAGAAAACTGAAAGATCCTGGCAGTTTTACTATACCATGCTCCATTGGAGATTTTTACCTTGGCAAAGCTTTATGTGACTTGGGGGCAAGTATTAACTTGATGCCCAAGTCCATTTATGAAAAACTTGGTATAGGAACTGCCAGACCTACTTCTTTAAGTCTTACATTAGCTGATAAAAGTAGAGTTTATCCTGAGGGCATATTAGAAGATGTTTTGATTAAAGTTGACAAATTCGTGTTTCCAGTGGACTTTGTTATTTTGGATTTTGATGCAGATAAGGAAGTTCCTATCATCTTGGGGCGACCATTTCTAGCCACTGGAAGGACACTCATTGATGTGCAGAAAGGAGAATTAATCATGAGGGTCAATGACCAAGAAGTCAAATTCAACGTCCTCAACGCACTCAAGTATCCAGAACCTAACACAGAGGAATGTTCCTTTGTGGTTGCCCTTGACCATGTGGTTCAAAAGCAATTCAATAAAGATAATGACCACTTGGAAAAGATTCTGGGCAATGATGAGATTCAAGAATTGTTATCAGAAGAAGCTGATCCGTCAAACGTTACAACGTCAACCACAGACGTTGTCACGTCTGATTCCCATGTACCCAGGGCGTGGACAAAGAAGTATGAATCCTTGGGGCAAGAAGACTCCAATCTCATGAAGATAGTACCATCCATTGAAAAACCACCCACTCTGGAATTGAAAGTGTTGCCTGATCACCTGAAGTATGCCTTTTTAGAAGAAAATGATTCTTTACCAGTGATCATTTCTTCTAACCTCTCACAAGAGCAGGAAAGTGATCTCATTAGCACCTTGAAAAGGCACAAGAAAGCCATTGGTTGGCAAATGGCAGATATCAAAGGTATCAGTCCCACAATCTGTATGCACAGAATTGTCTTGGAAGAGAATGCAAAGAACAGCATTGAAGGACAAAGGCGATTGAACCCGATAATGAAGGAGGTGGTCAAGAAGGAAATCATCAAATGGTTAGATGCAGGAATCATTTATCCAATTAGTGATAGCTCATGGGTGAGCCCAGTTCAATGTGTGCCAAAGAAGGGTGGAGTTACTGTGGTAACCAATGAAAAAAATGAATTAATTCCAACAAGAACAGTGACTGGATGGAGGATATGTATGGACTACAGGAAGCTGAACAAAGCAACCAAGAAGGACCATTTTCCTCTGCCATTTATTGACCAGATATGGGATAGACTTGCAGGCAAAGAATTCTATTGTTTCCTTGATGGTTACTCAGGATATAACCAGATAGCTATTGTGCCTGAGGACCAAGAGAAGACCACATTCACTTGTCCTTATGGTACCTTTGCCTTCAGAAGGATGCCATTTGGATTGTGTAATGCGCCTGCAACATTTCAGAGGTGTATGATGGCTTTATTCTCAGATTTTATTGAAAAATCCATGGAAGTTTTCATGGATGACTTTTCAGTCTATGGAGACTCATACAAGGCATGCTTGGATAACTTAGAAGGAGTCTTAATAAGGTGTGAAGAAACCAACTTAGTACTCAACTGGGAGAAATGCCACTTCATGGTTCAAGAGGGAATTGTTTTGGGGCATAAAATTTCAAAGAAAGGGTTGGAGGTGGATAAAGCGAAAGTTGATGTTATTGACAAATTACCTCCACCTACAACTGTCAAAGGTATTAGAAGTTTCTTAGGGCATGCTGGTTTTTACAGAAGGTTTATCAAGGATTTCTCAAAAATTTCCAAACCTTTGTGTCTGCTGCTGCAACGTGATAACGTCTTCAACTTTGATGAGCATTGTCATGAAGCCTTCCAGAAATTGAAGAATGCCCTTGTAACAGCTCCTGTGATAGTCACTCCTGACTGGTCCAAACCATTTGAATTAATGTGTGATGCGAGTGACTACGCTGTGGGGGCCGTATTGGGTCAAAGGTATGGCAAAATTTTTCACTCTATATACTATGCTAGTAAAACCTTAGATGATGCCCAATTAAATTATACTGTAACTGAGAAAGAGTTACTGGCTGTTGTATTTGCTTTTGACAAATTTAGATCATACTTGGTGGGTGCAAAAGTTATTGTTTTTACTGATCACTCAGCCATCAAGTATTTAATTTCAAAAAAGGATGCAAAGCCACGACTCATTAGATGGGTTCTCCTCCTCCAAGAATTTGACTTGGAAATTCATGATAAAAAGGGGGTGGAGAACCAAGTTGCTGATCATCTTTCTAGGCTTGAGAATGTTGATGCAGGTACAGGTGCAGAAGAAATAAAAGAAAATTTCCCTGATGAAAAACTGCTGACAGTAGCCACAGTAGCTGAAGACGTTACCACGTCTATGACTATTTCTTCAAACGTTATAACGTCTGATACTACTGCTCCCTGGTATGCTGATATAGTTAACTTCCTAGTCAGCAAGATTGTGCCTGTGGATTTCAACCATCAGCAAAGAAAAAAATTCTTCCACACCGTGAAGCACTATTTTTGGGATGAGCCCTATCTATATAAGATGTGTCAAGATCAGTTGCTTAGGAGATGCCTGGCTGAAGAGGAACAACTCCATGTATTACAACAATGTCATGCATCACCTTATGGAGGACATTTTGGAGGAACCAGAACTGCAGCAAAGGTGTTACAGTCAGGATACTATTGGCCAACACTCTTCAAAGATGCTCATGAATTAGTAAAAAGCTGTGATAAATGCCAAAGAGCTGGAAACATCTCCAACAAGCAAGAAATGCCATTGACAAATATTCTTGAAGTGGAACTGTTTGATGTTTGGGGAATGGACTTCATGGGGCCATTTCCTATGTCTCATGGAAATTTATACATTTTGGTAGCTGTGGATTATGTGTCAAAATGGGTGGAAGCCATTGCATTACCCAATAATGAGGCCAAATCAGTCAGCAAATTCCTGAAGCAAAACATCTTCACAAGATTTGGTACTCCAAGAGCTATAATCAGTGATGAAGGCTCTCACTTTTGTAACAAGCTGATTGAGAACCTATTGGCTAAGTACGGAGTGAAGCACAAGATTGCTACAGCTTATCACCCACAAACAAGTGGTCAAGCAGAAATCTCCAACAGAGAAATTAAAAGGATACTTGAGAAGATGGTTGGTCCAAATAGGAAGGATTGGTCCCTGCACCTTGATGATGCATTGTGGGCGTACAGAACAGCATTTAAGACACCACTGGGCATGTCACCATACAAGTTAGTCTTCGGAAAAGCTTGTCACCTGCCCATTGAGCTCCAACACAAAGCTCACTGGGCACTGAAGCAACTGAACCTAGATCATTCAAAGGCTGGAGAAGCAAGGCTCCTTCAACTAAATGAGCTAGATGAATTCAGGAACACTGCCTATGAGAATTCAAAAATGTATAAAGAGAAAACCAAGAAGTGGCACGATCAGAGAATTCAAAGAAGGGAGCTAGTAGAGGGACAATCAGTTTTGTTGTTTAATTCAAGATTAAAGTTGTTCCCTGGGAAGTTAAAATCAAGATGGTCAGGACCTTTCAAGATAGTAAAAGTCTACAGTCATGGTGCTGTGGACCTGTTTGATGAGAAAACTAATTCCATTTTCAAGGTCAATGGCCAAAGAGTGAAGCATTACCATGGGGAACATGTGGTTAGGGACAAGACCACAGTGACTCTCAACAACCCCTGAATTCAAAAAAAAAAAAAAGGGATAGTCTGGCTGAAGACTCTTAAAGCAAGCGCTCTTGGGAGGCAACCCAATGGTTTTAACTAACCAGCAATTTTGTGTCTTTAAATTTTTGTGCAGGAATGGGAGCTGAAGTAGTATAAACGTTATAACGTCTCTGCTTGTCTGGGATGTTGTCACGTTCGCTGCCTGGGTAAAGTTTTAAATGAAAAAGAAAAGAAAATGAGTCAAGCAGTTTTCAAATGGAACAATTTTTAATGATTTTTTTCGAGACGTGACTGCCAAAGTGACCATGACGTCACTTCCAACGGTTACCCCTTTTTCCCAAACCCACGCCACCACCTACTTCCCAACTTCCCATAAAACCTCCCCAATAGACACACACCAGTTACAATCATCAAAACCACCTTCATACACTTTCAGAAACCGCAATCTTATCCCTTCTCCCAAACCCCAAATCGCAAATCTCAATCTCAAATCCCCCACTCTCCAGAAAACTCATACAATCACCATGACTAAAACAAAGCAAGCTGCAGTAAAATCATCTGGTAAAGGAAAGAACGTCAACCCAAGTTCTTCTTCTGTTCCAAACCCAGAAATCCCCATTCCTTCAAAGAAGAAAGCCTTGCTGCCAGAAAGGGGTTTTAGCTTGGAAAACCCAAATCCTGACTTTATCGCAACAGTGGCAGCATTGGGATGGCAGAAATTTGTGGTTCACAGAAAGGAATACATTGCAACTCTGGTGCATGACTTTTATAAAGGAATCGTTGAAAGAACCGATGGAGAACTTTCAAGCACCTCCATCGTACGAGGTGAGGAAGTCAAATTTGGTGTAAGAGTCATAAATGACTACTTTGGGCTAGGTTACTATGGCAAGGCAGTTGAGGTGAAGCAAAAGACTTACGGAGTGGCAGAGATGACTGAAATCAAAGAAAGGATATGTGTTGAAGGAGCTGTTTGGGAGCGAAGAGGCGACCATGGGAATGAATTCAAAATTTTGAAGAGATACCTTTGTGATGAGGCCAGTGCTTGGTTTCATTTCATCAGGCATTGCTTGATACCCACTTCCCACACTCTCTGGGTTGATAAAGAGAGGCTGATTGCTATTGATGCCATTATGTCAAGAGATAAGATTGAAGTGGGTAAGCTCATCAACAGAGAGATTAACAAATGGCAGAACAGGAAGGATGGATACCTATACTTCCCTTGTTTAATCACCGATCTCTGCATGGAGGCTGGAGTGGAGATTGAAGCATCTGAGCTAAGAGAGGAACCCCAGGGGGCATTCTCTACAAAGTTCAAAGCTAGGCAGAGAGCTGCAGATGCTACCACGTCAGTTGATGCGCAGACGTTACAACGTCTGGTAGACCAGCAAAACAGCCTAGCCAAGTTTGTCAAGGAGCAATTTGAGTGGCAAAAGAAGGTGAATGCACATACAACAAAAGGCAAGATGGTGATTGAAGAACCAGTACTTCCAGATTGGATGCAAGAGGAAGATGAAGACAACATACTCCTATCAGCAATGAACCCCAAGAAAGTGAAGAAGGAAAAAGTCAAGAAAACAAGAAAACCAGCCACAAAAAGAAAGAGCCCAGCAAAGAAGGAGCAGAAGAAAGTAAGTAGTGAGGAAGAAGAGCTTAAATCAGCTGATATGGATAGCATCAGTGAGAGGGATGCAGAGGAATCAAAGAAGGTGAGTAGGGAAATCCTAAGTGATGATGAGGAAGAAACACATTCAGAAGAGAAAGGAAGTTCCAGTGACAAGACTGATATTGAGGCTGACTCTCCACCAGCCCAAACACTCAAAGAACCAGCCCAACCCACACCTCCATCACCAAAAGACAAACAACCCCAAACACTCAAAGATCAACCCATTTCAAAGCCAACTCCCACTCAACCTGAACCAACTAAAGAACCATCACAACCATCCATTCCAGAAGTAACCAGTGCAGATGTGACTACGTCTGAACCAACTGTTGTTGAAACCAACCCAGACCCACAACTCATTCCCCCACCCAAAAGGCAAAGATTCAAGACTGTACCCACCCAGAGTCCATTTGGGAAGAAGAAAAGGCGTGAAGTAGCCGCTGCAAGTGAAAAAGCAAGACATGGTGAAGAAGAAGAGCAACTAGTTGATCCTCCTGCACCCAAAAGGCAAAAGTTGCAGGTAAAAAAGAGATCTGAAGCTGCTAAAGACAAGCCAGCAACAGCCACCAGCGCAGCATTTGTTGCTGCAAGTGGTTCAGAGAATGCTCCTGCTGTTGCTGCTGATGAGGAAGCTGCAGACGTTACAACGTCTCATGAGCCAGAGGTTGAAAAAGCCCAGGGGGAACCCAAAGAGCAGCAGCAGATTCATCCTGCAGAGCTGGAAAAGCAGAAAGCATGGGAGGAAGCAAAGAAAAGAGTTGCTGAGAGCAGTGTAAAGAGGCCCCAGGAAACTGAAGTCTCAGTTGATGTTGGTGACGGTGAAGGAGAAAAGAAGAAGAAGGAAAAGAAAAAGAAGGCTGTGCAAGCAAGCATCCCAGCCAGACAAAGTGGAAGGCTCAGGGCCGGTGCTCTGAACAAGTAAGTAGCCCTCTTTTAGCAGTAGAATAGTTTTAGTTTACAATTTCAGTACAAATAAATAGCTGTCTAGACGTTACAACGTCTTGAGAGTTAGTAGTTGTTTTGTTTCTGTTTTGTGTAAATGTTCCTCTCTCATTTTTCAAAATCAGTGAGCAGTGGGGACACTGCTCATCTTTTTGTTCCGGGGGGGGAGGATCATTTTTATGTTTCCCGTCTGCATGAAATCAAATGCAAAATCAGTTTACTTTCCTACTCTATTAATCATCAAAAATGTTTCTCTTTGGGCTAAATCTAGTAATGACTATGTGTGAATTTGTGTGAGTAGCTGATGCATGCTTAGATGAATAGAATTGATTACTGCTTCCACACAAACTCTGTTTTGAGGAAAACCTAGTTAGCTAGGGACTATGTGATGCAAAAAGCTAGTTTTGGTTGACTATGGTGATGGTAAAACTTGATTAAAAACTCAGAGTAGCAGTAGAAGCTAAGTTTGGGGGTATATCAGGTGTACTAAGGCTGGGTGCAAAGACTGTAGGATGATTAGTGCTTGTGTAGTGTGAGTGCAACGTTGTAACGTCTACCCGTAACGTTATAACGTATGCCGTGTGTGTTTGTGTGTTGTGTTCTGTGTTATCAAACGTTGTAGCGTCTCTCCTATAAACGTTATAACGTCTACTCCAAAAAGACCAAAAAAGTGTGTGTTGTTTCAAATAAGTGGAAAAATCCACATGCCCTCTGTGTTTGCTGCAATTTCCCGAAACAAATGCTGAGTACCCCAAATATCTCAATCCTAAAGTGTCAAATCCAAAAGATCAAAAAGGAGAAAATCACAAAAGCTCCAAACTAAAAGTGAAGAAAAAGAGAAAAGTTGCTCAGTAATGAGGGATTGCAGCTGTGTGTGTTTTGCGTTGTGTGAGTTAGAGAAGTAGTTTGCACAAATCTAGTCCTAGCACCCAAGATAAGACCCTTTGTTCTACTTCAAATAACCCTCATGTCTTATGTGAAAATGTTAGCCTACTCTTTGTTTTGAAAGATGTTATACTCTCACCATTTGGAAACCACTCTTTCATAGGCTAGGGTAGTTCTGAACCTAGCTAGGAAAAGAATTGATACAGAGATCACACACTCACTTTGGGCAGTAATGAATCTAGAATGTAATTGTGCATTGGTGCGTGAGTGTGTAGTGTATGTCTGAAGGAATTAGCCCCTTGAGGAAAATTTTTGATCAAATGGATGAGCAGGGTGTAAACTGATGGTGTATTTAATTTCATACATCTTTTCATATGTCATGTTATGTTTTGATTGCTTGAGGACAAGCAATGGTTTAAGTTTGGGGGTGTGATAACTCATGTTTATATGAGTTATTTATACTTATTCAAAGTTAAATCATGCAAGTTCTCTGGCAATAGCAGGTTGTTTCTAGTAAAGTTTCTGTTAGTTTATTGCTTTTAGTTAGAAAGGGGCTAAATTACAAGTTCTAGGCATTTTGGTGCCAATTGGCGCCTTTGTGAGCGTTTTGATGTTTCTTGTGTTTGTGCAGTAATCCAAACGTGGCAGCGTCTCTCATCACGTCTGAAGAAGGACAGCAGAGCAAGAAAATAATATATATCATTTTGGCGCGCATGTAATGATGACCAGAGATCTGGAAATGAAGAAGATCTTCTCTTTCTTCAGCACTGACGCAGCTTACGCACTGTAGCAGTGCGGTGTCACTTCAGGGCAGAGTCAACTCGCAAGCAAGCTTGGAAGGTGGGGGAATGACATCAGCAACATGTGACCCTCTTTTGACCATGGCTATTCTCTCTCTACAAAAAGGCAAGGGTGCACCATGCGGAAGACACGACTCCATTCATCATCCACCTTCCCCCATTTTTCAGAGATAGTTTTTCTGAGAGAAGTTCTGGACACAGACTTCTTCATTTTTAATTCTCTCAAGGCCCCAATTTCCATATCCATCCACAGCCATTACTGTAAAGCTCAGACGTTGTAACGTCTTTACAGCGTGCATGAAGGAAGGCCACTTAGGCGTATCTTTTGCGTTTAGTCTCCTTTTCTCTATGTACGGTATTTGGATTTTAACTCCTCTTATTTCTGTAAGGATGCTCAGCATGAGCTAAACATTTGTAGTTGGGTTGTTGTTTTGCATGTAATGAACCTCTAGTTTAATGTTATGAAGTATTGATGTTTATGCGTTTTAAATCCTTGCATGTTAATATTTCCAAACTTGTTTTGAATTGATCACTTAAAATAAGTAGATTCATAGGTACAGACATGGTCTATGAAAAGAACTCAAAGATTTATGTGAATGAAAAGGTGCACTAAAGACATTTAGGCATTTTTATCTAAGTCTAGACATAGAATGGATAATAGTTCATAGGACATTGCTGTGGGTACTTAAAATACAGGAGTAGGCCTACTTAGAACCTAGACATAGGAATTCTAGTACTTGAAGCTCTGACGTTTTGTGACTGAAAAGCACAGCTCTTTTGCAACAGCGTTCAAACGTTATAACGTCTATACAACATAGCATTTGTACGTATTAACGTGTAAACGTTATAACGTCTGACTAGAGGAGATTTACTTGCATGCAGCAATCCAACTCATACTCTTCCATATTCACACCCACTTCTCATTTACTTGCTTTATTTATGTTCTTAGTCTTAATATCAACTTTTAGTGTCGATTTATTACCTGTTTCACTTGTGTTTTAAAGACTTGAACTCTGAAAGTTAATCAATCCTCGTGGGAACGATCTCTTACTTTTATCCACTTTATTACTTGTACGACGTGTATACTTGCACTGACATTACGACTATAGCACACACGAGCGCGAACAGTAACCTTTTTCGAAAGGATGCTGTGGGGTGCTAATACCTTCCCCACGCATAATCGACTCCCGAACCCGAAATCTGGTTTTCAAGACCATTTTTGTTTTCAAAGGGATTTTTCAATGTTTTCCCTAATGATTAAACATTGATGGCGACTTCATTGAACGCGAGAGATCCTCCAGATTTTTCGGTCGCTACAGAAGGGATCTGTGGAACACATGCAAACGGGATTATGATGGCTCGTAAAGTCATGAGAAATGGTTTTTATTGGACCACCATGGAAGCAGATTGCATAGTACATGTAAGAAAATGCCTCAAGTGTCAACTATACGCCGACATGATCAATGCACCTCCATTTCCTCTGCATAACCTAACGAGTCCTTGGCCATTTTCCATGTGGGGGATTGACGTGATTGGACCGATTAATCCGAAGGCATCAATTGGGCATCGGTTCATATTGGTAGCAATTGACTATTTCACAGGGTAGAAGCATCCTAATATGCTAGTATCTCCCAAAAGGTGTTTGCCAAGTTCCTGAAAAGAGACATCATCTGCCTATATGGGATTCCGGAAAGGATAATCACAGACAATGCTCACTACAAAAAAACGTCATTTAGTGACCGATTTTTCGGTCACTATACAGGAAAAATCGGTCACTAAGCGATTTTGTGACCGAATTAGCGACAAAAAAAAATCAGTTGCTAAATCACTGGTCGCTAACCATTGGCGACCAATTTGGTGACTGTTTCGTTAGTGACCGATTTAGTGACCGAAATTGTGACCGATGTAGCGACCGAAAATAGAAACTGATTTTGTGACCGAAAATAGCGACCGATTTAGTGACTGTTTTAGCAACTATTTTGGTGACTGTTTTGGTGACCGATTTCGCAACCGATTTGGCGACTGATTTAGTGACTGTTTTGGTGATTGATTTAGCGACTGATTTGGTGACTGATTTAGCAACTGATTTGGTGACTGATTTAGCGACTGATTTGGTGACTGATTTAGCAACTGATTTGGTGACTGATTTAGCAACTGATTTAGCGACTGATTTGGTGACTGATTTAGCAACTGATTTGGTGACTGATTTGCAGCTGATCTGGTGACTAATTTGCAGTTAGTTTAGATACTATTTTAGTGACTATTTTTTGGTCGCTAAATCAGTCACTATTTAGCGAATTTCTAGTAGTGGCTCCTAACCTCAATGGCACTGAGATACAAAGACTATGTGAAAACTTCAAGATCAAGCACCACAATTCAACTCCATATAGACCCCAAATGAATGGTGCAGTGGAAGCAGCAAATAAGAACATCAAGAAAATCATGCCAAAATGGTGGTTAATTACAAAGATTGGCATGAGTTGTTACCCTATGCTCTACACGCTTATCGAACTAACGTACGATCCAGCATTGGAGCAACGCCATTTTCTTTGGTCTATGGAATGGAAGCCGTGTCCCCCGTTGAAGTGGAAATACCATCCTTGAGGGTTTTAATGGAGGCAGATCTGGAAGAGTCAGAATGGGTAAAAACTCGGTTTGAACAGTTGAATATGATTGAGGAAAAGAGATTGTCAGCTATTTGCCACAGGCAGTTATACCAAAGTCGGATGGCCAGAGCCTTCAACAAGAAAGTTCATCTAAGAGAGTTTCAACCTGGAGACCTGGTTCTGAAGAGATTACTGCCACACCAAGAAGACGCTTGTGGTAAGTGGGCACCCAACTACGATGGTCCTTACGTGGTCAAGCACGCATTTCCGGGTGGACCCCTAGTCCTGCTCGACAAGAAAGGACATGAACTTCCAAAGCCAATAAACTCGGATGCTATCAAGAAATTTTATGCCTAAAAAAAATCCCTCTAGATTGAAAACTCGAAAGGGCGATCTGGGCAAAAATTAGGGGTAATAAAAAAAATCCCTCTAGATTGAAACCCGAAAGGGCGATCTAGATAAAAATTAGGGATAATAAAAGCCTGGTAGATCGAAAACCCAAAAGGGCGGTCTAGGCAAAAGTTAGGGTCAACAAAAGCCTGCTAGATTGAAAACCCGAAAGGGCGGTCTAGGCAAAAATTAAGGCAAAGAAAAGAAAAGGGTGTATAACATGGCAGACTCAAGAGGACTCACGAGCGCGCTTACACTGGGGCAATAGGGTTCCAATAACTGCATGGAAAGGAGTTAGAATCACATTCCACTCTAGTGGTCGCATTAAGGGTTCTCAAGAGGATCGGTATATAGGGGATTGACCTAATCATAACGGGGCAAAGTTTCCTACTTGTGACCTTCTTTCCTTTTTGTACTCTTTCTTCCTAGTTACCAAATCAATCTTGCTATTGTTCATTTGTTCATGCATTCGCTATTGTTCATTTGTTCATGCATTCATGACCTATTCATCTAGCTTTTTCCTTTGTTCTTGCATTCATGATTGACTCATTTAATCTATGTCTTAAGTAAAATGGCTTAAGTCTGGCAAACTTCAAGACGAATGTGTCAGTAACACTTTAATAATTGAAAAAATAAAAAATAAAAAAATGAAGGTAAAAAAAAAGAAAAAAAAATCTCAGTTGACTGGGGAGAGTAGACCCACTTTTCTCATGACAAATCGCGAAAAAAACGTGGAAGCTTTGAGGTCTTGAGGTTGTCCCCAATAGTTTTGCCTAAGATTTAAGGGGACTGCATTCAATTAGGTGAATAGAGGGATCGATGTTATAAAAGGCCGACAGTGGTTGCAAGGAAGAGGTTAATGCGAGTAGACAAAAGTTTGATTGGTAAAGGATCCCTGGTTCGTCGCAATGGTCTAAGTACTAGAACAAAGTCATTAACAACAAAGCATTTATTGCATTTGTTTTCATGCTGCAAACGCAAAACTCTGCACTTTTAATGGGATTGCACCCTTTTATTGCAATTTAAACTGCATGCTATAGGACGCGCCCTGGCATGATACTTTTATTGCACCCTTTTTACTGCATGCTATAGGACGCGCTCTAGCATGACCCTTTTATTGCACCCTTTTATTGCAATTTAAACTGCATGCTATAGGACGCGCCCTGGCATGACACTTTTATTGCACCCTTTTTACTGCATGCTATAGGACGCGCCTTGGCATTGCACCCTTTTATTGCAATTTAAACTGCATGCTATAGGACACGCCCTGGCATGACACTTTTATTGCACCCTTTCTCACTTTCCTGCTATCGGTCTCGCCCTGGCACTACTTTTAATTTAATCCTAACACTGTTTTGTATTCTGTGCTGCCTATTTTCACAATTGTGCATATTTCACCGATTAAAATTGGGGTTCATATTTGTACTTATTCCTTACTTTGATAATACAACAAAACATAGTTTTAAGTATTATCTCGTAAGAAAGTAAGCACAGAGGGGCAAGTGTGAACACCCAATTTTAACCGGTATTTTTCAATTTTTAGAAAAAAAATCATAAAAATATGTTTTTTGCGTATATTCGATTCTTAATCCCTCGGATAGGTCGTTTTGCGCTCATTTACTGATTTTGCGTTATTTGGTGGTTGAACAAAAATATATTAAAAACGAAAATAATAATAAAAAGGGAGGTGCAAGAAAAAAATTATTACAAAAAAGGAGTGTCCATTTACATGACTTGGCCCAAATTACAAAAATAGGCCTCAACTCAAAAGGGCCCAAAAAAAAATAAAACACAATAAAATCAGGAAAAAAATATAGAAGCCCAGAGTCAGCCAACGCTGCTGAGGGTTTTGGCTCAACCCCAGTCTCAGCAGCCGCACTCTACCCTAGCTTGCTGAGGAAGCTTCTCCTAGCTGGCTTTGAGTAGGCCTTGACCTAAAAATGGAAACTAACGATGTGAACAATTAATTTTTGGATTCAATTTTCACCTATAAAAGCAAATCAATATTAACACCAGGGACAACAACAGAGTCAGAAATTCGAAAATTCATTACTAAAAAAATTAGGGGTTCACACTGAAACTCTAATCACCACTACATTTATTTCAGAAGGGTATTCAGGAGAGCAAAGGAGCAGTAGCAATTATCCTATTTTTTGTGAGCAAAAGGGAGTCTTGTTCAGAAGCTGGAGATTTAGGTTGGTTTTTCTATATTTCTGTGTGTTTAGTTTTCATTAGAAGATGAATGATTAATAAAAATTAGGTTCGGATTTAAAATAAATTAGGTTCAGATTTAGTTTTTTTCTTTATATATTATGAAAAACAAAATAAAAAATTAAAAACAGGGACTTAGCAAAAAAATTAGGGTTTCAGATCAAAATAAAATTATGTCTCAGATTAAATATAAAAAAGGGGTTTCGGATTAAAATAAATTAGGGTTTCAGATCTAAAAAAGGTTAGGTTCAGATATAGTTTTTTCTCTAAAAAATGAAATAGGTAAAAATGAAGGATTGAAATCGGAATAGGAAGAGAATAGAAACAGATTCTGGTACAAAAAAATATATAATAATAATAGGACACACCTTCGAACTCCGACCACCACAGACGGTGGTCCTCCTCCCAAGCGCCACCGTCGATCAGTCCAATGACTGGCTCTCCATGCGCGCGATTTTTCCCCGGCGTGAACCACCTCTTACTCAACATCCTCCTCCCTCGCCGGCCACGAAAACATGATAGGAAAGCACCCCAAAAACTCCGGCCACCGTATGGTGGCCATCACCGTTCCGAACTCCTCCGGCTTGGCCACGGGGCCATCGCGTACGCACCCCAACCACTATTTTCTCTTACCCGAAGTCCTTTGCTCTCTCTCCCTCCCATTCTCGCGAGCTTTCTCTCTCTCTCTCTCTCTCTCTAATGGTGAAGAAGGAATTTTTTCTCTCTCTCTTTCATGGTGGGGAAACGACGCTGAGAGTGAGGGAATGAGAATTAGGTCTATTGTAAAACCCTAATTTCCTTTTATTTCGTTTTTTTTTAATTTTTGTTTGTCTTATTACTACAGCCAGTCTGCATAGACCTGTTTTCGCAGGCCAACAGCCTAATAGCCCAAAAACGAAACGTGGACTGCCATAGCTATTCATACCCCTCTGTTTCGCTCCGCACCACCCCTTTATTAGTTTTTTTATTATTTATTATTTTCATTTACTATCTATTTCTAAAAATGAAAGATAATTGTTAATTCACTTCAAAGTATTTTTCTCTCTATCCTTTCCTCATAAAAATAAAAAATGGGTTTGATTGAGATGTACATCTTGTCAATCCCGGTTTAAGAGACTTTAGTTGTACGGCTTTGATCTTAACCCTTTCAAAATTAAAATCAATCAACGCACAAATATTTTCTAGAAGAACTACGTAGCCTTTGATTCTCTACACACGGAGATACGTAGGAGTAGGGCCTCCCCGTCAAGCCAAATTAATTTTTCCTAATAAATAATCAGTTTTTTTTTCTTTAACACCTATTTTCATAAAAATTATAAAATGGGTTTGACTGAGATGTACATCTTGTCAATCCCGGTTTAAGAGACTTTAGCTGTACGGCTTTAATCTTAAACCCCTTCAAAAATAAAATCAATCAACCAACAATTTTTTTTCAAGAAAGAACTACGTGACTTTTGAGTTCCTCGTTGCACCAGAGGATACGTAGGAGCGGGGCTTCCCCGTCAAGTCAAAATTAAACTTTTCTAAATTAGTCCTTATTATTTTCTACTATTTTATTTTTGGGTAAAACAAATAAATTCGTAATTTATATTTGCACAATCCAATTTATGGTAACTGTCTTAAGAGAGATGTATTGGGGGTGTAGTGAAATTAGGTTTTCTCCATTCCCTTTGCATAACCGACTCCCGAATCCAATCTAGTTTTCGCAGACCAATAACTTTTAGTTAGGTTTTTCTCAATTTTCCCTATTAAATAAATTGGGTGGCGACTCCCTAAAATACCAATTTCGAGCCGTCTACGTCGGGAATCCGGTCACGACACCTGATCCCTTGGACATTCACATTCTCCTAACAGTACTAGACTAAGGGCCCGTTTGGATCGTCTTATTTGGGCTTATCTACTGGCATAAGCACTTGTGAAACTGTTTGAGAGAGCTTATGGAAACGGCTTATGGGTTATAGACAAATAGTTTTAACATTTTTTCATCATTTATTTTATAAACAGCTTATGCATAAACACTTATATGATAAGCGCTTATGTCATAAGCTCTTAATTAAGCTGTTTATCCAAACGGGTCCTAATACCAGTAAACTAATAGCTGTATTAGGACTCAAAAAAATACCATGGCTATCCTTAATAATGCAGATTGGGTAAGGAGGCAAATCTTCCCAGTTGGAGTTTCCGGTGAATATGGATAGTACTCATCTCTGACATCCAGTGAGGAGGAAGGATATTTATTATATAAGGCTAAGGGAGAGGTAGGACCATCCCTTCTTTCTATTATATAAATGTGTCCCCTAATTTCACAATCAGTTTGTGATCTACATCAAACAAAATTAGGGGACACATTTATTTTTGATGAACACCGCGGAATTAAGAGCTAAATGAAATTATAACCAAAGGTAACCGTTTTTTCAAAAAATTTAATTTTTAAATCAACCATATCTAATCAAACTAATATCTATTTTTAATATCTATTTATACAAACAAACATCATATAAAATTACCAATTTATATCTTTTATTAACAAGACACATATCTAATTTAAGGGTAAAAGTGTCATTACACTATCTTTTTTTCTTTTTCTTATTATCACACTCTCTTTCTTACTTTTTTTTCTCTTTCTTCTTACACTCTCTTTCTTCTTTTTCACTTTTCTCTTACACTCTCTTTCTTCCTTTTTTCTTTTTACTTTTCTCATAAACAATTCTTCTATTTCTCTTATCACTTCACTTTAGTTTTTTTAACTAAAATTCTAAATTTATACAAACACTACTCAACTAAAACTACCTATAAAAATTTAAATGAGTCACACTAAAAACAAAAAAAAAAACTATCACCTTTTTGGATAATCTACTATCTATCTTTTACTATCTAACCAACACGTCTAGCCCAGTGGTCGGGCTACCCTGAGCTACGTAGTGGGGGTCGATCCGGTTTGCTCCCGGGTTCGATTCCCGCCCACGTTAAAAAGGCGTGTTGGCCAGTGAAATCCTTGCCGCAAATATCGAGCAGAGATTAGTCCTTCGTTGAAAGCGTTGGGACACTCCGTGGGTAGCCAGCAATGGTCCTAAATCAAACAAAAATCTATCTTTTACTATCTACTATAATATACTATGATATATAAAAAAACACGGAATAATTGTACTAATATATAAAAAACACAAGATTAACATTTGTCATTGATAATTAAATTTTTTTGAAGACCACTATAAACCTACTATCTAAAAAACAAGAAGATTTAATGACTATTTAAACTACTGATTAATATTTAAAACAAATATTTCTTATTGATAATCTACTATCTCTCTTTTACTATCTACTATAATCTATTAATCAACTAAAATAATCAATTGAAACTACGAGATAACTGCACTGATATATAAAAAAACACGAGATAACTGCACTGATATATAAAAAACACGAGATTAATATTTGTCATTGATAATTAAAATTTTTGAAGACTACTACTACAAACCGACTATCTAAAAAACAAGAAGACTTAATGACTATTTAAACTACTAATTAATATTTAAAACAAATATTTCTTATTGATAATCTACTATCTAACTTTTACTATCTACTATAATCTACTAATCAACTAAAATAATCAATTGAAACTACGAGATAACTGCATTGATTTATAAAAAAACACGGGATAACAGCAGTGATATATAAAAAAACACGAGATTAATATTTGTCATTGATAATTATAATTTTTGAAGACTACTATAAACCTACTATCTAAAAAAACAAGAAGGCTTAATGACTATTTATACGGATTAATATTTAAAACACACGTGACAAATATTTGTCACTAATACCTAAAAAATGACAAATAATTGTCACTGATATAAAAAAAACATGGGATACATATTTCTTATTGATAATCTACTATCTATCTTTTACTATCTACTATAATCTACTAATCAACTTAAATAATCAATTGAAACTATGAGATAACTGCACTGATACATAAAAAAATATGGGATAACTGCACTGATATATAAAAAAATACGGGGATAACTGCAATGATATATATAAAAACACGGGATAGCTGCACGTATATATATAAAAGAACACGAGATAACAATACTGATATATAAAAAGACACTGCACTGATATATAAAAAGACGCGGGATGTATGCATAGATTGTTTTTAAATGATACTTTTACATTTTTAGATTTTAATATTTATCTAATTTTTTATTTGAAACTCTTTTTTTTATCTATTTTAAATTTGTACTTATTTTCACGGGATAATGTTCACACTATTTAAATATTTTCAAAGTTCATTCATAAAAGTAACACGACAGCACCTGTACGTATGCACGGGTATCCGACTAGTAGTACATAACGATGATGAATAAATGGATTTATTAAACGAATGTGGAAACTCTAAATTAGTGTAACTAAAGGAAGTGACTAAATCTCTGGCCGGTGCGTATGAAAAAATATTTGTTGGGAGAGGTCAACCTCTTGAATGGATCTCTGGTACCTCAAAGGATTAGTCTCCACAGTCACCATGGAGAATACATTAGTTTACAAAAAAAGAGGAAATGACTCAACTCTAGCTCATACTGATTACCAAATTAATGACATAAAATACTAGTTAACCATGGTGGCGAGCTAAGAGATATCAAAGTTCGTTTAATTTAATAGATAACAATCATGGACGGCGACCTCCTTCTTACTTCTTTGATATCTCTTAGCTCGCCAACCACAAATTTAAATTTTCTTAACCATGATTGTTAAGGGTGTTCAACTACATGTTGATATTTTGATAAAACATGTAGATACACTTGAAAATCGTAGTTAGTCACGTCAAAAAAAATGGTAGTTAGTCACGTTTAAATTTATGGTTGATGAAGTTATGTGTGTATATATATATATATATATATATATATATATATATATATATATATATATATATATATATTGACAACAAAGCTATGTAGATAGTTAATCAGTTGCAATACCTAATATATCTATCTATTCTATCTATTATCTTCTATATAATCAAAACTAATGCTAGCAAAATGGCATCTATAGACATCTTCAAATTTTGCCATTTGGCAAAAAATAAGGGTAAATTAGTAAATTTACAGCTAAATGACAAAAATGGATCAGCTTTTCCAGAAAAAAGCAGACTGACACACCGCAGAAAAAAAGTAGACTAACACGCTTCAGAAAATAGCAGACTGACGTGGACGCAAAAAAAGAAGAAAAATATCAGTTTTTTGCGAAAAGCTGACAAAAAAAACAAAAAGGCTGAAAAATAAAACAGAAAACGCAGCAAAAGCTGCAATCAGAAAAAGAAAAAAAAAAAGGAAACCTGCGCACGTCAGAAAAAAGGCTGCAAAAAAGACCATTAAAAGCAGCAAAAGTTGCAAACAGAAAAAAAACAACAAAAAAATAAAACAAAAAAATATAATCAATACTAATGCTAGCAAAATGACATCCATAGACATCTTCAAATTTTGCCATTTGGCAAAAAATAAGGGTAAATTAGTAAATTTACAGCTAAATGACAAAAATGGATCAGCTTTTCCAGAAAAAAGCAGACTGACACGCCGCAGAAAAAAAAGTAGACTGACACGCTTCAGAAAATAGCAGACTGACGTGGACGCAAAAAAATAAGAAAAATACAAAAAATATCAGCTTTTTGCGAAAAGCTGACAAAAAAACAAGGCTAAATTATAGTTTTGGTCCCCCTATTTTCAAAAATTCAGATATTTGGTCCCCCTATTTTAAAACTCAGAGATTTGGTCCCCCAATTTTAAAAAATCAAATACATTTAGTCCAAAGAGGGACCAAATGTTTTTGATTTTTTAAAATTGGGAGACCAAATGTCTTTGATTTTATAAAATTGAGGGACCAAATGTCTTTGATTATTAGCCATAAAAAACTGAAAATTCCTCTTGGGACTAAATGTATTTGATTTTTTAAAATTGGGGGACCAAATGTCTGAGTTTTAAAATAGGGGGACCAAATGTATGAATTTTTGAAAATAGGGAGACCAAAACTATAATTTAGCCAAAAAACAAAAAGGCTGAAAAATAAAACAGAAAACGCAGCAAAAGCTGCAATCAGAAAAAGAAAAAAAAAACCTGCGCACGTCAGAAAAAAGGCTGCAAAAAAGACCATTAAAAGCAGCAAAAGTTGCGAACAGAAAAAAAACAACAAAAAAAGTAAAACAAAAAAACTTGTGCTGCGCTGACACGCGTTAGTGTCAGTTTTTTTTAAAACAACTTTTTTTGTTAGTTTTTTTTCCATTTTTTTTATAGTTTTTTTCCATAAAAAAATCACCTTTTTTTAGTTTTTTTTACTATAAAAAATTATTAAATAACTATTTTATAATGACTAAAAAAGAGAAAAATGCCAACGGGAGTGGCAACGAGAGCGCCAACAGGAGAGGTAACGAGAGCGCTAACATGAGTGTCAACGGCAAGGCCAACGAGGATGCAAACGGGAGAGTCAACGGGGATGCATATTTTATCTCTAATGTCCAAATACACTATTATGGATCAATGTAATTCTGATCGTCAATCTCATTTAATTTTTTCGGCTTAATATAATTTTCATTTGTATGTTATATGACATAATACCTATCTCTTTCCACTTTGAATTTCAAATCATATTTTGGACTTTGTTCACAACTTATGATTATCTTCCAAAATACTATTATGACTTCATGGCAATATACCGACCATACAGTATCACCTGTGCGTATGCATGGGTAAAAAACTAGTTTATTAATCAAATTCAACACTTCTTTAATCACGTGTGTGAAATGAGTTAATTAATCACCTAAAACTAAGGTTTTTGAGTTTATTGGACTTTAATTCTTATTACACCGTGGTTATAACCGATGTAACTAAACAACTATAGGTAAACCAAAAGTTATTTTTTTCGACAACAGTACTTCATTTAAAATTTAAACGAACATGCAATTTGTTTTTGGTAAATTTAAATCTTGAATCCCTCTTTTATTATATGCAAGTATACATAGTCACACAAGTAATAAAGTGATAAGAAAGGTCGAACCCACAGGGATTATGTATTGTAAATTTTTGTAGTTCAAAGTGTACACTTAGTGTGTCTACACTATTCAGTATTTTTGGTTTAAAGTTTTCAAAGTAAGAAAAATAATAATAAGCAATAAGATGTGTGAGAAATCAGTTGGAAAAAGCAGTTGAGATGTTTTTACCAAGTACTTTACTTCTAAATGTTTTAATGGAGTATGTAGTGTGGGAACACTGGATGTAGGTGCATCAGTTTGTGCCTTTCAGCACTTCTCTTCAGAGTTTCATTACAAGCTCTTATGATCTTTGTTTTCTACAGTAAAGAAAGGTTTGTCAATTCCTCCCTTGCCTCCTAACAATGATCCAAGTTGCTAAATAGGTTCACTCTTGTAATTTTATTATCCTAAGAACTATGCTATCCTATGTCTAGGTTTTAGCATATATTTAACAAAGTTTCCTTTATTAAATACTTGTCCTTATTAACTCTTGAGTTCATAAATGTAGCCCATGTCTGCTGCTACAAGTTTTTACCTATTCTAAAGTGATCAATTCCAGAATAAGTTGAAAGAAGTATTATGCAAGAGTTTAAAGTGTTTACACTACATAAACCATAATAACATATTTAGAAGTTCATTACAAGGTTAGAACATCTCAACTTAAGGGAATTTAGCTCATGTTACTCATGTTATAAAGCAAAGAATATGCAAAGAACATAAGTAAATGAATAATAAGGCAAAAGAACTTAAAAGAGTAGAGATTACTTGAATAGAAGATCTTTTGCATTAAGTTCCCAAGTTGAAGTACAATAAAGATTTCTTACACGAATTTCTTCAAAGTAGAAGTGAAGGTAATGGTTGTCAAGCACTTCCTCACCTTCCTCTCCTTAGAAACTTAAAATGAAAATAAACTAAACCTAAACTAAACTGAAAGATAAAAGATTTAAAGATATGAAAGATGATTGTTGATAGGATCCTTTTTTCTTGTGAAGGATTTGGCTTCTATTTATAGGCTTGAAAGCTTTCCTCTTGCAAGGGGTTTCCTTTGGCGCGAAAGATCAGCTGAGGAGACGAACATGGTCAGTTTGTTGACAACCAATCAAGCAAGCTGCACAGTTTTGGTCGCTTGCATGCATAACAAAAGAAGAGGTCCATTGGAGAAGTGCCACATGTCTTTTAGATAAGTTTGAGTCTTGCAACTTGATTTTTATGTGTATCGCCGACTTCAGCAAGTGGCTCAGCTCCAGGTGACTAGGCATGACGTCACTAATCAAGTGTGGAAGCATTGAAATGGTCTTTGGATGTTTTGGTATTAACTGCAGAATTTTAGCAGGTGTTGGCAGTGTTTCCACTCCTAGTGTTTCCACTCCTGGTGTTGGCAGTGTTCCCACTCCTGCAGTAGCTGCACTGAACAAAAACATCAAACCTAACAAGATTTGTGCATTTTGCCTAGATCACTGCCCTTTATCCATTTGAATATTTAGAATGTTGTTCCTTGATAAATAAGCTATAAATATATATAAATGTTCTTGAAAATAAGCAATAACTCAAGCTTAATTGTATGAATAACTCTATATAAAATAGAGTTATCACACCCCCAAACTTAAATTGTTGCTTGTCCTCAAGCAACGACAAGAAACAAAATACAAGACTTATATAATTATGAAGACATCTCAACTCATGTTTTTCAAGAAGTGTTTGAAGTGTATTGTAATGAGCCTTTCTCTTTTGGTGCTTTTTCTTCCATGTCCTTGCTTTAAAACATTCAGAGTTATAAAAACTCAATTGTGTGAGTGTGTGGCCCATTGAGTTTCTAATTGGTTGCATAACTGAACAAAGAGTTTTTCCTTAGCTTTTTGAAAAAGTTGGAACTCTTTTGGTCACTCTTAGAGATTTTTCAAAATATGGCTGAGACTAACAATTTCTTCAAGTATTTAGGGGACTCTTAAGCACAACAAAGGGCTTTTGGTGTTCCAATTTTGTTGAGCCAATACTTTATTTCTATTTTTGGTGTTTTTGATTTTTTTGATGATGTAATGCAGTGAGTGTAAAAACATCATTTTTGGATTTGTAGGCTCACTTTATTTTGAGTGTAGGTGCCTTTTGATGTAGATGGTGTTGGCACACTAAATGTTGCCACACTTGAAACTCTTTGAGTATTTTCTTTTTTGTAGCGTACACTGCCCTCCTTACTGACCTCCACATGCATTTTCTTCTTTTTCTTGGTTTGTTTTTCTTTTTCTCTTTGAACTTTGTTCATATATTTCAAACCAAATTTGCACTTAAGGGACAGGTTCAGTTTATATGACTCAGGCAAGTGTAGCTCATTTTTGGGATATTTTTGATGTTTTTGAGTGGTTTTGACACTTGTGGTTTGCACTCTTCAAGCTGTCACACTTTGGCCTTTGTATTCATGGAATTTCCCCCAAACTTAAGTCTTTATGCTCTTCTAAATTTTTAATAAAAATCTAATTTTGACCTCAAATTTCCAAAATTTTCTTGGCTTTAGATAGCTCTTGATCTAGCATGGTTCTTTTCAAAACTCAATTTTGTTGTGTCAAAGTTTTTATAAAACTGATCATTTCTAGAAAACAAGGCTTTTTCATCATTTAAAAATTGACTCATTGACACACTTTTTCAATTTTGTTGAGAAAAATATGAATTGATCATGTTTCATAATCATTTAAATCTAAAAACAAGTTGATGTACTTAATTCACCATGTTAACACAAATTATCATGCTTTGTTAAGTACATCTAAAACTTAAAACATACTAACATTATATACCTACATGCTATAAATACTTATTCAAACATATTTCTATAATCATACATATATATTAGTACTAGGTTCAAAACATGCTGCAAATATAGTGCATACACAAAATACATACTATTCTCCACTCTCCCCCCCAACTTAAATATGAGCAGTGTCCCCACTGCTCTAAGTTTAGGAAACAGGGGAGTACTAATGTTGGGAGAAACAAACAAAAGTTTTTAACACATAGTAGTAAGTTAACACATAGTATTTAGCACATAGAGTATACTACTAAAGCATATTATAAATACTGGAAACAACATTAAAATGTATCTTTTTACTCTTTCTTCTGGAATCTGGGGCTGGCTCTCAGAGCAGGGCTTTGTTTGGGTTTTGTCTTCTTTGATTTCTTAGTAGTGGCCACATCAGAGGTAGGCACACCAGGATCATCTACAGCAGCCTTAGGCATTTCTGCCTCTTCAGGTGTAGCTTCTGCAGGAACATCTGGTGTAGCCAGTGTTTGGACTTCAGGTGCAGGTACACCACTCTGCACTGGAGTTTTCTCAGATTGCTGCTCAATTCCCTCTTGATGTTGCTCTGGTACCTTTTCAGCTTCTTTCTCTCCTTCTTTTGGTGTAGCTTCCTCAGATACTTCCTTCTCACCAGCTTGTATCCCTGTACCCTGTGCACCATAGAGTGAGCTCATTGTCCATTTCTTCTTTGTTGGAGCAGGCTTCATTGTTCTCCTTGTGTATCCCATCATCTGCTTCTTCTCTGCTAAGGCCTTCAGAACTGCAGAGATTGTTGCTGCAGGACTAGTTGCCATGACTGTTGATTTTGAAGCTTCTGCAGTTGGTGTGGGAACACTAACAGACTCCTTGACAGTATCTGCCTGCATCTTCAACTCTGAACTTGCTTTGCCTTTGTCTTTCTCAGGCTCTTCAATGAGTACCTGCATTTGAACTTTCTCAGAAACAATGTTAGTTGGCTCAATAGGTTCTGTGCTTGGGGTGGGAGTTGTTTCTTTTGGAGTGTGGGATGGGATGGTTGTATCTGCTTGTGCATCTTGTTTTGGATTTTCAGATTGGGGAGTATTTTCTGGTGGAGGTGTGGGTGATTTTGGTGTTGAATTGTGACTGGGGGTATGGTGGGTGGTGGGGGATGGAATGTTGGTTTGTGATGGTGGTGAGGGGGTGTTTGATTGCTGTTGTGATGGTGGTTGGGCTTCATTTGTAGATTTTTTCCTTATTTCATACTTTCTTCTAGCACTAGCTTCCATATCATCACTGCCATCATCATCACTGTCACTAACTTCCAGTGACTCAGATTCATCCTCCTCTTCATCTTTTTCAATATCCTTCACAGCCTGCCTTGCCTCTTCATCTTCTTCAGTATCTTCATCACTTACTTCTTCAATTTCTTCCTCCACTCTTGGTTTCTTTCCCTTCTTTTCTTTCTCAGTGTCTCTCTTTCTTTTTACTTTCCTCTCTTTCTTATCAGTTTCTTTTTCTACTTCCTGCTCTACAGTACTTTTAATTTTCACTGACCTCATTCTATCCTTAACTTCAGCAGACAGACCACTAGGAGGGGTTTTTCTGTAGACTTTTTCTAGATCAGAAGTAACAACTCCTTGCTTTTGACACAATTCAGTGATTAAGCATGGGAAATATAAGAATCCAGATTCCTTGACTTGACATTCTACAATTTATTTAGCTATCAATTTCCCTATGTCTACATTATCCTCACATAGGATTGAATCAATAAGAATCAACCTATCTTTAGATAATGTAGAAGTGTGTGAAGTAGGGAGAATTGATGTATCAATGAATAAATGCCAACTACCAAGCTCAGGGATCAATTCACCAGTTTTAAGTTTGAATTCCGTATTAGTGAATTTCTCCCACTGAGATCCTTCTATTGCTACTCTTTCTTTGATTTTAGTCATTTGCTTCTTTCCATAAGTCTCTAATTTTACTTCAAATGCATTACCAGTGTACGTGAGATCATAGTGCTTATTGATTCTAGCAGGGTCAAAGAAAACTTTCTTACCTCTAACCTTGGAGAAAAATGCAGTACCTCCTCTGTTATTCTGAATTCCTGAGTAGAATTTTCTCACCAATTGCTCCAAGTAGTAGGCTCGAGTTTGAACAAATCTTTCCCAATGCATGTTGTTGACAGTGGAGAGGAATGAATGATGAGCTTTTGCGAAGTTGAAACCACGCTCAGGCAGAAACTTCATGTTCCAAAAGTGCTCACATCCAGGGATTGCTTCCATTGATGCTAGTACTCCTGATTTTCCCTTTTTCGCCTGAGTTTCCACACCGGATCCTTTCCCAGTGTTTTTAGAGGCAGCTTGTTTCTTAGCCATTGATGATTTTGAGCGTTGAGACAAAAATAACTGTTTGTGAGTGGAGAGTGGAGAGGATTTTTAATCGGTTTTGTGAGAGGGATGAAAGAAATTGAAATTTTTAGGGTATGTGAAAGGGTTAGTGGGATTTGGTAGTTGAGGGTTATAGACGTTAAGTTGTGTGGCCTAACATGCAAGCCAACACGTGGAAACTTAGACTTAACACGCCACTTTCTAACCCTTGATCAGAGATGATTCCACTAAGTTGATGATTTGTCAAGTGACAGTTTTCTTCTAAATTATTCTAACACCAGAGTAGGTAGTGTGGCTGCATTAGGTGTGGAAACACCTAGTGCGGGAACACTGGCTACTCTGTTGTCCTGTTCTTTCTGCAAAATAACAAAACATGAAATTGCACAAAATAATAAATTTAACTATATAATGATGGGTTGCCTCCCTCAAGCGCTTGTTTTAAGAGTCTTACAGCCTGACTTGTACCTTGGTCTAAGGTTTTGTAAAGTGGGTGGTGATCTTGTCTCTCTCTACATGCTCTCCATAGTACATTTTCACTCTTTGTCCATTTACTTTGAAAGTGGTATCAGTGGTTGCATCATATAGATCAACTGCACCATGGGGGTAGATTTTAACTAATTTGAATGGTCCTGACCATCTTGATCTCAGTTTTCAGGGAAGAGTTTCAACCTAGAATTGTACAACAGAACCATTCTTCCTTCTTTAAGTTCTCTCCTTTGGATTTTCTTGTCATGCCATACTTTGGTTTTAGCTTTATAAATTTCTGCATTCTCATAGGAGAAATGCCTAAATTCTTCTAATTCATTTAGCTCAAGAAACCTTTTCTCTCCTGCCTTTTTGAGATCAAAATTCAACTTTTTGATAGCCCAATATGACTTGTTTTGTAATTCAACAGGGAGATGACATGGCTTGCCATAAACTAACTTATAGGGGGACATTCCTAATGGAGTTTTAAATGCAGTCCTATATGCCCATAATGCTTCATCTAAGTGTAAGGACCAATCTTTTCTGTTTGGTCCAACCATTTTCTCAAGCATTCTTTTTATTTCCCTATTTGAAAGTTCAGCTTGTCCACTTGTTTGAGGGTGATAGGCAGTAGCAATCTTATGTTTCACTCCATATTTTGCAAGAAGATTTTCAATAAGTTTGTTGCAAAAATGTGAGCCTTCATCATTGATGATTGCTCTTGGAGTACCAAATCTTGAAAAAATATTTCTTTGGAGAAATTTGCTAACAGATTTAGCATCATTATTTGGCAGTGCTACAGCCTCAATCCATTTAGACACATAGTCTACAGCCACTAAGATGTATTCATTGCCAAAAGAAGGTGGAAAAGGACCCATGAAATCCATGCCCCAAACATCAAAAAGTTCTATTTCTAAAATATTAGTCCTAGGCATTTCATGTCTATTAGATATATTACCACTTCTTTGACATTTATCACAGGTTTTGACCATATAATAAGCATCTTTAAATAGAGTAGGCCAGAAATAACCTGATTGAAGTACCTTAGCTGCTGTTCTTTGGCTTCCAAAGTGACCTCCATATGGTGCAGCATGACAATGCAGGAGCACTGCTTGCTGTTCTTCTTCAGGAATGCATTTTCTCATGATTTGATCAGGACATATCTTGAATAGGTAAGGGTCATCCCAATAGTATTGTTTTACTATGTGGAAGAACCTTCTTTTCTGTTGATAGTTCATGTCACATGGTACAATTTTGCTTACAAGGAAGTTTACTATGTCTGCATACCATGGTGTTGAAACATGAGGTGTGGCCACACTGAGTGCAGAAACACTGGCTGTATTCATGGTAATTGCTAGTAATTTCTCATCAGGGAAACTTTCCTTGATTTCTTCAATTGTACCTGCATTATTACTTTCAAGTCTAGAGAGGTGATCAGCCACTTAGTTCTCTACTCCTTTCTTATCTCTTATTTCAAGATCAAATTCTTGAAGTAATAGAACCCATCTTATTAGCCTAGGTTTTGCATCTTTTTTAGAAATTAGATACTTGATGGCAGAATGGTCAGTGTACACAATTACTTTGGTGCCTACCAAGTATGATCTAAATTTTTCAAAAGAAAAAACCACTGCTAATAGTTCCTTCTCTGTCACAGTGTAGTTCATTTGAGCCTCAATTAGTGTTTTGCTAGCATAGTGTATGGTATGAAACACTTTGTTATATCTTTGCCCTAGGACTGCTCCTACTGCAAAGTCACTAGCATCACACATGAGTTCAAAAGGCTTACTCCAATCTGGAGTGACTACAACTGGTGCTGTAACTAAGGCCTTTTTTAGTTTTTGAAAAGATTCTACACAAGATTCATCAAAATTAAAAGGTACATCATGTTGCAGAAGCATACACAATGGTTTTGAAATTTTTGAAAAGTCTTTGATAAATCTCCTATAGAATCCTGCATGACCTAAAAAACTTCTAATCCCTTTGATTGTTGATGGAGGTGGTAGTTTCTCAATTACCTCTATCTTTGCCCTATCCACTTCAAGACCTTTTTTAGATATTTTATGACCAAGCACAATGCCTTCTTTTACCATGAAATGACATTTTTCCCAATTAAGCACTAAGTTAGTGTCTTCACACCTTTGAAGAATTTCTTCTAAGTTTGAAAGACACAATGAGAATGTTTCTCCAAAAACAGAAAAGTCATCCATGAAGACTTCCATTGATTGCTCAATGAAGTCAGAAAAGATTGACATCATGCATCTTTGAAAGGTAGCAGGAGCATTACAAAGTCCAAAAGGCATCCTTCTAAAGGCAAAAGTGCCATAAGGACAAGTAAAAGTGGTTTTCTGTTGATCCTTAGGTTCAATTGCTATTTGATTGTATCCTGAATAACCATCTAAGAAACAATAGAATTCCTTTCCTGCTAACCTATCTAACATTTGATCTATAAAGGGTAAGGGGAAATGATCTTTCTTTGTGGCCTTATTGAGTTTTCTATAATCCATACAGATTCTCCACCCTGTTACAGTTCTAGTAGGGATTAATTCATTATTTTTATTGGCTACAACTGTGACTCCACCCTTTTTAGGAACACATTGCACAGGACTAACCCATGCACTATCTGAGATAGGGTAGATAATACCAGCATCTAGCCATTTAATTATTTCCTTCTTAACAACCTCTTTCATTACTGGATTTAATCTTCTTTGCCCTTCTATGCTATTTTTAGAATTTTCTTCTAAAATTATCCTATGCATGCATGTTGAGGGGCTAATCCCTTTAATGTCAGACATTTGCCAACCTATAGCTCTTCTATGTTTTCTCAAGGTGTTAATTAAATCAAGCTCTTGTTCTAAAGATAGATCAGAAGCTATGATTACAGGAAGGGTATTATCCTCACCTAGAAAAACATATTTTAAATGCTTAGGTAGTTCTTTTAATTCTAGCTTAGGAGGTTGTTCAATAGAAGGTACATTTTCTTTAAGGTTGGGATCTTCTAAATTAAGAGATTCATAAGTTCTAACCCATACCTTAGGTGTAGTTTGTTCCTTGGGCAATATGCTTTCCTCAATAAATTTCTCAGCAGGGAATGCAGAAACATCAGGTGCTAGTGCATTGGCAAGGTGATCATACTGCTTGTGGAACTGCTTCTCTACCAAATGATCAAGTGAGATTGATGAACACTCTTCACTCTCCTCTGCAGGATACTTCAAAGCATTCAAGACATTAAATTTTACTTCTTGATCATTCACTCTCATGGTTAGCTCTCCTCTTTGCACATCTATTAGTGTTTTCCCTGTTGCCAAGAATGGTCTTCCAAGTATGACTGGCACTTCTTCATCTGCAATAAAATCAAGTATAACAAAATCTGCAGGAAACACAAATTTGTCAACTTGCACCAATATATCCTCAATAATTCCTTTTGGATATGCAATTGATCTATCTGCCAAAGATAGTGTCAATGTGGTAGGTTTTGCATTTCCAATCCCTAGCTTTGTGAAGATAGATTTGGGCATCAAATTGATGCTTGCACCTAAATCACATAATGCTCTTCCTGTATAGTACTTACCTATTGAAAAAGGGATTGTAAAGCTACCTGGATCCTTTAGCTTCCTTGGAATTTTGTTTTGTAAAATCAGACTACATTCTTTTGACATGACAACAGTTTCAAATTCCCCTAATCTTCTTCTTTTAGAAAGCACATCTTTCATGAATTTGGCATAGTTTGACATTTGTTGAAGTGCCTCTATCAAGGGAACATTGATATGCAATTGTTTTAAAACATCTAAAAATTTACTGAATTGCTTCTCCTCATGTATTTTTTTCAGTCTTTGAGGAAAAGGAGGAGGAGGGTATTCTGGTACTAACCTTGGAGTAGGAGATGTAGGAACACCAGGTGTTTCTGCATCTTGAGAATTTTTTTCATTTTTATTTTTTTCTTCCTTCTCTGTACCTTCAAGCTCATATGGTTCTGTTAGATCCTTGCCACTTCTCAAAGATATGGCTTTAACCTGTTCCTTACCTTGCCTTTGTGAGGGTGAAGCTTCTGTGTTTGATGGCAAAGTATCTACTGGCCTTTGTTGCAAAGCAGTTGCTAATTGCCCTACTTGGTTCTCTAGGTTCCTAATTGATATATCATGAGCTTGCCTAGCAGTTCTAGTTTCACTAATGAATGATCTAAGCAATTCTTCTAGAGAGTTGGCACTGGCAGGTGGGTTTGATTTTTGTTGGTTTTGAGGTAGGAATCCAGGAGGAGTACTTGGTGCAGGTGCAGGTGCACTTTGTGCAGGTGCATTAGAATTGTTCCACCTAAAATTTGGGTGGTTCTTCCATCCTGGATTGTAGGTATTAGAGTAAGGGTTGTTATTTTTATTGTAACCTACATAATTGACAGAGACAGGGTTGCTAGGACATTCTTCATATAGATGGCCTCCTCCACAATACACACAACTTGTAGTTCCTGGAGGGGCTTCTTCTATAAGTGCTGCAGTGTTTTCTTTAGGTGTTGCTACACTAGATGTAGGTGCACTAGTGCACTGTTTGATCAGATTGGTTAAAGTGGCTACTTGAGCAGATAGGGCTGATATATCATTAATCTCATGTACTCCAGAGGTTCTCTTTTGAGCACTTACCCTCTCAGTAGGCCAACTTGAACCATTTGTAGCAATTTTGTCAATAAGATCACATGCTTCATTATAAGACATATTCAAAAGAACACCACCAGCTGATGCATCAAGCATCACTCTGGTTTGTGGTTCTAGACCATTGTAAAAAGTTTCCATTTGTATAATGACAGGTAAACCATGATGTGGACATTTTCTTAAAAGTTCTTTCCATCTTTCCCATGCTTCAAATAATGATTCAAATTCTTTTTGCTTAAAAGATGTAATATCATGTCTCATCCTAGCATTTTTGATAGGAGGAAAATATTTGCTTAAGAATTTTTCAGCTAATTCATTCCATGTATGAATAGAATTGGGCTCCATAGAATTTAGCCATGATTTTGCCCTATCTTTCAAAGAGTATGGAAATAACTTAAGCCTAAATGCATCCTCACTAATGCCAGGAATGATAAAGTTACTACAAACTTCTATGAATTGTTTTAAATGTTCATGGGGATCTTCATGTGGAGATCCACCAAATTGACCAATTGTTTGCAACATTTGAAACATCATAGGTTTAAATTCAAAATGAACAGCATCACTTTGAGGTCTAGCAATACTAGTTTGTATGTGCTGCTGGTCATATTGAGCATAGTCTCTCATAGGTCTATCTCTATCATTAATCATACCTATTGGTCCCATTTGAATGAATTGTTGTCTGTGATCTGGTTCACCTACAGTTTGTTGATGTGAATTAGGTCCTCCTCTTACTGAGGCATCTTCACTGTGGTGAGACATTGTTCTGCAGTCTTGTTGTCTTTGTCTTTGTTGTCTTAGCAATCTCCTAAATCTTCTCTCAATTTCTGGATCACAATCAAATTCTGGTGGTCTATCTCTGGGCATAAACTAGTGTTTCCATACTGAGTGTTTCTGCACTAAGTGTTTCTGCACAGAAAACAGAATACCAGTAGTACTAATAAAATACTAAATTAACAATCTAAACAACAAAATTTTACTATAATCCCCGGCAACGGCGCCAAAAACTTGGTGTGGTTTATTATATCCAAGTATACATAGTCACACAAGTAATAAAGTGATAAGAAAGGTCGAACCCACAGGGATTATGTATTGTAAATTTTTGTAGTTCAAAGTGTACACTTAGTGTGTCTACACTATTCAGTATTTTTGGTTTAAAGTTTTCAAAGTAAGAAAAATAATAATAAGCAATAAGATGTGTGAGAAATCAGTTGGAAAAAGCAGTTGAGATGTTTTTACCAAGTACTTTACTTCTAAATGTTTTAATGGAGTATGTAGTGTGGGAACACTGGATGTAGGTGCATCAGTTTGTGCCTTTCAGCACTTCTCTTCAGAGTTTCATTACAAGCTCTTATGATCTTTGTTTTCTACAGTAAAGAAAGGTTTGTCAATTCCTCCCTTGCCTCCTAACAATGATCCAAGTTGCTAAATAGGTTCACTCTTGTAATTTTATTATCCTAAGAACTATGCTATCCTATGTCTAGGTTTTAGCATATATTTAACAAAGTTTCCTTTATTAAATACTTGTCCTTATTAACTCTTGAGTTCATAAATGTAGCCCATGTCTGCTGCTACAAGTTTTTACCTATTCTAAAGTGATCAATTCCAGAATAAGTTGAAAGAAGTATTATGCAAGAGTTTAAAGTGTTTACACTACATAAACCATAATAACATATTTAGAAGTTCATTACAAGGTTAGAACATCTCAACTTAAGGGAATTTAGCTCATGTTACTCATGTTATAAAGCAAAGAATATGCAAAGAACATAAGTAAATGAATAATAAGGCAAAAGAACTTAAAAGAGTAGAGATTACTTGAATAGAAGATCTTTTGCATTAAGTTCCCAAGTTGAAGTACAATAAAGATTTCTTACACGAATTTCTTCAAAGTAGAAGTGAAGGGAATGGTTGTCAAGCACTTCCTCACCTTCCTCTCCTTAGAAACTTAAAATGAAAATAAACTAAACCTAAACTAAACTGAAAGATAAAAGATTTAAAGATATGAAAGATGATTGTTGATAGGATCCTTTTTTCTTGTGAAGGATTTGGCTTCTATTTATAGGCTTGAAAGCTTTCCTCTTGCAAGGGGTTTCCTTTGGCGCGAAAGATCAGCTGAGGAGACGAACATGGTCAGTTTGTTGACAACCAATCAAGCAAGCTGCACAGTTTTGGTCGCTTGCATGCATAACAAAAGAAGAGGTCCATTGGAGAAGTGCCACATGTCTTTTAGATAAGTTTGAGTCTTGCAACTTGATTTTTATGTGTATCGCCGACTTCAGCAAGTGGCTCAGCTCCAGGTGACTAGGCATGACGTCACTAATCAAGTGTGGAAGCATTGAAATGGTCTTTGGATGTTTTGGTATTAACTACAGAATTTTAGCAGGTGTTGGCAGTGTTTCCACTCCTAGTGTTTCCACTCCTGGTGTTGGCAGTGTTCCCACTCCTGCAGTAGCTGCACTGAACAAAAACATCAAACCTAACAAGATTTGTGCATTTTGCCTAGATCATTGCCCTTTATCCATTTGAATATTTAGAATGTTGTTCCTTGATAAATAAGCTATAAATATATATAAATGTTCTTGAAAATAAGCAAATTGTATGAATAACTCTATATAAAATAGAGTTATCAGTAATGTGGTCAAATGACCATATTGCCCTTAATCCCTTATTTCCTCCCTAAGTCACCCTTATTCCGTGTAACTTGATTAGCGATCCTAATACAACCAAATAATTCGATTAATTAATTTGAGGATGTTACATTTTCTAATTGTTGTTTTTAGGTTAATGCACAGAAGGAATAAGACTCCCCGCAGCAGTAACAATTTAAGGTCGCGATTCTCCCCCTTAACTTTTCCTTCTGTTGCGATAGTTACCACTGTTTCATATTTTAACATTTTTGGGGTTCATAAAGGTTTGGTTGAAATTCTAACTCAACCTTCACTTTATAGTGCGTAGTTGAAGGTCATAAAGGTTTGGAGAGTGTTTTGAGAATGCTATAGAATAAGCACGATTTTCTACCATTTAGATGTCATAAAGGTGAAGGTCAACCTTCACTTTATAGTGTGTCGTTGAAGGTCATAAAGGTTTGGTTCATAAAGGTCAAAAATGTGAGTATTCATACTTTCTGCCATTTAGATGTCAACAAGTAGGATTTCATCATGTGGAGTTGGTCTTAGTATAGTATTTAGAGAACGCTATAGAATAACATGCATCTGTTTCTAATTTTCAGATTTTCTAATTTCCAACAATTTATGAAAAGATTTACATACATGGATAATCTTTATTACTTATCATCTCCTAAAAAAATCGGCGATGTCCATATAATTGCTAAAATTGATTACTCAATATTTCGGCCATAAATGGTTCCAACTCTATATGAAACATTTACCTGACGTGCATGTTTGAGAATTTTGTACATCTGACTTGCATGGTTTATAACTATATATAATATCTCTGTTTGTATAATCAATTATCAACTACAACTAACAATATTTGTCTTTTGGTCTTATCTTCATGTTAATAGGATTTGATGCCTAAGTTTTCATCCACTGTTTTGGCGCATGATGTTGATATCCTTCCACTAATTGACAACGTCATCACTTCAACTAAGAGATATGAGCCTTCCTCGCAACAAGTTGCTCAAAAGGAGTATCAAGATTGAAAGGACTTAGGGTTGTAAAATCTAAACAGTCTGTGTTTTGTTTTTACGGAAAATAGTCAGTGTTGATGGCCATGGGAATTTAAATGTTTTGGTTAATGATGATGAGAGTTTAAATGTTTTCTGTCTCTTAGGTTGTTGGTGTTGTGTTTTTTTGGTAACAAGTTGGCGTGTAGTATGAATGTATAAGATATTATTATTATTATTATTATTATTATTATTATTATTATTATTATTATTAGTAGTAGTAGTAGTAGTAATCTGTCTTATTTTGTGCTCAATTCGAATTAATGGGTTTTTTGTTGGTGAAAAGTTTGAATTAATGGGCTTCAACTTTGGACATAGGTAATATGAAGGGTGTGCTTAACTACATTTGAAATAATAGAATTGGGGGTATGGTTTTAAATCCGTATACCCCCCAAATGAAATATATGTTTTAAATCATATGCATTCATAACTTAAAGATATATTTTGATAATAAAAAATAAATAATAAAAAGAAATGCTTCTAATATCCCTGTATCAAAAAAATAATGGTATAACTCCTTATAAAGATTCATTTTTTCATTGATTAAAAAATGTTAAACAAATCAAATATATATCTCATTTAACACATTTAACCAAAAAATTATTATAAATTATGTTTAAAAAAATGTATACCCGTGCAGCGCACGAGTCATACACACTAGTACATTATTATGGATCAATGTAATTCTGATCGTCAATCTCCTTTAATTTCTTCGACTTAATATAATTTTCATTTGTATGTTATATGACATAATACCTATCTCTTTCCACTTTGAATTTCAAATCATACATTTTGGACTTTGTTCACAACTTATGATTATCTTCCAAATTACTATTATGACTTTATGGCAATATACCGACCATACAGTATCACCCGTGCGTATTCCCGGGTAAAAAACTAGTTAATTAATCATATTCAACACTTCTTTAATCACGTGTGTGAAATGAGTTAATTAATCACCTAAAACTAAGGTTTTTGAGTTTATTGGACTTTAATTCTTATTACGCGTGGTTATAACCGATGTAACTAAACAACTATAGGTAAACCAAAAGTTATTTTTTTCGACAACAGTACTTCATTTAAAATTTAAACGAACGTTCAATTTGTTTTTGGTAAATTTAAATCTTGAATCCCTATTTTAGATTCGTCTTACATACTCCATCCGGTGCACAATATATGAGAAAAATAATGAGTTTTGGTGGTCAACAATATAAAAAACAAACACAATTTTTAAGGTGTATTAAATGATAAATCCCAAATTTACCCCTATTTAAATGGTGTGGTTAGAAATCATGTCATTAATTAGGAGTGTAAATCATCATTTAATGAAAATGACAATTTTGGAAAGTAGATAAATTTTTAGCCTTATTAAATAATAATCGATATCAATATCATTCTTTGATTTGTGTAATGTGTTTTTCCTCTCTTATTATTGACGGGAGGGAGTTATTAGTTGAGCTGGAGACGGAAAGTGATTGATTTCCCCATCTTCTAAACATTTCTTTTATTACACTCCAGCTTATATGAGTGTTGAAATCTCCCTTCTTATATTTTATCCAAATTTCTTGACCCTCTTTCTTAATTAAGTCTTCGAAACCAACTTCCATTATTGTGGAATAGAGGGAGTATTTGTCAATTTATGTGAACAATTGATTGATTGATTCATTTTTTATTAGATGGGAAGTGGTAACAAGGAATTAGTATCTTACTGAAATGGCCAAGTTGAGAGAAGCTAAGGAAGTTGTACTGGCAATTCTGATTCTATAGGTCTTACTTGGCTCCACATTGAGAATCTCAGGTGCACACTCTTCATCGCCTTTGAAATTGAAATTGCATTAGGGTAGGGTTGTGTTCACAAATTTAGCTGCAAGGGAACAATTGAACTGTCCTCGTCCATTGATAAGCAAGCTCTGGACTGGAAAGGTGATAATGGGTGGTGATGAGTTAGAAAAAACACATAAAAAGTTCTATTTAAAAGGCTAAGCTACATTAACCGAAACACCACTTTGAAGCTATATATAGGCCAGGTATGATTTTGGGGTTTTATATTTTGTAACCCCCGTTATACGCTATACCCCCCAAATATAGCAAATGGACAAAAATACCCCTTGGAACACTTTAATAACGAAATCTTTCCTTATTTACACTTATTTCCGGAAAAAGTAAGATTTTCACCTTAAACTTTCCGGAAACAGGGATATTTCCGGAAGGCAATTGTTTAAAACTTTCTGGAAACATCCCATACCGGAAATACCCCGTTTTGAGGTGTTTCCGGAAATCCAAAATTTTTTCCTACCGCATTTACCTGTATTTCTGGAAATTTTGTTTTTTTTTTTAAATTTCGTTTTTTAATTTGTTTTTTTTTTTGCTTTTTAGTGGCAAGACGTGCAGGACGATTAGAGCGAGGCGAGTCTTCCGGAGCAGCACTAGGAGATGCAGATCAAACTCCTCCTGCTCCTAGTACCAGGACGAGGATTCGGCTGGTCACCAGGCGGACTGGTTACGCTTATGAGCGTCAGAGGCGTGTCCGTGAGCACGGGCAGCAGGAGGCTGAGCCTGCTCAGCAGTATCATGAGCCTGAGCCTGCTCAGCAGTATCATAAGCCTGAGCCTGCTCAAAAGTATGAGGAGGCTAAGGCTGCTCAGCAAGTTTTGTTGCACCGTTTTAATGTCCACGTGGTCTCCAGGCTACAGTTGGGACAAGTAATACTTTTAATAATTAATTTATTTTTTTAGCCAATAATTAATTACTTTTATTTAATATGTTTTAATTTATATTTTTTATTTTTATACAGGACAGTGGGAAGGTTAAGGTGGCATCCCATGGTTTGAAGGTATCGAGGTTTCGACCTAAGCAGCACCACCCACATATACACAGATGGCTAGAGCAGGCCCGTCTGTTGGAGCTTGACATCACACCTCTCAACAAAATCAACCACGAGCTGATATCGTCTTTTGTGGAGAGGTAGTATTCTGAGACCAGCTCATTCCACATGCCGTTCGGGGAGATGACGATGACGTTGGACGACGTGTTCGCGTTGCTCCACTTGCCGCTCACCGGCGCATTTTTTGATCATGGGCTGTATTTAACTGAGGCTGATGCCATTGCAGTTGGAGTGCAGTTGCTGGGTATAGACCATGACTCTTGCTGGCAGGAGTGTCGGTTCACTAGGGGACCGAATTCAGATTTAGTTTTTTGGAGTAGGCATACAGAGCTAACATGGAGGCTGGCTTTCTTGATCATGATGCACGGTGCTATTTGTTACTCTTGTTAGGCTATACCATCTTTGCCGACAAGAGTCACACATATGTGCCCGTCAAGTGGGTCACTCTTATTGCGGATTTTGAGCATTGTGGCCAGTGGGCTTGGGGTCCAGCTGCTCTGGCCATTCTGTACGAGCAGCTCAACGACGCCTGTTTTTGGGAGACATCGCAGATTGGCAGATACGCTTCTCTGCTACAGGTAATAATTAATTAATTTTTTTACCGATAATTAATTACTTTTATTTATATAATTACATATTTATTTATTTATTCATTTTTTTTATTTCAGTGTTGGATTTATGAGTACTTCCCCACCATCGTGGTGCGCAAAGACTTCAGTGCGTCTGAGCGTCCACGTTGCAGCAGGTGGGGGAATCAAAAGTGCGACACTGACAAGCTTATAGATTTTCGGGGGCGGATGGATGAGTTAGGACGGGAGGAGGTCATATGGAGCATGTACCAGATCAGGACCCAGCAGTTGAGGATATTGGTCCACGGACCATGAAGGATAGGCTCCAGACTATAGCTGGACATATCCGTTATGTCATGGGACTCGAGGGCCTTCCAGCTGAGGCATATGAGAGACTCTTGCGTGCTTTAGCTGATTGTGACATTGACTTGTAGTTGTATTTTTTCCGTATTTTTTATGGTATTTGTACTGTACTCGTATATTTTTTGTGGTATTTTGTATATTATCGTAGTTTAGCGAATATCGTTATTTATCATAATAATTTGAATTTTTTAATAAAAAAAAGGTTTTTGAAAAAGTTTCGGAAATACAGGCATTTCCGGAAAGCATTTTTTTAAACTTTCCGGAAACACCTCAAAACTGGGTATTTCCGGAAAGCATTTTTTTGAACTTTCTGAAAACACCTCGAAACGGGGTATTTCCGGAAGTCAAAATGGCTTCCGGTAATACCCCGTTTCGAGGTGTTTCCGGAAAGTTTAAAAAAAATGTTTTCCGGAAATGCCTCTATTTCCGGAAATTTTTAAAAAAAACGTTTTTTTTATTAAAATTTCGGGGTATAGGGTAGAAGAAGAGGGGTATGAAATATAAAACCCATGATTTTGATATGGAATTTGAATCTTTACTTCAAAATATTTCAATATTTTCTATTTTATTTTTCTGGCACATGGATGTACTTAAAAAGCTAATATAAGAAAAAACTAATAAATATGAGTTGTTTCAATAGTTGTTGTACAGATCAAACACATCATATAAAAAGCAAAAATTGCGCAATATAAAATTTTAAAATTTATTATAAATTTAAGAATGATAGTTGAAAAAATTTACCACTTATATATTCCAGTGTTTGGTTGACTGCGTATATTCACGAATCCAGAGAAAGAAAAATGAAAGTTACCAGTGGTTCACCAATCCATCTCATTGGTGCAGAAATCTCTTGTTGAAGTGAAGTTGTGTGCCACAAATCACTGAGGAGCAAATTGAACTCACCATCATAACGAAATGGCTCTCTTTGTCCCTTTGGTAAATCTACTATGAGAGATCCATACAACCCAGCTGCTCTCTGCATACCAAAGTGTCCATGATAGAAATATGTACCAGCCTGCATGCACCATATAATTAACTAAACACATTAAACTATATGGTCTCTCTCATATATTATAAACAACAAACATATAAAACAAATTTTGAAATGTTAGAGCAATTACCCTGTCAACTGTGAATACATAATGAAAAGTTTCTCCTGGATTTATAGGACATTGTGAAATGGCTGCAGTTCCATCTGCCCAAGGAGCTTGCTGCCAAACAATATTAAAACTGTTAGTAGTTTTAGAACAAGTGGTGAAAATAGTTTTGAGAAATGGATAATGAGGAGTTTATGGAAAACTGAAATTGTATTAATAGAGTAATGGTAGTACACTTGATAGTTGGTAGTATGGATACTAGTATAGTAGATGGCTTCTTGATTGATTTTGCAAAGTGATGTAGCCTATATTTATAGGCATCACTCCACCGCCGAACATATGGCGGTACTTATTTTTTTATCATTAGATAATTCTAGTTTCTATGTTTCTAGAAAAATCAAGATTTTAGTATCCTATGGTTATTTCTCAAACATTCTAGAATTTGGCATCATGCTTCAACACTCCTCCTTGATGCAAATTTTGGATACACCAAGCTTTGTCTTTAGTTCTTCAAATTTGACTCTTGGTAATGCCTTCGTAAATATATCTGCAACTTGATCTTCTGTTGTGCAGTACTCGAGATGAATCTGCTTAGTTGTCTCAGCTTCTCTAATAAAGTGATATTTTATAGAAATGTGCTTTGTTCGATGATGATGAACCGAATTCTTTGTCATTGCTATAGCTGACTTGTTGTCGCAGTAGATTGTAGTAGGGAGATCTTGTTGTTCACCCATGTCTTCAAGTATTCTCCGAAGCCGTATAGCTTGACTTGTCGCTTCAGCTGCTGCCACGTACTCAGCCTCTGCTGTTGATTGCGCAACTGTTGCTTGCTTCTTAGATCCCCATGAGAAAAATCCTGATCCTAGTGAGAAGGCATAGCCTGATGTACTTTTCATGTCATCAATAGAACCTGCCCAATCACTGTCGGTGTAGCCAAGCAATCTTGAGTTGGTCGTGGTTCTGTACCATATACCAAACTCCTTTGTTCCTTGAAGGTATCTTAAAATTCTTTTTCCTGCTCCATAGTGAATTTGGCTCGGCTTCTGCATGAATCTTGATAGAAGACTTGTGGCATACATGATGTCTGGGCGTGTACCAGTGAGATATAGTAAGCTCCCTATCAAACTTCTATAGCGCGGTTCATCAGCTTCTGGTGCTCCGTCTTCTTTTTGTAACTTTTCATTTGTCACGAGCGGAGTAGCTACTGGCTTGCATTCGTTCATGTTGAATTTCTTTAATAGTGCTTCGGTATATTTCTTTTGACAAATGAATATTCCTTCTTTTTGTTGTTTTACTTCTATGCCGAGGAAGTAGTTCATCAAGCCAAGATCTGTCATCTCGAATGTCTTCATCATGTCTTCTTTGAAATTAGCGATCATCTTCGTGTTGTTTCCTGTGTAGATTAGATCATCTACATACAAGGAGACAATGAGAGTATTCTGCTGACCTTGGGTCTTGACATATAGTGTTGGCTCACTCTTGCTCCTCTTGAATCCTTGATGATGAAGTATTGATCAATTCGGCTGTACCATGCTCGAGGAGCTTGCTTGAGACCATATAAAGCTTTTTAGTCTCAGTACTTTATCTTCATTTTCTTTGCTGACGAAGCCCTGTGGTTGCTCAATATAAATCTCTTCTTCTAGCACTCCATTTAGAAATGCAGACTTGACATCTAGTTGATAGATGCTCCACTCTTTTTGTGCTGCAAGAGCTATTAAAGCTCTTATAGTGTCTAGACGAGCAACTGGTGCAAATGTCTCATTGTAGTCAACTCCAGGTTGCTGAGAGTAGCCCTTTGCTACAAGCCTAGCCTTGTGTTTTTGTATTGAGCCATCAGGGTTAAGTTTTGTCTTGTAAACCCATTTGACTCCTATGATATCTTTATCTTTTGGATAGTCTACTAGCTCCCATGTTTTGTTTTTCTCAATTGATTTAATCTCCTCCTCCATTGCTTTGACCCATACTTCTTGTTTTGATGCTATTTCATAGTTTTCAGGCTCAAGTATGGCCAAATTGCAAGTTTCATATATATCCGCCAGAGATCTTACTCGCCTCGGAGTGGATTCTGGTGAGGAATCTTGTTGAAGAGAAGACGAAGAAGGCATACCTGGATCTTCTGTTACTTCTTCAACTTCTTCTTGAGGTTGCTGTACTGGAAGGCAAATGTTGCTTCTCTCAATTTTTTCTTTATCCCAATTCCAAGCAGCAGCTTCATCAACTTCGACATCTCGACTAATGATGAGCTTCTTTGTTTGTAAGTTGTAGACTCGATAGCCTTTTGATTGTGTACTGTATCCCAAGAAGATGCCTCGAATCGTTTTGTCTTCTAACTTATGCCTCTTTTGGTCTGGGACATGAATGTAGCAGATTGATCCAAAGACCCTTAAATGTTTGGCAGAAGGTTTTTGCCCACTCCAAGCTTCAACGGGAGTCTTGTCTTGGACTGCTTGAGTTGGACATCTATTGATAATGTAGACTGCAGTATAAACCGCTTCAGCCCAAAAAGTGTTTGGTAGTCCTTTATCCTTTAGCATCGATCTAGCCATCTCCATGACCGTGCGGTTTCTTCTTTCAGATACTCCATTTTGTTGAGGAGAATATGCGACTGTGAGTTGTTTTTCAATGCCTTCATCCTCACAGAATTTATCAAACTCATGGGAGTTGTACTCTTTGCCGCGATCACTCCTAAGCCTCTTTATGTGTTTGCCACTTTGCTTTTCTACAAGGGCCTTGAACTTCTTGAATGTTCCAAAGACTTCTGATTTTTCCTTGATGAAATAGACCCAAGTCATTCTAGAAAAGTCATCGATGAAGAGGATGAAATACCTGTTGTTGGTGAGTGATGGTGTCCTCATCGGTCCACAAACGTCAGTGTGGATGAGCTCTAGCACATCTTTAGCTCTCCATGCATTGCTCGTTGAAAATGGTGGTTTGTGTTGTTTTCCAAGAAGACATCCTTCACATGCTCCACTATCTTCTTTTAGGCTTGGTAAATCTCTTACCATATTCTTTTGATATAACAACTTTAAGGCTTTCGAGTTGAGGTGGCCAAATCTTCGATGCCATAGCCATGAATCATCATCAGCTTGCACCTTCATGGCAATGTTAGTGGTATATTTAAAGTTTATTGGGAAGCTTCTGTTCCTCGTCTCCATCTTTACTTGGGCTATCTCAGCCCTTTTACTACTGTTATCATAGATTGTGCATTTATCTCCTTCAAAGTGAAGGACATAGCCTTTCTCCATCATTTGACCGATGCTCAAGAGATTTTCTTTAAGATTGGGAACTAGTAAGACATCTCTAATGAGTCGCGTACCTTTCTTTGTCTCCACCATGACAGTGCCTTTGCCTTTTGATTCCACGGTAGTTCCATTCCCTAGTCAAATCTTTGATTTGACAGAGTCATCAATTTCCTTAAAGATGCTCTCATCTTTAGCCATGTGATTGCTGCAACCGCTATCCAAGTACCAGGTTCCTTTCTTGTCATCGTTGGAATCTTGGGTGGCATAGAAAAGATGTTCTTCACTGTCATGTTTATTCTGGTCATTCTCACGTTCTTCGACGAAATTTGCTTGATGTTTATTTTTGCTATAGCAATTCTTCTCCACGTGCCCAAATTTCTTACAGTGCCGACATTGTGGCTTTCCTCGCCAGCGACAGTCTTTCTCGACATGATTTGTCCTCTTGCAGATGCCACATGGAGGATACTCATCTTGATTTTTCTTTGAGAAATTTCTAGAATTCTCTCTATTTCTAGAACTTTCTCCACTACTCTTGTTTCCTCCGTATCCTTTATTTTGAGACCGTAATTTAAGCTTAGATTGAAAGGCATTTTCTACAGAGTCATCATCACGCCTACTCAATCTTTGCTCATAAGCTTCAAGAGAGCCCATTAGTTCTGTCACAGATAAGTTTGATAGATTCTTCGTTTGTTCAATCGTCGTCACGATTGGATCATACTTACAGGGAATAGAAACTAGAATTTTCTCAACAATTCTTTTGTCGAGAATATTTTCCCCGTAGGCTCTCATTTTAGAAACAATTTCTTTTATCTTAGTATAATAGTCTTGTACGGTCTCAGATTCCTTCATATTTAATAATTCAAACTTACGCCTTAGACTTTGGAGTTTGACGGCACGTACCTTGGCGGTTCCTTGAAACTCCTCCTGTAGTGTACTCCATGCATCCTTGGCACTAGAAGCTCTCATTATCCTCGGAAAAATAGAGTCACCCACAGCTTGCTGCAAGTAATATAGCGCCTTTGAATCTTTTTGCCTATTTTCCTTCAACTGTTTCCTTTAAGCTGCAGTAAGAGTTGAAGTATCTGCGGGAGTAGTAAATCCTTCTTCCACAACTTCCCATAGATCTTGGGAGCAAAAAAATGTCTTCATTTTAATGCTCCAAAAATCATAGTTTTCACCGGAAAAAAGAGGGACTTGGATATTAGATGATGATTGGGTGTTGTTAGCCATTGACTAAGAAAAAATATGAAAGTAGTGTAGAGTGAGGGTAGTGATTTTTAATTGGTAGTTGGATAGTTTATTTACGCCCAGTATATGACCGAACGTAGCTCTGATACCACTGTTAGTAGTTTTAGAACAAGCGGTGAAAATAGTTTTGAGAAATGGATAATGAGGAGTTTATGGAAAACTGAAATTGTATTAATAGAGTAATGGTAGTACACTTGATAGTTGGTAGTATGGATACTAGTATAGTAGATGGCTTCTTGATTGATTTTGCAAAGTGATGTAGCCTATATTTATAGGCATCACTCCACCGCCCAACATATGGCGGTACTTATTTTTTTATCATTAGATAATTCTAGTTTCTATGTTTCTAGAAAAATCAAGATTTTAGTATCCTATGGTTATTTCTCAAACATTCTAGAATTTGGCATCATGCTTCAACAAAAACAACAACAAAAATGGTATTTAGAACCACTAGAACTGCTCATGATATTAGAGACAGGGAGAGAGAGAAATAGAATACTTGTCTAATTCCATGCCAGTGAACAACAGTTCCCTCGGTGAAAAGGTTGTTGGTGACTGCAATGTGAAGGTTGTCTCCAACTTCGGCTCTGATAGTTGGACCTGGAAACCGGCCATTGATTCCCATCACAACTTGTTCTAAGCAATCTGGTTTTCTGATCATGTACTCCACGTCAAACTTGTAGTACCTCATTTGTCATGGCGGATCTAGAGATTTTCTATAACGGGCCAAAAATTTATCTAAATATTATAAATATTTATATAATATATAATCTTACGATACAAAAAATAGGGACTTATTTAATCTCTAAAAAATTAAAAATATCAATTTGGTCGTTAAATGTCAAGTTAGCCTTTTTACAATAATTTTAGCACATTTTAGTCGTCTCTCTAATTAATAGACTATAGCTTGATTATTATTTGAATCTTTTGATGGCCAAATTATTATTTTTCATTTTTTAAAGAGCAAGTAGGTAACCATATTTTTGAAACGATTTTGTTGGGTCACTCCTAAAAAAAATCCTATAATACTTAGTCTATAATTACTTTGTTTTCAAATTTTCATGTTTTGTTTTCAGTTATATTAGCCTAGTAGATGATAGCCAAAAAGTAACATATTTGGAAATCGTAGAAATACTACAAAGTTGTTTTCAACATTTCCAAATATATAATTGCTACTTGCACCACTAATCTCTATTTAAATACCTTTTCGCTGACTTCGTATACAATAGTATAGTATGCATATTATTAAAAATATAAATAAAATTTTTAAAATAAAATAAACCGACTCGAGAAAGACCGAAATAAAAAAATTAGTATAAATTATTATATCATATATCTTACAATTTTGTACGTTTAATTTATAAAATAATTAGCTTGTAAAAACAGGAGCAAACCCTTTCTTTATGATGACAAAAGAAATATTTAAATTTATTAAATACATTTAAGGAAAATATTTTTATCTCCTGAGGGAATTGTCCCCACAATGTAAAGTAGATCAGCTGGTGTGCCTTATCCTTGCTGCAAGTGATAACTGAAACAAACCCAACAATATGCACCAAAGATAAACAGCTTTGAAGCTCATCGTTTGATTGCCAAGAGAGCATCAATTAGGAGCAAAACGCGTCAAACCTATTTGATTTTTTTTTACGGTATCTGTGGTTCTTTTCTCCCAACAGAGTTTTTGCCACACCCAATATTTGAACTCGAGACATTGGAATGGAATACGAGCCCAGTTACCGCTTGGACGAACCGTTGTCTACAAATGAAATGAAATGAGAGATAGATTGTTAAGTAAGTATACTAGTATAAGATATGAATAGAGAGTATGGCTTGTAGATCTCGATTATGCCACCATTGTCCATTGCCGAACGTATATATACACACACAGTGAGGTGCTTTGTGAATGTGATGATTTCACATTGTGCTTTCCACTTTCTGTAACAGTGCTGGTTATCACACAAGTAATACACGTATATTATGCTATGGAATATGCAGCCATGCTGCAATGGGAATTCGGTTACAGAGAAAGAAAGGAGAAAACGGTTACAGAGAGAAGAGAATATCAGAGAGGGAATTTCTGTTACAAAAATGATTGACACCTCTCAATAGCTACTATTCCTCTATTTATAGTTCCAGTGATAGTTGCTCTTCCTTGGCTTAGAATTGCTTCCCTCCACACTTCCCTCAGCTACTTCACCACTTAGTTGTGTTACAATACCTTCCCCTTTAAAAATAACCTTGTCCTCAAGGTTATGCAAGTTGTACAACTTCTTGCAACTCGTACCGGAGGTACCCTTTGGTGTGGGATCACAGAATGATCGAAAGCAAGAGTTTCTCAGTTGTGACAATAAGTGGCTCCAAAATTGACGTTCCAAAGCCACCTTAAAAGGACTTAGCATCAAAATGAATACTGCAGATACAACACCCTTCAACAAGTGAACCAAAATCAATCTCCACTTTTTGTCTTGGGAATTGTTAATAGTAGAAGGCTGCCATGAGTTTTGCAACATATAGGCAATCAACATTTGATGAGAAGAAGCAGCTTGTAAGATTTCTCCATCTGATAACACCCACAAAATGTGTTCTTTGATTGGTGTTATGTAGTTAGGTGTAAGGTTGTTGAATCCCCCTGCACCTATCTCGACAACTTGAAAGGGCCTAACAAGAGAGATAGCATTTTTGATGTCACCAATAATTCCCTCACTGTGAAGCATCCATGACAGCACACAATGCACCTCAACAACCTCAGTGAATATCTTATTCAAAGTTGGAATAAGAGTAGCACCTATGTGTTGCAATTGATAGAGCTCTTTGCCATCCTGCATAGTAACATGGACTTCATGATAACCAGATCCAACTCCTACTAACTCGAGCATTGCATGTAATGCCTTAATTCGAAGCACAGCCGGTATGAAGTCACTCGGATCATGTTTGAACAAATTCACATTGCATATTGCATCAGCATTCAATATATATTGCCTCTCCACGATTTTGCATATCATATAGTGTGATGTCAAGCAAGCACAAAGGATAGCAAACAATAGTTGAACACCATCAAGCCAAAGAATTAATATACTCCTTGCAGCAGTACATATGTTTGGAAGCTTGGCTTCAAGGCTTTGCTCATCTTGGCCAATAAGATCAAAAACATCTTTTGACTTCCCCCTCGGCCATTTGGGTGGCACAAATATCCTTTGATTTAATTGATACCTAGGCAACTTGGAGAGACGAAAACTTTCCATTAAATCCCAATTAACAAAAGCTTTAATGGAATATGGTGCCATTACCAAGTATAGCATGTTAACTGAACACACAAAGCAGTCATGAAGGGTAGCATTTAGCTCTACTGCCTCTCTCCCATGAGGATCATACAAAATTGCATGGAAGACCCATTCATTTGTGGAATATATTGCAACTCCATCAATAGTTGCTTGCACCAATAAACCTAGCAATCCAAGACGAGCAAACTTGCCTCCTGGCTTGTCTACTGCAACTTGACATACCTTGCATGAGTCAATATCTGGCATATCCCTTTTTGAAGAGAATTTGAATGGTAACACCCCTGCCACAGTTTCCTCTTCACCAACAACTGCTGGCTGGGTATCCTTGATCAAATCCTCTAAAGGCCTTGAATGAGATATTTTTAAAAGGAAAACCTCTTGTTGTTCATCTGCATATGCTATGCTGTGAACATAACTAGTACTGTGACTGAACATTTCATCCATACATTCTTTCAAACAGATGGTGAGTGTGCAGTCATATTTACCCAAATTCTCACTATCACAACTGATAACCAATTTATCAGGTGGTATAAACCTAGAATCTTGTTGAATTCCAGTGATATCAACCCTTAAATTGCCATATACAGATACTAGCACTACCTTGCACTCATTAAAAAATGCATATGAATATAGATGTTGCCTTATTCTAGCTTGACTTATCAATAAACTTGCAATGTCTAGATCAAAAGGCATAACAAATTTTCGCGACAAACCTCGATCAGTTGCCGTTGCATCAACAATGGTATCTTCTAGCAGTTCCTCAGATTACACATTCTCTGATTTAGGTGGATTCAAGGTTACCTCCTTGAGAACACCAATCCGCGAAATCTTATCGGAAAAATTTGTTGGACGCGGTACGGTCATCGTTCCAGCTTCTAAAACATCATGCAATAAATTGGGAACAGGAAGATTAGCGTTCATCATTGCCGAAGCATCCATATCTTCCTGCAATATCATTGGCGACGCTGCATTCAGATGAACACTCTGCACTCTGTTTCTAAGAGGCATTTCGTCGAACACTTGGCAGTTGACAACAGGAATCGTAATTTGCAGCTGCACTTGGAGTGATTCAACATCATCGCTTCGAGTAAGGAGCGTTTTCAACGTTGGACCAGATTCGCTCCACGATTCCGATTCCGAACCCTCGATCTCTTCCATGACCGAATCTGAAACATCAACATCCAACGTTTCCGATGTTGAATTTGCTAACCATTTCCTTCTATTTACTTGCAGGTTGTATTCAGCAATTTTGAGGTGCAACAAACAAACTAGCCCAGACCACAATGACCAAAAAAAACTCAGCAGCCCAGATGACCTTGCAAACCGGTTCCTGCGGAACCCACTGGATAGTGACTGTTCAGAGGCGCGGATCCTCTTAACCCGCTCCACGCCCCGGACTATAAATGCCAATTCTAACCCTAATTGCCAGAATTTCAAGAACGCAGTCACTGTTCTTGATCCTCAGCTCTCTCTGATCTTCGTCTTCCTCTCCTCTGCTCTCTCTCTAATCTCTGAAACCCTAACCACCGTGCTCTCACCGATCACCGGTGATTGTAGCTTCGATGGCTATTGTTTCACCGTCAATGATGAGAACTGGTAGTGATGATTCAAGATCTTCTTGATTTGAACTGAACCGTAGCTCTCTGAGACTACGATCTCAACTTCTCACTTCTTGATTCTTCGCTCAGTGAGAACGTTCACTTCTTGCTCTGATTCTTCACAATCAAAGCTCAAATAAGGTAAATCTTAACGCGATGTAACTTTCTTCCTTTATCTTTGTCTGAAATTTCAAATTGATAAAATTAGGGTTTTGACCTAACTTTACTTTTCTGATTTTCAGGTAAGATCTTCACTGATTATGGTTCAAATACCTCAATCAAAGGTAAACCACAACACCTTATGTGATTTCCCCTTTAGATCTCTCGGTATTTTACAAACCCTAATCTGTGTTTATGTTCTTTCTGTTGTATGAACCACTGACTGTGATCTGAACAACTGAACTTCTGATTTCAACCCTTTGAAATCAACCTTCAACGAAACAATAAGAGGTAATCACTTCCTCTTAATTTTCTTATGGTATTTCACTTTGTTCACTGTTCTGAATGCAAACCCTAATCTGTGATTTACTTGTTTGCAAACCCAACGTGATACTGCTGCAATTCTTGAGACTAACCTTCTCAGAATCACAATGTCACATACAAGGTAATACTCTGAACTCAATTTGTTCCTTTCCTTCTTTCTTGACTTTACTTCAGTCACAAAAGTAAAGTACTAACCCGTGTTTCTTTCTTGCAAGGTATAATTCTGCCTGATCATACAATTGCACACTTCAGGAACACAGAGATGAAATGCAGGAGCTAACGGTTATGAGATGCAGAATATAAAAACAATAGAATAGCACTGTAAACGTAAATTCTTTATTGATTTCTCTGTGTGTCAAAACTGTATGTACATAGCTTATTTATAAGCATCTCTGAGATGTATAGCTGGTAGTTAGAGTTGTTGCAGCTAACAACTCAGTTTGTTAAAACAGTTTTTTTTAACAAACTAACTGAATTAGTTAGTAACTAAATCTGTTTTACACAGCTGTAATTAAACTGTTAATACAGGGACCTTTTGGTCACATAATTTCTAACAGCTATATTTCAGTTTTGAAAATATAGCTGTTAGGCATATTAGGTTTTTTTGCTTAAAACCCAATACCCTTCCTTAAGCTAAAAAACCACTGAAACTTAGAGCCCTTCCTTAAGTATAATAAGGAGTTAGGCTTAGAGACAGATTCTAATACCAGGACAACCCCCTGTTAGGCATTATTAGAGATGATCTGGGACAAGCCCCCAGATGTTTAGCTTTCAACCTAGCTGTCTCTTAAGCTTTAGTTAAAACCTTACCCTTTAGAGCCTTTAGTAAAAAATCAGCCATCTGCTCCTTAGTTGAGCAGTGGTTCAGTACTTCTAGCCAAGCTGCTTGAGTGGCAGCTTTGAAACCCAGAGAGCATTCTGCATTGTTGCTGGCAGAACTGCAATCTGTCTTGTCAATCCTTGCTAGGACTCCCTTAGCACATTTTAGTTGTTGTAGAGTAGAGCTTTTAAGTGCCCTTAAGAACTCTAGTCCATAGACATCACATAGAGTCCCTAGGTCTTCATAAGTAGAGTTTAACTCCTCCTCAATTGTACTTCTCAGCCCTTCTCTTTCAAGAGCTTCATAGCAATCAGTTCCTTCTGAATCTACCAGCCTTTGTCTCTTAGCCAAGAATTGACTAATAGAGTCAGATTGTGGTGTGGCAGATTCCTTGTAGTGGACAGCTTCACCTTCTGTTTGCTGTACAGCTTTCCAAGTATCAGTTTCCATCACCATAGGGTCTTTAGTGCTGCTTTCCTCCTTAGGACAGCTTCCTTGTCTTTCAGCTATATCCTGAAACAATTTAAAACACACCAAAGCTCCTTCTTTGGTTTTGGTTAGGTGAATCCACAGTTTTGAATGGTCATCTACACACTTCACAACAATATTGTTAGCACCTAGTGAAAACATATTAAGTGACCCATATGTAGATGAGTATGCAATCTGTCTAACTTCCCTTTTGGACACTAGTTTCCTTACACCAGTTGCTGTAACAGATTTAGCAATGTTAATACCAGTTTTCCTTCTAGGATAAGAATCAGTCAGCCATTCCTTATGACTAGTCATGTAGCTTGAACAACCATAGTTTAAGGACCACATTACTTCAATAAACCTGCCAATGTTAGGTGAAATAGCACAAGTAGCATATTCACAGTATTTCCTTATCCTAGGATCAGTTTTAGTTATCACAGAAATTGCCTTATTTCCTGTTTCTATTTCAGTTTCAGAATCAACAGTTTTTAAACTCACAGTTTTAAAAATCATAGATTCTGAATTCACATTTTCCAAAAACACAGTTTTTACACTTACATTTTCAAAATTCACAGTTTTTGAAAACATTGATTCTAACTCCACAGTTTCTGAAAGCACAGATTTCACAGTTTCAAAATTCACCAACTTTGAAAACTCAGATTCTAAACTCACAGAAACCTCCCTAGATTCTGCTTCTAGTTTAGCCTTAGGGATCACAGAAACTTCCTTAGTCTCTGCTTCATGTTCAGTCACAGAACACACAGAAACTTCCTTAGTTTCTGCTTTAACTTTTGAGCATACAGAGACTTCCTTAGTTTCTGTTTTAGGTTCAACTATATCCACAGAAACTTCATTAGCTTCTGTTTCTTCTAAGTCATCTATTATCATGCTAAAAACTACAGGATCAGATTCTGAATCTGAATCTTCTCTAGCTACATTGGCTTCAGATTCAGCTTCTTTGGGCTTAGAGTCCTTTCTAGTAGGACACTCAGTAGCATAGTGCCCATATTCATCACATCTGTAGCATTGCACTTTAGATTTATCTTTCTTAGATGCATTGCTACTTTTCTTAGTGAAATCAGATTTAGAGTTAGGTTTACCTGACTTACCTTTGCTGCCTTTTGACCACTTCTTGCCATTAGACTTGGTGATTAGGGCCTGCTCATCTTCTTCTTCACCTTCTAGTAGTTTGATCCTTAGTTCCTTTGCTTCAAGCTTTGCTTGGAGCTCTTCCACTTTGTAGTCATCTGGTAGAGTAGTATCTTCAATACTGTTGACTACCCAGCCAAACTTTTTAGTTAAGGACCTTAGGACTTTCTTACAAATCACCCTTTCTGTAAGGGTTTCCCCATACATTGCCATAGTATTAGTGATTTTCTTTAACCTTATAAAGAAATCAGAAATACCTTCACCTTCCTTCATTTTTAATGTTTCATACTGAGCCCTTAGAGCCTGCAATTTTTCTTCTTTGATAGGGGCAGCACCAGTGTAATACCTCTCTAAGGCATCCCAGGCAGCCTTAGAAGTCTCATAGCTTCTAATCCTATCAAAGTTTGCCTCATCACACCCCTGGTGTATGAGATAGATTGCCTTGTAGTCCTTTTGTTCGTTATCATTGAACAAATTAGTTTCAGCAACAGTTGGTTCTTCACCCAATGGTTCAAAACCATTCCTAACAATTCTGAGAACACCATGGCAGCCAAAAATGGCCTTCATTTGGAGGCTCCATCTGTCCCAGTTTTTCCCATCAAGCTTTGGGATTTGTGTGTTTAGACCTGTCCCAGTACTAGTCATCTTTTAGAACTGAAAAACACTTAAAACACAGAAGTTGTTAGAACACAAAAACTGCACAATCAGATTGTGCAGGTAAAACTGAAAAAAAACCTTAAAGAACTTTAAAGAACCTTAAAAGAGAACTTAAAGAATATAGAGTTAGAGTAAATTTTTCCTGTTTTTTCCTGGATTGTTACCAGCTCTGAGATACCATGTTGAATTTGCTAACCATTTCCTTCTATTTACTTGCAGGTTGTATTCAGCAATTTTGAGGTGCAACAAACAAACTAGCCCAGCCCACAATGACCAAAAAAAACTCAGCAGCCCAGATGACCTTGCAAACCGGTTCCTGCGGAACCCACTGGATAGTGACTGTTCAGAGGCGCGGATCCTCTTAACCCGCTCCACGCCTCGGACTATAAATGCCAATTCTAACCCTAATTGCCAGAATTTCAAGAACGCAGTCACTGTTCTTGATCCTCAGCTCTCTCTGATCTTCGTCTTCCTCTCCTCTGCTCTCTCTCTAATCTCTGAAACCCTAACCACCGTGCTCTCACCGATCACCGGTGATTGTAGCTTCGATGGCTATTGTTTCACCGTCAATGATGAGAACTGGTAGTGATGATTCAAGATCTTCTTGATTTGAACTGAACCGTAGCTCTCTGAGACTACGATCTCAACTTCTCACTTCTTGATTCTTCGCTCAGTGAGAACGTTCACTTCTTGCTCTGATTCTTCACAATCAAAGCTCAAATAAGGTAAATCTTAACGCGATGTAACTTTCTTCCTTTATCTTTGTCTGAAATTTCAAATTGATAAAATTAGGGTTTTGACCTAACTTTACTTTTCTGATTTTCAGGTAAGATCTTCACTGATTATGGTTCAAATACCTCAATCAAAGGTAAACCACAACACCTTATGTGATTTCCCCTTTAGATCTCTCGGTATTTTACAAACCCTAATCTGTGTTTATGTTCTTTCTGTTGTATGAACCACTGACTGTGATCTGAACAACTGAACTTCTGATTTCAACCCTTTGAAATCAACCTTCAACGAAACAATAAGAGGTAATCACTTCCTCTTAATTTTCTTATGGTATTTCACTTTGTTCACTGTTCTGAATGCAAACCCTAATCTGTGATTTACTTGTTTGCAAACCCAACGTGATACTGCTGCAATTCTTGAGACTAACCTTCTCAGAATCACAATGTCACATACAAGGTAATACTCTGAACTCAATTTGTTCCTCTCCTTCTTTCTTGACTTTACTTCAGTCACAAAAGTAAAGTACTAACCCGTGTTTCTTTCTTGCAAGGTATAATTCTGCCTGATCATACAATTGCACACTTCAGGAACACAGAGATGAAATGCAGGAGCTAACGGTTATGAGATGCAGAATATAAAAACAATAGAATAGCACTGTAAACGTAAATTCTTTATTGATTTCTCTGTGTGTCAAAACTGTATGTACATAGCTTATTTATAAGCATCTCTGAGATGTATAGCTGGTAGTTAGAGTTGTTGCAGCTAACAACTCAGTTTGTTAAAACAGTTTTTTTTAACAAACTAACTGAATTAGTTAGTAACTAAATCTGTTTTACACAGCTGTAATTAAACTGTTAATACAGGGACCTTTTGGTCACATAATTTCTAACAGCTATATTTCAGTTTTGAAAATATAGCTGTTAGGCATATTAGGTTTTTTTGCTTAAAACCCAATATCCGAGGCATCGCTTTCTTCTTGCAACCGATCAAGAATTTTTGTATACGACTGATGTATTTCTTTCGTGTCCGATTCTGAATCCTCAAGATCCAGCGATTCCGATGCGCCAATCTCTTCTTGCAAAGGTGTTGCCATCATCTCGTTCGTGTACAATTCTGCAGCAACCATATCCAGTGATTTTGAATCATCGATCTCTTCTTGAGTAACGATGTCGCCTTGCAATTGACATGATTGTGGCATAGTCTCTTTGGATGAGTTCGTTGCACCATGGAGAGAGTTCAATCGTTGGAGTAGAATTTCAAGATTAGCGAGGAGTCGTTCAAAACTGTCAGACGTACGATCGTCCGCCATGGTGACAATGAAAGCACCAATGTAACAGTGCTGGTTATCACACAAGTAATACACGTATATTATGCTATGGAATATGCAGCCATGCTGCAATGGGAATTCGGTTACAGAGAAAGAAATGAGAAAACGGTTACAGAGAGAAGAGAATATCAGAGAGGGAATTTCTGTTACAAAAATGATTGACACCTCTCAATAGCTACTATTCCTCTATTTATAGTTCCAGTGATAGTTGCTCTTCCTTGGCTTAGAATTGCTTCCCTCCACACTTCCCTCAGCTACTTCACCACTTAGTTGTGTTACACTTTCCAGGCAATATTGTTGAATATTCAATTATCAATTATCCAATTGATCGTGCTAATGCATGTTTTGATTCCGCGTTTACATCATGTTATGATGCACGGTCAACCCTTTAACTATTAGCTTCAGTTCAAACACACGATTAGGGAAGCTCTCCCGCAGTAACAAACATATATTTGTTTTAATATATCAACCAACATTTTTTTAATCAAGAAATCATTCTTTTTTTTATCAGATCAAGAAATCATTCTTTAGAACAAAACATATACGATGTATTTTTTACCAATAATGCATGAATACATAGGAATAAGAAGAAGCATAGACTTGCTTCCAAAATCGGCATATGATGGGTTTTAATTTCACCGGTGGTCTTTTCTCCTTTTGAGGATCGGTGGGTTTGAGAGGTCGAGAATGATGGGGCCTATACGATAAAATCGGCATATGACTTGCTTCTAACTACACTTTGGTGGTGGCTCCTAAGACGCCCTTGGTGGCTTTTGCTTTAGACAAAAAGTGATTTCGCGCCTACTAAAGTTATTGTTTTTTCTTGGCACCTCCTTTTAAATAGACTGCCTACCCGAAAAAACTTATTCCATAGACAAGTTATTCCTGATGTGAGTGCCATAGGATTTATTCTTTGTGGGGGTCAATTGGAAATGGAGATGCACTTGTTTATGTCATGTGAGTTTGCAAAAAGAATGTGGTACCTTATTTTTAAGTGGTTAGGTGTCGGGGTTGTACTCCCGAACGATCTTCCTACCCTATTCTCTATCTTTTACTCGGGGGTTATCCTTAAGAAATGAAGAAGGGGCATTATGATGATCTGGCATGCTGTGCTCTGGGGGATTTGGGATAGTAAAAATGAGGTGGTTTTCTCAAATAAGACCTTTGACCTCGCCGAGACTTTGTTTTCGGTTAAGACGTATTCATGGGATTGGTTTCTGGCTAATACCAAGTAGAACAATTGCCTTTTTCTATGAATGTGTGTGAACCCTTTGGAATGCATTTCCAGGGGGATAGGAGTATTATTGTGTGGGTATACTTGCTCTAGATGGGGTGAGCCGGTTGTTTTTTCTAGGTGGTGGTTTTGCTACTCCTATGTTTTTTGTTTTGTTTTGGGTTCTCTGCTTTGGTTCTCCTGTGTGCTTGTTGTTACATTGTATACAAGTGTTGTTTTCGTGCTTCTTGCCCTCTTTTAGTGATAAAAGTTACTCTCACAGGTTCTTGTGTTCCATAATGCACATTCTTGTGTTCCATAATGCACATTTTATAAGATCATTTTTTTGATGTAAATTTTCTTCATTTTTTGGTCCCGACCATATATCACGACGCTAGGATTGTTCCCACAACGGAGACAGCAATACGACACCGGTAGAGGCATGTTTACAGATGCAGAAAAACATATAAAGGGGATCATGGAGATCTCAAGTTGTAGAGATATAACAAAACAGGAACGCATACAGATAGCCAAACAATACTAATAAGCATTAACTTTAATTTCCCAATAAGAAACTCCCCTCTTCATCAATCTTCATCAGACCTATTTCAATTTTTTCCTTCAATGGAGGCTATTTGTTGGAAGGTGAGTTTCTTAAGCAACTACTATTTTACCCGTGCATACGCACGGGTGATATTGTATGGTCGGTGTATTGCCATGAAGTCATAATAGTATAATTAGGAAGATAATCATAAGTTGTGAACAATATCCAAAATGTATGATTTGAAATTCAAAGTGGAAAGAGATATGTATTATGTCATATAACATACAAATGAAAATTATATTGAGTCGAAAAAAGTAAAGGAGATTAACAATCAGAATTACATTGATCCATAATAATGTATTTTGACATTAGAGGTAAAATATGCATCCTCGTTGACCCTCCCGTTTGCATCCTCGTTGGCCCCCCCGTTGGCAGTCCCGTTGACGCTCTCGTTACCTCTCATTGGCGCTCCTGTTACCTCTCGTTTACGGTGGTTAGATTTATTTTTTTTTACAATTGTTAGTGGTTAAATTGATTGTTTTTAGTAGTTTTAGTAGATTATTATAAATAGTAAATTTTAGATTATTTAATATTAGTTTAATAATTTTAATTAAATTATTAAAAAAATTATTTTGTATTTTTTGGTAGTGGTTAATTTTTGTTGATAATTATTAGTCGTTAAATTATTTTGTATTTTTAGTAAATAGTAAATTATTAGATCATTTAATATCAATTTTATCATTTTAAATAAATTATTAAATTATTTTAAAAAATTATTAGATCATTTAATATTAATTTATAACAAATAGTAAAATTTAGTAGAATTATTTAATAATTTAATAATTTAATGATGTTAATTTTAGTATCACCCGTACGTTTCTCGTTTTCTCTCTACTCATGTTAATTTTAGTCAATTTATTAAATAATTAAATATTGAGACTTGTTCATTAGTCAAAAAAAAATATTGAGACTTGTTCCCTTACTCCTCCTATGCAGCCCCCTTCGTGCCAGCCCACGTAAACAGTAGATTTTTCAGTCAGATTTTTTCTATTAATTCTGTCTACCTATGTAGTCAACGCGTCATCATTAAAGTGGGAAAAGCTGCAGACTTTTGGCAGAAAAACAGTGAAATTTTTATCTTTTAGTGATGCTTTTACTATTTTACCCCTAAATTTTATCAAATGTCAAAATTTAGAGATGTTTACAAATGTAAATTTGGTTGCATGTGTTTTTATTATAGGAGAGTTGATTGATGGTTGGATGTTTTTTTATTATAGTAGAGTTATGCACCTCGGATATTTCAGGCACAATATTCCATTTTTCAATATCCGAAGGACATTATCCAAGCACAATATTCCATGTTTTAATACAAGCTATTCAAAATGTTTCAATTTTACCATATTTTCACTTTCAAATTTTCACTTCTGCCATATCAATTTACAACTTATACTAGGCACTTCACACACTGCATTCTCATTCTAACGTCATTCAAAGAAGATCTAAGGCAAGCTAGCATCAAGATAGCTCCACTACGGATATATACATTAAAAATTATAAATGAAGCAGTCAAACACTACTAAAGTTAAAATTCTGGGCCAACTGTCCTGCCTCTCGAGACACCTACATTTCAGTGAGGGTATTAGTCACTGCGATCGGCAGTGGATTCCCCGGTTAAAACCAAAAAAATACTACTACAGTTGAAAAGTTTGGGACAAAACAGAATACAGGAAGCTCACACCGATTTCACGATCTAGACCATCTTTATCCAAGTAAATGACATTAGAGTCCTTTGTATCAGAAACATTTCCATATTATCATCCACTTTAGGATCACCTAGCATTGATAGGCGTTGACCACACTCATTCAATTACTCTTTTTTAAAGATAACTACTATTTTACCCGTTCGTGATACTGTATTTGTTATAATTTGCTATAAAATTATAAATACGTTTAAAGTTGTAAAATGTAATAAAAGAAAAAGAACAAACTCGATAAAAGGCTATATTTCAAATTTATTAAAATACTTGTGTTGTAAAAAGTTAAAAAAAAGTTGGTATCTTCTTATAATATTAATACTGCAGTAAAAATCAGGAAAAAAGAAAATGAGATTTAATATAAAATATGCACCCCCGTTAGTGCTCTCATTGCCGCTCTCGTTGCCACGTTACTACTTTTATTTTAGATGATTTAATATTAATATAATGATCTTAATTATATTAATAAATTAGATTATCTAAATTATATTTAATAAATAATTTAATATTCTAGTGGTTAATTTTTTTTTTGACAATTGTTAATGGTAAGATTGATTAATTTTAATAGTTTTAATAAATAGATTATAGTAAATAGTAAATTTTAGATCATTTAATATTAATTTAATAATTTTAATTAAATTATTAAAAAAATTATTTTGAAAGTTTTGACCGTGGTTAAATTGATAGGTTTAGCAATTTTAATAGATATATTATAGAAAAGAAAATTATATTATGATTTTAGTAATTTTTTTGACAATGTTTATTATATTATTATTTCTTTTGAGACATCACTGACGCGCGTCAGCTTTCTGTCGGCTTTTTGAGGCACTTTTACGGCACTTTTATGAAATTGTCCCTATTTTGGTTCAAATGGCAAATTATTAAGATATTTAATAATGTTATTTTGTTAGCACATCATTTTATTATATTAGATTAGATATTAGATTAGATTAGATATATCCAAGTTTGACCAAAAAAACATCCAAGTACATGATATGCATTGTTAGTATATTTATTAACTAATTTGTTAACTAATTATCAATATCAAATAAAGATAATAGCAGAGTTAACTGAAAAATTAATGGACGGATATGCACTTTAGTGACCAAAGATTTTTGTACTGTAGGGAGCTAAATTCAGGTTTCGCAAAAGATGGAGTTCTAAAAAACAGAAGTCTCATTTATAAAAAGATTTGAGACTTTTTTCAGCCACCACACACTATTTTGTTTTTACATGTATATAGCTTCAATTTTGTTGTCTTATTTCTATGTTGCCACAACTCTAATTTTGCAATCTGTTACATGTATATAGCTACAAAAGAATAATTAAAAATGTGGAAAGATGAAATGAAAAAGGGTTTAATTGATGTACATTGTTGTTGTAATTTTTTTTACACCATCAATCAATAAAAATTCTAATATGAGTGACTTTTAAAGTAGTTAAGATAAAGTCATACATTTTTGTGACGTGTTATTTAATAATTGGCCAACATTGTAAAAAAAAAACTGTACACAGCGAGTCAAAAACGGTATATAATATTAGGATGAGGATCCTTTCGAGTTACTATACGGTTCCAGTAGGAGAGAGAAAGACTCATACAATAAAATATTATTTATTTGTTGAGTCTTTTTCTCTTCTATTGAAATTGCCGAGTAATGAGAAATGATCCAAACTCGTAATATTAAGGTTTTTTTTGTACCCCACCTTATCAAGTTATACCCCACAATTTTTGATAATCCCAAAATACCCCTGAAAATTTAAATTTATTGGATTTACCTGTTTAACCGGTAAATCCGTTTGTAAATAAATCTAAAAACGGAAGTATGTTTTGACAGTTACTTCCGTTTGCAACAAAAAATGTAAAACGGAAGTAGTTGGAGAAACTTACATCCGTTTTGTTAAATTTACGAAACGGATGCAAGTTGTTATTAGATAAATCCGTTTTTAGCAATGTAAGCTAACAAATTTATCTATTAACAAGGTACTTCCATTTTGTAAGTTTGTACATACGGATTTATCTATTAATTATATAAATCCGTTTTGTAAAAAAAAGGTAAATAAACCTATAACACCTCTATAAATAATAAATATGGAAAAATAATTACAAAAAACTACTACAAAAATAAGTAAATGAAACGTCAATCTAAATCATCTGAATCAGCTGCTAAGTCTACAACGATAGGGCGGATGAGTGGGTGGTGGCAGGACCGGGGCGTGAGCAACCCATAGCTTAAAACACCCGGTATACGGATCCAACCATGAAGTAGATTCAGGAGATGTAAAGCGCTCCCATTAAAGACAAATTGGAGGCAACGGACAGTCAGGCAAGAGCGCAACATGCACCTAATAGCAGTGGTTTACGCGAAGAATAGAGATGATGCTGCGGCTCTTAGTAGAAGAATAAGTACCTCTCAAAGGCAAATAAGTAAATGCCCATCCCAAAGATAATTCAATTAGGGTGACATTATATTTGGTAGATATAATGTACCCCATTTTAGGCAAGCTCAGCCACTTGTCCTTGTTCTGCCTCCCATAGCCTCTAACAAATAGGGACTCCTTAATAACTGCAAGCCTATCAACCCCAAATAATTCAGAATATAGCTCAGAACGAGAGTTTATTTCTTGGATTAAATCTTGTCTAATTAAAGACCAACTTTCCTCACCAAGACCAAGACCAACAACGACTGCTCGGAAGTCACAATTACCATCCGGTTCCACATCAATAATATCTGCAACATAAGAGTGGAAGTGAAGAGGAACCCACGATAATAGCAATTTAAAAGTCCCTTGCTGTGTTAATTTATTTGAAGTAAGTTTGCAACATATAAATCCGTTTTGGAGAAAAAAATTTAAAAACAGAATTACGTTTTTAAACGTAAATCCGTTTTGACACAATTAAATGCCAAACGGAAGTAAGCATTTTGAGATAGTTCCGTTTTGAGAAAAAAGTCAACTAACAGAAGTATATTTCTCCGTTTTAATGATTAACAGATTTACCTCTGCTACAAGTAAATCCGTTTGCTGATATAGTGGGTCCCACTAGAGAATCTGGTCCAAATTCAATTTTGTGTAATAAATGAGAGGGATATTTTCGGGTTTCTAAAAATTGTTGGGGTAGATGGGTATGGGGTGGGTATAAAAAAAAAGGCTTAATTGCAGTTTTGGTCCCCCTATTATGACCAACTCACGATTTTGGTCCCTAAAGTTTTAATTTGGCGATTTTGGTCTCCCAATTTTCCCAATTTGAAAAATCAAGGTCCCCCACCCCAATTTTGACTCAGTTTGACTGACTCATCCTACGTGGCAGCCCACGTGGACTGCCACGTAGGCACACCCCCCCCACCCCACCCCACCCCACCCCCACCCCTTCTTCTTCCTCGTCAACCCCCTCCCCCTTCACTGTTCCCCCTCCCCCTTCACTGTTCCCCCTCCCACCGTGAACCCCCTCCCTCCCCTCCCCGTCGCTCTCGCTCTCCCTCCCCTCCCCGTCGCTCTCGCTCCCCCTCCCCGTCGCTCTCGCTCTCCCTCCCCTCCCCATCGGTCTCCCTCCCCCTCCTTCGTCGCCTCCCCATCGGTCTCCCTCCCCCTCCCCGTCGCTCACTCTCCTGCGCGAAGATCTCCCTCCCCCTCCCCTGCGCGAAGATCTCTCTCACTCTCCCAGATCGCAGATTTGCGATCCTCTCCTCTCCCCGTCGCGTCGGTCGCTCTCGGTGGTGGGTTGGGTTGGGGTGGGGTGGGTCGGTGGTGGTTTGGGGTGGGGGGGTCGGTGGTGGTTTGGGGTGGGGTGGGTCGGTGGTGGTTTGGGGTGGGGGGGGTGGGGGGGTGGGGTGGGGGGGTGTGCCTACGTGGCAGTCCACGTGGGCTGCCACGTAGGATAAGTCAGTCAACTGAGTCAAAATTGGGGTGGGGGACCTTGATTTTTCAAATTGGGAAAATAGGGGGACCAAAATCGCCAAATTAAAACTTTAGGGACCAAAATCGTGAGTTGGTCATAATAGGGGGACCAAAACTGCAATTAAGCCAAAAAAAAAAACCTATAATACCATGGTTGAGTCGAGCCCGATATCCCGATAGTTATCTTCGGTTAATCGGCTTCTCCTTGCAACACCCCGCTGAAACTCAAAGTGGCACCGTCACTGTAGCATTGAGGATTTAGCGAAGAAAATGGGTACAAGAGAGGTTTACGAAGAGAAGCTAAGGAGTGGAAATCTCCACCACGATCCAACCATCAACGTTGGTCTCGGTTCTGCTCGATGCCCTCGCTGTCTCTCTCTTCTCAACCCTAATTCCGTGAGTCTCTTTTATTCTTCTTTCTCTCGCAACGTGTAGTGTTTCTGTGTTTAGCGAATAAGGTGTTTGATTATTGGACTCAATGAAATTGACTGTGTCATGTGATCTCTTGCATTCAGGAAAGAGGCGAATGGACAATCACTCCCGTCTTGCACGATGCCACCGTTGTCGTGAGTTCCTCTCTTGAAATTTGTTTTGATTTATGTTTATGGTAACAGAATTAATATTAATATTTTTATTGGAATTAATATCAATTAGAATTGACAAGTTTTTCTTTAAACGTCAGTTTTATTGATTTTTATGTTTTATTAATTTTTTTTAATTTTGAATTCAAATTCTAATAATACTCTTATTGTATGATTTTTTCTGGTTGCTTACGTTGTTTTTGCTTCTGGTTGAATAGGCTGGTTCGGGGATTGGTGGAATGCTTAGTGCAGTTCATAGTTTGAATACAGGTAAATTTAGTTTGTTTTTATTCCCTACTCAATGAGGTACATACAACTTCAGGTTAAATGTAATATACTTTTGGTAACTTTATGTTCTTAAAATATCTATAGAGAAGAAAGTGTTGTTTTCATTGTTTTACGTTACAATCATTCAGCTCTTTAAGTTATAGTAAAAGTTTAACATGGGCAAAGAGAGCTTTAGAATGCAGTCTGTGGCTTGTAATTGTGGTGTGGGGCGTTGATCCCTTTTGGTTATCCCTAAAAAAGTTTAACTTTTTTCTTTTTGCTTTCAAAGGCTGCATGACTGCATCATTTTATTTATTGTTTGTGGAACTCTTTTATTCTTTACTATGTGAATCGATTTATTTGAAGATCTAAATACGTCTTTTCTTTGAAATATTGCTCATTAATCTTTGGTTTGTAGGGTTACCATATCTTCAAAATCGTCTGAAAGGACCGAAGTGGCTGCCTTATGTTGTTGGGGTAAGTTGACCTTAATTGACTTTTGAGTCCTTTGCAATTTATAATTACCTAGTTCTTTGCTACGTTGATGCTGATGTCTATCATAGAAGTTGGATTCATGTTCTTCATGCTTTCATATAATGAAAAAATTTGATGTAGTTATGTACCATAGAGATTGGTCGAATTTTGTTGCTAACTTATTTCTTTTTCTAATTTGTTCACAGGTCCCTCCATTGTTGATATTTTCAGGAGCAAGTGCAGCATTTGGAGGTAACTTTTTGACATGCCTATTTGTTAGATTTTTTAGGGACTTGGAATTTTAGTAATGCTTCGTAAAATGAAGTATTAAATCTTAGGTTATTATGCCCCCCTTTTCTGTTTTTGTGTTTTTAGTTGCTACCTGAATGGATGAGTATGGCGGCAATGGTTGTTCTCATATGGCGGCCATGGCAGAAATAGCAGCTAAGTCACATTAAAGAAAGAGAATAGATAGGTATCATTGACCTATTTTAAACCCTAATCATCAATCAACCCCTAATGATCCAAAAAATCCCAATGATCTCTCGAACCCTAACAGGATTGCACATCTGTGCTCATACTGTTGCACATCTGTGCTGACTACTCATTGGCATGTCTTCGCTCTTACCTCAAAGGCTTATACTCAGCTGTTCAGCTGCTTCTTCATATTCTCTGCCCTCTTCTGCACCCTTCCCCATTAAACTACCCATCTTTGGAATATTGCAGATCTCCAGTGATTGACCCTTCCTTTTCTGCGGTTTTGTATTTTATCTCAATCTCAATCCCTGCTCTATATATCCTTTTTCTGTTATCTATTACTCTGTCTTTCTCTATTCCCTTTTCTGCTTTGTCCTTTCTTTCTTTGTGATTCTGTTCTCCTTGTTCAACTGTTCGAGGGCTACTAATAATGATACTTTTGGTGCATTTCATTTATAGCAATATGTTTCTACTTCATTGTTCTTGACACACTTTATTAGTGTTTTGGTATTTTATTGCTTTGTGTAGTTTTATTTATGTGCATGTGTACTTACTATAGTTTCTAGTCTCCATGCTTCCGGAAGAGGCTTCAATGCAATCTGCCTTACTGTTATGGCGGAATTTAGGCTTCCCGTTTTGAACTGTCATCTTTGATTAATAACACTTACTCAGAATCAATGTTGTCAAACTCAAGATGCTACCCTGGATCAGAAGGGTGTGAAAGACACCTAAATTTTGTCCATTTATATGAATATCCTATCTAAAATGCAAAATAAAATTCAAACGTATATACATATTAAAAGAGAATTTAATTGTTGTGCACTTTCGGTGTAAAGTTCTTTTACGCCGACAATCAATCACAGATCACAATACGAATGACTTTTCAGATGATGAAGAGAAGAGTTGACATTTTCAATGAGATATCAATCTGTGATTGTTTGATAGTGTAAAAAAATTAGACACGGTCGGTGCATATAAATTAAATCCATTAAATAATGCAAATAGGCAAAATAGCTATAATCACAAGTGTTGATAAAAAAAGCTATAAAAACCAAATTCACACATAAAATACACACTCATAGATGCATATGTATATCTTTATATACAATTGCAAAAAATAAAGACATGTTTATATTGCGCCTACCATCAGTTGCTTGCCACACTTTGTAAAATGTCGTTTGAAGGAACGTGCAAGCAACTATAATAATTTGAAGGAGAGGAATGTGAAAACAAACTAGCAAGCAACCACACCCAGCCGTGCCCATCAGCCTCAACCAACTTTGAAGAAGAGGAGTTTAGGCACAACCATCAGCCTCAATCAATTTAAAATCCAGCCAACTATGTCAGCAATAAACACACCCTCCATAGATCATAGACAAAGCCAATACATGTGAATGGAGCTTTAGAGCCAACTAAAGTTTATCTTTTATTTTGTGTAAAAATCAATATAGGAAGCAGAGATATTTCAATCTCTGCAGAAGCATTGTGGTTGCAATTCTCTCCAATCAAAGACGTGACTCACGACTGAAAGATTCATGCCACCGCAGCTGTCACACCAATACATGTGAATGGAGCTTTAGAGCAATATACGTCTAGGATGCAATGATCTGCTGCAATAACACCATTACTTTCTGTGATTGACACTATTACTGATATTATAATATTGAATAAACCATCAATTTTGTCCCCAAACTATTACCCTCTCTCTTCAGTTTGGTCTCTGATTTATAAAAGTATGATAAATGGTCCCTAAATTATTCAAAATCAATCAATCTAGTTCTTAAAACTATCATTCTCTTTTATTTTGAAAGTAATTGAGGGACTAACTTATGGATTTAGAATAGTTTAGGGACTATTTATTATACTTTTGTAGTTTAGTGTAGTTTAGGGACTTAGGGATTAAACTGGAGGATAGATAAGGGACCAAATTGATGGTTGAGGGTTGGGTCTATGAAGTTCCAGACGCAGATAACATTACTGGAGTCCAATCGATGTGTACATCAGAATATGTTACTTGGCGTGTGTTATGTCATTGTTGTAGGCAAATACACTTAAGTTGCAAATATACTTGAAGTTGCAAGCCTTGTGATTTGTTGATTATACTGTATGCTTTAAAAATCCAGTAGTAATATGTATACATGTGATATTTTTAGGTTATGTGCTTCCAAAGTTCGCTCAACTCACTGTCACATCTTATTATGCTGCCTCGAGTGCCTCACATTATGGAATCTCACTTCTCACCCGGCATATTGAAGAAAATCCCAAATCGGATGCTCAGCCTTGCAAGAGGCTCTGATGATTCTTGCTTGTAATTACAAGGATGATACATTACCGTTTGGCAATTTTGTTTACATATTTTTATCTACGTTCCTCTAGATATGCCGTCCTGTGGAGGGTTAGGATTTTGAAGGTTTAAATTATGATGTTTCGTATTTTACTTCTGTAAATGCTAAATAATGCTTCATATTTTACTTCTAAGCTGCTATAGACCATTTATTGAACTGTAATGTGTAGTGTTTTAGTGAACATCTGTTAAAGAAAACTAATTATATGTATGTATGTATGTAGTCCAGTATGTTTTATATATCCTGGTTGAAAAAAGGAGGAAGTTAGGAAAAGGAACAAACTGTGGTACTTTTTTTTTTGGTATTAACCGTGGTACTTTTATTTTTAAGAGAAAACACATGACGACTCAGTGATGGTCAAAGACTCATTTTATTATAGTCACTGAGAAATTCTAGAATGTGAGGGACAGACGTCATAGCATAATTATGAGGTGCTAGTAAAGAAATTTAGGGTTATATAGATGCCATAACATCCTCGTGAATGTTATGTAAATGATGTTAATACCACATTAAATGTGAATGTTGAACTTTACTCTCTAATTTATAGGACTTTGGTCTGTTGCACTCCTAACTGGAGTTTAACAAAGCATATTCTGTTACCACTCTCTAGCTGACGGGTGCTATCATCACAACCTATTACCACTCTCTAGTTGCCAGGTGGTACTTACACAATTAGCTTGAACTCTCAGCAATAAACAAAGGCAGACAATCCAAAAAAAAACAGCTAGTATCCAAAATATAAAAAATAAGGCCAAAAAGAGGGAGACTATGCACTAGCCCAAAAGTGAGAGATTATCATATTTCTGTACCGTTACATATGTACACGTATGAGACTAATTTCGTACTTTGATTGACCTGTCATGATAACGCTACATGAAATGCTATTTTGATAATGAACATTATGTAAGTAGGCTTTTCATCTTGAAGTCACTACGATTCCTACATGCAAAATTGCATATTTTAATGGTGTTAAGTGTCATATATTTTAATAGTGTTAATCACAAAGGCATGGTATTGCGATGATCCATTTTCGAGTAGTGTGAGTGTGATCTAGATGATGTTCGCCACTCATATATAACAGAAGCAATATCATTCGGCCTCTAGATAGAGTGAGACAATAAAATGCATGATTATGTTGAAATGGGTCAGTATGTGATATTGGACTCATTTATTATTACACGACTATTCGAGTACCAATGAACAAATGTTTGATATACAAGGATTATATACATATAAAGACTGTGTGGTAAATTTGACCGTAATAAAGGTTAAGTTAGATCACCGACTTTATCATAATTTGGATAACAATAACAAAATCCTCTCATTGTTTATAATATCTTCGAGTTGATAAAAACTTATAGGATCACACACATAGAGTAGCGAATTCAAGGAAAATAAATAATTGAATAAGATTTAATTATTTGAATTTGGTCTCGTAGCATATGAGCCCAAGTCACATAGAGCTAACGCAAAGGACATTGACTTTGTTGAAGTCTTTTTTTCCTTCCACAATCTCCCTCTCTCACAAAATCACCCCCTTCTCCCTCTATTCTTTCTCGACTCTCTCTCCCTCTCTCACCCACACCTCTCTCTCTCTCTCTCTCTCTCTCTCTCTCTCTCTCTCTCTCTCTCTCCATCTATTGCTTTTTTTTTCTTTTCTGAATCTCTACTTTGTTCGGCGTGCCGTACAGGTTGGGTACTATAGTGCCGGACCTTGTATTTCAGTTTAGTGAAAAACAAGATCCAGCACTATAGTACTGGACCTGTACAACACTATAGTGACGAACCGGTGTTAATTCTCCATTTTTCTTGTGGTACCTGTAATGGCTGATTGCAAAACTTTTTTTGTTCATTTGGCCAAATATGAAATTTGTAACTATTATCCAGGGAGCTCGTGTAAGTTAATTATTTAGTCTATTTACTCTATTTAATTATTAGAGCAAATTAGTTAATTATTTATAATGATATGATTGTTATTTAATTGTAAAATCCCATCAAGATTTCACATAATTTTTAGACTTAAAGGTCATTTTGGCCCATGCAAAATACACATTAATCCATTTTGGCCCCTGCAAAAAAAATAATTTAAAGAAGCCCCTGTAAATTAGTTAGTTGTTCAGTTTAGCCCTCACTGTTAGTGGTCCACTAACGCTGTTAGTTTTCGCCTGCGTGGACTTCTGACTTGTCTCTCTCTGAACCAACGTGGACTTCTTCTTCTTCCTCTCTCTCTCTGAAACCCATTTTCGTCTTCTCTCTTCTTCTCACCCATCGTAAGTCGTTCTTCTTCTTCTCAGAACAGTCTTCATCTTCATTGTATCTTCATCTTCAAAGATGCATCTTCTATCTCACATCGTTGGAGAACACCAAAACGTGATTTCATCTTCTATCTCACATCTTCAACAACATCAAATCTTCTATTTCGTCCAGATGCTCTCCATTTCGTTTTCTGTTTCTAGATTTCGTCCAGATCCTAATTATTGCTTCCATATGGGTATCGTCCAGATACTTATTTTTTGGGTTTCGATTGATTTTTTGATTTCCAGATCTTCTATTCTCGTTTTCAAATCTTCTATTTTCGTCCTATGATTCCAGATCTTCTATTTTTGTTTCCAGATTTTTGCGTTTCTGGATTGTGTTTTGGTGTTTCAATCCCAAATTTCGAGTTCGTTTCTGGGATTCGATCTGTTGAAGATTGAGGAAGAAAAAAAACGATAAAAACGAAATTCGATTTGCTGTAGATTCGAAGGTTGGGATTGAGGATTGAAGATTTTCTGTAGATTCGGGTTTCAGAGAGAGAGAAGAAGTAGAAGAACAAGAAGAAGAAGTCCACGTAGGTTCAGAGAGAGACAAGTCAGAAGTCCACGTAGGCGAAAACTAACAGCGTTAGTGGACCACTAACAGCGAGGGCTAAACTGAACAACTAACTAATTTACATGGGCTTCTTTAAAATTTTTTATTTTGCAGGGGCCAAAATGGATTAATGTGTATTTTGCAGGGGCCAAAATGACCTTTAAGCCTAATTTTTATCAGCAGATTGTCCTAGAGGATGAGAATGGTCATGTCTTCTCCGCTAGTTGTCAAGAGACGTAACCGTAATATGGGATTTCTGGAAACTAATACTTATGCTATTTTCAGTGCATATGCATGGGGGTGTGGATAGTGTTGAAGTGTCTATAGCATATCTTATTGGTGGCTGTTTCAAATTTGCTAGAACATTGCATGATGAAGCAAACACTCATTCACACTCATCAGACTCAGCTGATTTGGATTATAGGAGATTCCTTGCAACATATAGCTTCAATGATGAAAGTAGTGACAATGAAGAAACAGAGATATCAGTTTGAAGATGCTCCGCAGGATGACAACTGAGATCATAAATTAATAGGGCTTCTTTTTATTATTCATGTTTTGATCATTGTGTTTTTGTTTTTACTTTTATTGGGATGTACTCCTTTAACTGTTGAAGTGTTGTTTAAACATGGATATCTAGTACATTCAATCTTCATTACCTTTACTTATTTTGGTTGCAACATAACAAAACGAATCAAAACAAAACAAGATAACATCACCATACATCAAATAAGAAACATAATGAAACAAAAAAAACAAACACCCGATTACAATTATTTTAAAGTCCCTGTCGCAAAAGAAAAGTAATCTCGTCTGGAGTGCGTATTGTTTTGACAAACAGCTCCAGCGGACGAGGTCTCGAAAAATAGGAATGTGTTTCCATCATGGCGCACACATCGTCGTCGGTCTGAATCTCCATCGCTGAATAGCGAATAGTGTCGTCGTCTCCATAAATGGGCTTGCCGTAAACAATACTAGTTAACTGTCTAGAAAACTCCCCCTCTCGAACCTTCCTCTTTGCTTTTTCCTTCAACTCCGTCAATGTGATGTCCATTTTCATCCTATAGAAGGCAGGTTTGCGACATTGAAACTAAACACCATCTTCCTTGGAGCTGATACTTCCACGTTGATGAAGGACAGTTAGGAAGGCGTCATTTGAGAATTGGGTTGATGTCAACTCCATTTCAGAGGGGGTGTTAATTACGAATCGGGGATGTTGGTGAATGTTGGTGTGAAATATATAGATAAAATTGAGACCCTATTTATAATGAGTGTCGTCGAATGTGAGCCGTTGATTTTAATTTTCGATCATAAATCTCAACCAATGAAATTCTATCCGTTGTGACACGTTTTCCAAAGAAAATGTCATCCACTCATTTTTCTGACACATTTGACTGATTGTAGGTCGTTGATAAAAAGTGTCGGTGGAATCTGAACCGTTGAAACATTCAAAATTTGTACAGAAAATTTTAACAGCATCCGGCAGCACGGCGCCGTACATGTCCTGCAGCATGAAACCGGACCTGTTAAAATTTCAATATGTGGGGGAGGGGGGTGTCACTGTTGGACTATATGATAACCTTAGAGGGGGTGAATAAGGTTATATGCTAAAAATGAAATATTTTTCTTTATTTTTGTTTTTGAGAATTGAAGATGGTAGTTTAAATCGAATGTGGAAAAAAAGATTTAAACTATATGCAATAACCATGCAGGCTATAACAATAGGCAGAAACAATTACAGAGATAATGATATCTAAGCACAATAATATCAGATGCAATAACAATTAACAATTATAAGGGAAATGCAATGTAAAGATAAGGGAAAGAAGTACACCGTGATTTTTACAAGGTTCGGGATAAAAAGCCCTACGTCCTCGGCTTCCGGCTTTGCAACCTTCGGACTTGATAATAACCACTATAAGAGAAGAACTTCTTCAACGTATTACAGGCAAGCAAATCCCCTATAGCTATCACATCAATCTCAATTTTCCCAAATTGAGAACCCAAGCTCGATCCCCGCTAAGGATTTCACTACAATTCAATCTCCTTGATTGAATTACCCAAGACAACTCTCAGGATTTCACAACAATCAAATATAGATGTTTACAATTGAGAACTAGGATCCAATCACTCAAGCATATGACAATGATGTAGTTGAGAGAGATGAGAGATTTGGATTAGCGTGATTCCCAACCTAACCAGTGATGAAGAACGTGAAGAACAGGTGTGACGGTGAGAGTTCGCGTTCTGCTTTGTGATTCGTAGATTGATTTTGTCTGTGAATCCTTGGTTCTGTTGTTTGTGAAGCCCTAGGTCCCTATTTATAGACTTCGTAAAAAATATGATCGTTGAGACAATTTCTAACAAGTGAAAAATCGATTGTTTGCTTAAAACCACTTAGTATGTCAATCGATTCTTTGCTTTAAAAAGAGAACAACTTCATAAGAGAATGATTGCCTGATTGCTTCTAAAACTAAGTGCAAAAATCGATTTTGTACATAAACAAAATAGGATCATAATCGATTTTGAGCTTTAAAACAAATAAGGTTATGGTCGATTATGTGCTTTAGGAAAAATGAGACCTTTTAAAAATCAAGTGGATAATCGATTTTGTGGTTCCCACAATCAAGCTCATAATCGATTTTGTGCTTGATGAATCAAGTCCAAAATCGATTTTTTGCTTTATAAAACAAGTGAATAATCGATTTTCCACTTTAAAAACACAAAGTCATCAATCGATCGTTTTCTTTCCAAAACAAGTTCTTTTTAAAAACAATCAAGCCACAAATCGATTCTTGGCTTTACACTAGGAAGTGAGAAATCGATTTCTAGCTCTAAAAGCAAGAGAGAAATCGATTTCTTGCTTTAAAGACCAAATCAAGAATCAATTCTTTACTTCAAAAACAAGTTCTTTTAAAACAATAAGCCATGAATCTATTTTCTTTAAAAAACAACAATTCATTATTTGTGGCTAACCTATTTGCTTTTATATAAAAGATTTTACCAAGCCTAGCTCAATTCTATTTTAACAAAACAGTTCTATTTTAAAAGATCATTTCTCAACTACAAAAGTCATAAAGCTGAAGTGACAGGATCTTACACGCGTCCTATGGAAAGCAAAATAACACATAAGTCTTGAACGCTTGAGTAGCTTCTCCTCCGAGCTGCTACACTTTAAGATATCATGTGCTTTGGTTCAGCCCTGTGCTTTGGTTCAACTATAACCATTAGTTAACAGATTGTAATTTGTTATCATACAAAACAAAGAGTGTTTAACCTTGGTTCAACAGTCACAAGACATAAAACACGACATCATCCCATCGTACCAGGTTCAGTACATTGTTGTCGGACCCGTGAAATCCTAGAAAAAAGGGGGCGCGCTTTGAACATTTTTATTCATTAAGGGTATTTTGGACATTTCACGGGATTTGGGGGTATGTGGTGAGTAGGAGGGAGTGGGAGAAGCACGGGCCACAATGAAATGCAAACATAAGAATTGGGCGACAGTTCTCAAAAGAGCCCAAAAAGTCAAGATCTCATAGGGCGAGGAAAGTTGAAAAAATTTCCAATAGTTTAGACCTAGTAATATCTTCAAAATTCCGTTACTAGTTTCTGTCCCCTATGTATGGAAACTATAACACAACAAGAAGAATTATATATTTGAGGAATCAAATTGATGAAACTAAAAACAGTGGGGCACAAATTGTTAATTGAAGGATCTTTGGTGGATGAAAACTAAACAATATTTAGCTACATTTTTATGCCACAGAATATACAACTAGCACGAAAACAATAATTGTGAAACAATAGTATCAATATTCTTTTGACACAAATAATTTCTTTGTTCAGTTGACATAATGAGATAGGACTCTCCCACTTGATGGTGGAAGGTTGTACGTGAAAGGCTTTATTTATTAATTCCAACTTGCTTTGCTGGCTTACCCTATGACAAGTGCACATAAGCTGAACATAGAATTGATTTCTTTAGGTGAGTATCACATGTTGTTCTGAATCAAAACTTGACCAATTATACATTATGGCAATAGCATTGTGTGTGGGTGTGTCTACTCTACGTGAATCATCAACTGAACCCTGCTGCTGTGGTCCTATTATTAATATTTACATTTTCATCCTTTCATGGGTAAAAAAGCTCAACATCTCCTATTACTAGTGGTACATTTGAGTAAACAACTTAAGCTGTGTTTAGTTCCTCAGTTTGACGCCTCAAACTTGAGTCTACAATGGCCAAGACCAGACCTGTTTAGATTGACTTATTTGAATTTATCTACTGGCGTAAATATTTGTGGGAGTACCGTTTATAAGATCTTATGGAAAGGTCTCATGACATGTCCATAAGCTGGTTTTAGCTTTTTTTATAAGCAAAAGACTGTATTGAAGAGAGTACAAGGGGTACTCTAACCCATAGTACAAGACATCAAGCAAATAAGTAAGATACAAGACTATTCCACCAATCAATACAGTGCACTCCTACTGAATAACCTCCTACCCCACTACTAAAAACTAACTTATTCCTATCCAGCCGAATAGACCACCCCAAAGCAAGTCGCCAACTTCCTCCCCGAGAGACAAATATAGGATACCATCCATGGTTGGACGTGATATCATCTCCTTCATTTGAGACACACCCGAAATCCGCCCGGAATCATCCTACCACCTACAGTTTGAATGAGCTCCATCACCCTCCTTCTCTTGGTTTTAGCTTATTTTCATAAGTTTTTCAAGATAACTTATGAAAACAATTTCCTAGCTTATATAATAACAATTTTATTTTATTTTATCTTGCATATATAGAAATAGCTCATACATAAACACTTAAATGATAAACATTTATGCTATAAGCGTTTCAGCAAATTGTTTATCCAAACGGGGTCATGAAAATATATTTGTCACCTAGCGAAAAAATGGATTTAGGGTTTTTTTATAGACAAATATTAGTGGTTAATTGTTAAGGGAAAAGACAAATGTTAGTTTTCAAAGTTTGAATACAACCTTCTTTTTATAGTTCGTCGATGTCTTTTAGCTTGTTGGAACAGATGTGGATTGTGCAGATGAAATGCACAATTTATCTAGTTTGAATTATTCCCAATATAGCTCATCAACTTAACTACCTACTTGATATTTAAAGTTGAAGCACATATATCTTAGCTTTCGGGATGTATTTCAATTTTGATTCTCAAAAATTGATAAGAATGAATTTAAAAAGAAGTTTTGGCGTTTATTGTAAGATAGTGAGCCATGTAAAGTATGTTCTGGCAGTGGCAGCACTTAGTAGATAGATACAGAGGTAAGGGATATTGTGCTGTTCAAAATAGGGGCTTATAATAAGAATAGTTTATACTGTAGAAACTGTCATCAATCCTCGTTTGTAAACTTTATTGAGGTGTGGGCCGATGTTTCTTAAATTCCACTGTTCTTTCCCTCTCTGCAGTGCAGGTGGTCCTATAAATCATAATAATGTGTTTGTGTGTGTTGTGTGTTGTGTTCTTTATCATCTTTCTTTCTTTCCTTTGCTCCCTCACATGCTCTTTATATGTTGCATTTACTTGTGGGGTCTTTGATAGTTGGATTGATGTTAACTCTACAGGCGGTATTGTGGGATTGTCTTTATTCATATATATTTTCCATCACTTATATGATATTAGTTTTGGTGGGGCTTTTTTATGAGTTCTCAAACATACTTTAGTTTATACTATCTCTTTTTGAATGCATAGGTAACATAAGCTCTAGCTAGAACAAAACAAAAAATATTCAATCCACATAATCTATAAGGAATTTTGCGGAAAAATATGTTTATTTTATTCATAAAAATGTCTATTTTGTTAATTTTGATTTATTATGTAATAATCCTTAGTTTCAGTGAGACGGTTTATTGGTTCTTCTCTTGACTCCACTAGTATTTATTGAGGTCTGCCGTCTCCAATGTGTAGTTTAAGTGGTTGAGCTGAGACATTTAAAACGACTAATATTCGTCTATAAGAAAGAATAGGATCTCCATCGCATAAACCAATGGTACGTTTGTGTTTGTGAAGCGATCAACAAATAATACTGCTCATGTATTGGCACGAGCATCTGGATCCTATGCTCCTCACAGTTCCTTTAGCTAATAGGGTCGGGCGTAATTTAGATTTAAGTTTTGCTGGTTGGTGTAACAGCCCCTTGACTTGTTTTAATTGAAGGAGATTAAGCATCAAAAGGAAAACATTTCTGTAATTAATGACTTTCAATTTTATGAATATGTATTTAAGATTTTGATGGTCAGGAGAGTAACTAACATGGAGTTAGACCTAAAATCCAACTCATCATGAGATGGGAGTGACAAATTTTTGTACTACAAATGAGTTCTGAGTTCTGCACACCTCTTTTATTGCACTTGCTAGTTGAGAGACTGGCCAGAGTTTTAAGGGAAAATACAACTCTTTTCATTTTCTTTTATGAAGGAAAATGGGAAGAAGAGAGTCAGAAAGACACACATATAGCACTTAACATAGTCCATGATAAGTGATAACAAATAGTATGCCTTTCCATGAAGAGGCTTCTTCAGTTATTGCTCTCCTTTATTAATTGCTTACCCCTTATGTGTTTTAGTTACTAGTTAGTTTATTTTTAAAAAAACAAAAAAGTATTTCCAATTTTTTAGAGATTTTTTTTTTTGAAAAAATGCCCATGGATCACAATAAGAGATGCAGATTCCCATATCAAATATATGATTTTCACTTTTAACCTCAGTCCTTGATTTTTGTCATTTCTTCAACCGTCAAATGCTTCCTCGTGTATATATATATATATATATATATATATATATATATATATATATATATATTTTGAAAATACAATATTTTCGTGTTATTTTGTGGAGGCACAGGCGTTGAACTTAGATGCTTTGAATTTGGATGATCATAAACTCCCTGATCATATAAACAAGTACATGCAGGGTTAGTGGAGCCATATTGTAAGGTTAATGTCATTGTTCATATGTGTACTTATTGTTGGGTGGAAAATAATTGACAAATACGAGTCACCTCCCATTGAAGTTTGTCTAGGCCTTTTTTTTTTACCGCAATGGCCTCAATATTATTAGTATGACTAAAACAAGTATTTATAATTAATTTCAAACACCACTTCATTTAAATGAATTCATCAATGTAAGAAATGGGGTAGTTTATATAAATATTTAATAGGGTCAAAGATGTGCCCTAAATCAACAACTCTCACAAAAAAGATACACTCATCCGTTAGATCACATACAAAACAAAGGATAGTATATATATATATGCCAGTAAAGAGCCAAACTCTGACCACAGTTTGACCAAATTAAATTGGAAAAACCTAAGATAGAGAACAGAGTGAACAAGTTGCCAAAATCGTCTATAATTCATCCAAAAATCTAGTATCCCAGGCCATTTGCCACCAGAAGTGGTAGTGGACACGCTGAATCCACCGCAACATTCGAAAACAACCGAGGGAACATGTCTCGTAGAGAGAAATATCCAATCCAAGTATCCTAGCTACCAAAATATATTAACGATCCCATGCATCCCCAACATTCCTCATTACACTACCCGATAACCAATCTCCACCCAACTCACATAGCTCCCCCTACAAGACAAATATCCTTCCACCAAACTAACCCTGAGGTAGGAACTCGGAGATCTCAAAAATACGACAACTGAAAGACACTAGTTCCATATCTCGTAGCTAACACTCTACACCACAGAGTGCCGCCCTCCCCTAACAATCTCCATCCATCTCCACTTAGCTAACAAACTAATATTCACCTCCAACATTAAACCCTATTATAAGTACGGCTCAAAGATATTACAGACTGATTTCTAGAATATATATATATTAATTACTGTTGGAATTGTTGATGAGATCACCAACAAGTGAGCAACATAAAGTTAAAAAATTATTTACCCCCATTATAACATTGCAATGTCTCTCATCAAATTAAAATGTGCAAGACAAAGTACTTCAGCATTAAGTAGAGACGTAAATGTACAGTTAGTGTTGGATAAATTTTTCACCATCTTAACTTCCCTTATTCAAAACCAGAATAACCGATGTTTAATTTATTTTAAATATTAACTTGTATAGCTGAGTACATGTTGATCATATCTTTCTTTCATCCTTCCTTTCAAGTAATCTTATTTTATACTTATAAGTCTCATGACAAATTAAATGTGCCCGTGCCAATTAACCTTGTTTACATTTTTTTTATAGGCAAATAAAATTTACTAAACTAAACCAGCTGAGGCTTAGCACAAGATGTACCAACACCCAGCAAAATACAAATCTCACACACATTTCTGTGTACCTTGTTCAAAGTTAATGAAGGAGGCCCAATATTAATTTTGGAACCAAATTTATTGCACAACAATCACTTCCCAAAAAATAAATAAATCACACCTTGTAATATTAATTGTACTATCATAATCATTTAAATAGAAGGGGCATGCAGAGGGAACAGTTCTTTAGCATTAATGTGGCTTCTTTAAAAATGAAGAGAGGTTTAAAATTCTTGTCTGCATGTTGGTATGGCTGGTCAAAATCTCCATGTCCCAACAATTTTTGATGAGAATAGACTTTTAACATGTGTTTGTTTGTAATTGATTGCCTTTTTCCTCTGAATTTTATAGTTAAGGCAATGCATTGGGTATCAAAATAAATATAAATCTCTGACCCTTTGTTCTGCCAAAATAATGGATGATTAAAGTAGACAGAAGCATCAGTACTACTAACTATCAGTCTATTATTGTTAAGGAGTTCATGTCTTCCCTCTTTCCCTAGAGAAGGAATCTCAAAGTGTACTCACCAACAAAACTAACACACCTAACATCTCTATCTCTCTCTCTCTCTCTTAGCTATAAAAGCAATGGTACAAAAGATGGGAAAATAAAGATGAAAGTCCAAGTCTAACTACCATGTTCATGTGTTTCTTAAAGCTCTTTGAGAGAAAAAAAAGGAAGACATATCCTTTTCTAAGGGTTGGTTTTTGCCATTTAAACCCAAGAAAAAGCCCTTGGTACCACTTACTTTGAATTTGAATGAGCATGAGATTTGTGTTTTGTTAACAACATGCTTTTCCTACTTGTGGGTCAACATTACTCCTACTGATCAACTTAGTAATTATTGACTATTGTCACTTCGATTTTTTGAATCATTACCCAACAAACACTCATTACATGCATCAATGATCTAATTCTATCCAAAGATATGTATGTAACATCTTAGGACCACCTTTTTTTTCTTCAATATCTGCAACAAATTGTGTCAACTGGGGCCAACCTAAATTACTCAAGAAAAAGCATGAACATGTTCTTGGACAACTAACAAGCTCCAGGAGAACATGTCCCTTCTCCTATTTATTGTTTTCAATTTCATTCACTACCCTTGATATTGCCCTAGCTACTAGATTCTTGCGTATATTTTAGACAGACAAAAAAGACATACTATTAAGCCTATGATGGATATAGAAAGAAAGATGATAGCTAGATTCATATCTATCTTCAGATACCTATCTGTCACTCTCTCTACTGGGAATGAAAAACAAAAGTGGCATGTACAAAATGTTAAACTTTGAAATTAATAATGTTGGGGTAGCTAGCAATAGCAATGGTGGTGTGGTAATGGTCATGGAAAGATCACTTTCTTTCTGCAATAGACCATCAAACCTTATCATGACCTATCACAATTACATTGGCATTGAATCAAAACACACCCACCTCTCTCATCACCCCACCTGCCTTCACAATATCATGCATTTCGTTACACGTGTGTTTAGACAAAATTTTCATGCGCACCCAACTGTACTCTTACCCTTTAAATTATCTCCACACGTGCGACTCTCAGTCCACTCCAGACCAAAGAACAATTACAATTAGCATATAGTAAAAAAAATCATTAGAATATCAAATCCTTGAGTTCACAAACCCAATGGAATTAAATCAAAAATTAAAAGGGAAGATAATAATCATTTACATAGATTATAATAATTTAACTACCACATATTATAAATTTATACATAAAAATGAAATGTTAATAATATGATTGAAGGAAAAAAGAAAAAAAGAATAAGAAAGAAATTGTTCAAGCAGTAACAGGAAATTAAGAAGAAAATTCTCATATTTTTTATATATATATTGTTCCAAGCCGGTCACACACAAGGAGTCCCAAAGTAGCTGAATAAATCAATCATAAATTATTGGCTGAGATGAGAGCCACTCTATGTATGAATAATTGATATGTTATTACCATGATTTTAAATCCTCTTCTTCTTCTTCTTCTTTCTTGTGGCCATGAAGATTTTAATCAGAGATGAAGATCCAAACTAACATGGTCAACACTGCGTTTAGAGTCATAAACATAGCGATTTTGAGAAGCAGAAGGTCCAACCTGAGAGAAAGAAGAAGTTCTTTCATCAAGAGCAAGCAACGGTTGCAAGGAGCGTTCATGGTTATTAAAACTAGGGCTACTGTTACTGTGAACGACACCGTTTGGGATTCTCCAAAAAGCCAAAGGACTACCAGTAATAGGTTGTTGTTGTTGAGATTGAGAATAAGAAGAAGCAAGATGAGGATGAGAATGAGCATGTGAATGAGTTCCATAAAACCTTGCTGCACTTCCATTAAGTAGAGAATTTGAAGAGTTGTTTGAATTCCACGTTGGATAAGTTGTTGAAGACGTAGATGATGGTGAAGTGAATCTGTAGTTGATGAATGGATTGTGATGATAGAGGTGAGGATCTGATGAGAAAGATGTAGCGTGCACCATAGTTGATTGAAGATGTGCACGTTTAGCGTGTTGACGTTCTCTTTTATGTGCGTTTTGATGTCCACCTAAAGCTTGTGATGTTGGAAAGTTTCTACAACAGTAATGACACTCAAACCTTCTGTTACTCTCTACGTTGTTTTCTGTACTGTTGTTACTGTTGTTGATGTTGTTGTTGTTGTTGTCTTTGTTGTTGGTGGTAGTACTGTCTGTCCCGAATGCATTGTTGTTGTTGTTGTTGGTTGTTTCCGTCAAGTCGGAGTCATCGGTGGTGGCGCCGAATTCTATGCCAAAGAGACGGATGCCTTTTTCTTTGACGGGAGGTGCTGGACGAATGAAGGGAAGTTGAGAGAAAGACTCAACGTTCATTAAGTCGTGTGTTTCTCTTTCACTGATTTTGTCCATTAATTTAGAAGTGTTGTGTTGAAGTTGTGCTTGTGCAGTACTGAGAAGTGAAGGAAGTAGAGAGATGAGAGAATGAAGATGAAGAGAAGAGAAATGTGAAGTGTAATGTAGTGTAGTGTAGGTGTGGTGAATGTGGAATTGAAGGGAAGGGGGGTATAGTGGGTCCTATAAACAGAGGGAAGAGGGAAGGGGAGGTGGGGACAAACTCAGTGGTGGACTATGGACAATTGGCTCTGATCTTTTTTCAGAGTGAAAGACCTGACAACGCCACAAAGTCTAAGACTCATACTGAGTACTGACCTCCCTCCCTTCTTCCTTCGCCTTCTCAAAGTACTACTTGGATTTACCTTCACTTCTAACTCTCTCATGCATGTACATCCACTTTCTTATCTTCTACTATTTTTAAATATTCACCCCTCCTCCCTTTCAATTTACTTTTTTCGTATAAACCGGGTATCGCGCAACTGCAGAGACTAATCCCTTGAATTGGGTAGGACTACAATGAACGACAAAACTCTTTCTCAAGAGATTTAACACTGCTGCATGCCCAAGGCTGGATTCGATTTATTGTTTTCATTCCTTAATTAAACACTAGAGATTTGTATTCTAAAAATGAGATTACTCCTTAATTCTGATATCTGACATTTTTAACACTCAGTGGGCCTTCCAAGTAGATGAAACCCATTTTTAACAAAAGATCCACTCAACCTTTCAACTACTATAATTAAATGATGATATTAGTAAGATGGCAACGCTGTTAATTGGGTTTATTTCAATACTTAGTGGAAAACCAAGGAATTAATGAACATTCTCGAGACTTATGGTGGCGCATGGATTGACTAATAATTATTTCAGTTATTTGCACATGGACACTTATGTGAGTGTTTAGAAAAATTTTATGAAAATTATTTAGGAAATCTCAATAAATTTATTTTCCCCTTATTTCAATAAACTCTTTAAGATTAATTAGTACTCCCTCCTTTCCATATTATATTGGCCATTTCATATAAATTAAGAAAAATAGTTATTTTGTATGGGAAAAATAAATTCCGAGTTATACAAAATTACCCTTCATTAATGACATGAGAAATATAATAGAATTGGAAGAAGATAGATAATTAAATAATGAATGGTATGATGAGAAAAGAAAAATTAATGCTTCATTTTTCTTGAACGGCAAAGTATAATATATAATATATATGGTGTGTTTTTAAAGGAACACAAAAACCTATGTACATATGAACTGAGATAGTCCAAAGCAGTAACAAAGCATACAATCAAAGCAAAACAACCTGCCACTCCGAATCAGTTACCCATGTCCACACCTTAGTAGGAACAGAAGACAACACAATCACTAACTCCAACCCTATCCCCTGGAGATACACTCCAGGGGGCACACACCACTCGTAGAAAAGGCAATGGCTAGACTTAGTCTTCACCAGAAACCAATTCCACGAGTAAAGTTTGGTCAAAAAGAAGGTCTCAGAGAGGTCTAGAATTCTATTAGAAAAAATTACCCCATTCCTAGCTTCCCAAATAGCCCAAAGGACACAATGCTAGATCATGATTAGCTCATTTCTAGGACTGACCCCAACATAGAGGATAGAAAATAACGTAGGGAGGTCAGACGGGAGCACCATTACCAGCCCCAGCCACCTAAACACTAAGTTACCACAACCTCACTTCAAACAGACACCTCAAAAACAGATGAATGTTCGACTCCAATGGTTCTCCAGAAAGGGCACAACCAGTAGCGGTCGGATCAGAAATTAATGCTTCATTGATATTGTAAAACGTCATATAATATGAGCCAACTTTTTTGTATGGCTAGAACATCAAATATGATGTTAAGAAAAAACTTATACATAAGTGCTAATATGATATTAAGAATTTATTAAGTAAGAGCTTAATTAACTTGTTTATCCAAACCATAGTTATGAAATTGAGTGTTTCGACCGACAACCACTCACCTATTACCTTCGCTTAATCTAAAAAAATCATTTAAAGATAGTTCTGTATAAAAATGCAAAGGCATGCAAAAGCATCAACCTTAGAAAAAGAAATCACAACTAGATTGATATCTCAGACCCTAACACTCATGCATCTCCAACACATCTATTTATTATTGAGTAGTGTTTTATGACAACCATCTTTTACAACCTACAGCTATACCATATAAAACACATTCAGCTATACAATTGTGGTTTTGGGCCAGAGGGATTAGTCTTCACAATTGAACACAGAGGATACTCGATTTATACTAAAAAAATACCATATAGAATACATTCAGCTTACGTGTGTCGAAAAAGAGAAAAAAACTAAAATAAAATAAAATAAAATTATATATAAATGAGATACAAATACAATGTATAGAAGTACAAGATTTGATTGTCAAAAAAACATTTGTCTTTAATATTAGAAGTAGAGGGACATATACCAAACCCACAGGGAAATTAAGAACGGAAAAAAGTTAGGTGTGGTTATATGGTTGGTGCTATTTTCCGATCATACCATGTCACGTAAATTAATTATTTATATTATCCATAGAATTATTTTATGGTGTGATTAAAAAATAGCATCAACCACACATTAGTTTTGTCCATTAAGAAATCCTCCCTAGCTAAGAAAATCAAGGAGAGATTCCCACCAATGAAAATCCTGCATACTATGACCAAACGTTGCTAGTTTATCGGCATAGCAACTTCACTCTCTGTAAATACGAGATACACCAAAATTCATATATTAGACTGAGTAAGGGAAACACAATTAAGCTACCTATTTTGAATCAAAGAGACATTTTCCAACCAAAAGTTTAGCCAACCCTTTGAGTGAGCTTTCTCTACTCCAATCATTGTTGCACTCAACTCTGCAAAAAAAGAAAGGCAATTAAGCTATATATAATGAAAGATAGCACCACTTGATGTTGTAAATTTTGTGAAATTTCAAAGTTTCTTAGTGAATTTTGTGAAACAATAATTTATGAAATATTATTTTGATATATGTAATCTCGGTTTTGTATCAGCCTATTCGAATATGCCCAGTTTTGGTCAAAATGATTTGCAAAGTAACTTTGTAACAGATAATTCATTTCGTAACTGAAAATTAAATCTCGTTTATTTCGTAACTGAAAATTAAACCAAATTAATCTCAGCTTTATTACAATTGTTTTGTAACGGGCATTGACTGGTTTTTAATCAGCGGCTAACTCATAAGCCTATATAAAGGTGCTCCAGTAGCACTTGAGAGGGAACAAAAAAAAATAGAATTCGATTTCAGTCTTCTAAATATCACTATCCTGGGTTCATCTCCTGTTGCATATCGTGTTATTCTTGCTAGTTTGGATACCTCAGTTGCTGCTGCAATCTGAGACGAGACCGGTTGTACCTCGGGGAACTTGCGCTGTAGAGGCGGAATTCAGGGCAGTCGCAAGGCGCCTCCGGTTGTTTTACTAACATTTCTTTTGTTCGCAGATTTGGTTCACAGCATCCCTGTCTCTTTGCATATTCGACTACATCTGTCTCTGCAGATTCGACTACATCTGTCTCTGCAGATTCGACTACATCTGTCTCAACAGATTTGATTCGACTACATCTGTCTCAGCAGATTCAACTACATCTGTCTATTTGCAGATTCGACTACATCTGTCTCAACAGATTCGACTACATCTGTCTTTGCATATTCGACAACAATCTGAAGAATTTATTTCATGGCTGACGCAATCAACAACGATGATAACGGTGCTCCCATCAACAACAATAGCACTGTTATCGTTCCTGCTGCAGTCCCAGTAACTTACGCGAAGCCTTTCCCTAACATCTCCAAAATTGAGGTCTTCGCAGGCCAAAATTTTCGCAGGCGGCAGGAGCGCGTGAGTTCTTTTCTTGACATGCACGGAGTTGCTGTCGCACTTACTGAAACCAAGCCGCTGGAGTCTGCAACTCCCAAACAGGTCGAAGTTTGGATCCATGCCAATAAGGTGTGCCGTCACACAATTCTCAGCACTCTCTCCAATGAATTGTTTGACATCTACTGCACCTACAAGGAGGCAAATCAGATTTGGGAATCAATGATTCTCAAATACACGACTGAAGATGCAAGCAAGCAAAAATTTGTCATCAGCAACTACTACAATTGGGTCATGAATGAAACTGGCGAAATCAAAACTCAAATCAATCAGTATCACAAGTTACTAGAGGAAATGAAGGCTGAAAACATTGCTCTCCCAGACGAGTTCATTGCAGGTGTTTTGATTGAAAAGCTGCCTGAATCATGGAAGGACTACAAGCAACAACTGAAGCACAAACACAAGCAACTGTCACTGAACGAGCTGCTGACTCATATCATCATTGAAGATACCAACCGAAAGGAGAGTAACAAAGCAAAGGCGAAATCAATGGCTGCACGTGCAAACATGGTGATGAACAACTCTTCAAGGTACGACAAAGGTAAACCTGACTCTTAAAACAAAAGGTATGATTCCAAGAAATTTCCTAATCAAAAGAATCACAAAAAGAACAATGATCATTATCCTGGTGTTCATAACTCTGAATACAAGAAAAGAGGTTTTTGTTTTGTTTGTGGAAAGCCAGGACACTTTGCACCTAAATGCAGGCATAGGGCGAGAAACGAAAATCCTCCTAAGGCAAACGCCAACTTGGCTGATGCTGGTGGAGATGATAATGAGGATGACCATGTCATTGCTGCTGCCGTTTCTCTAGTCAATATGGCAACTGATGTGAACAAGTGGGTGGTAGATTCTGGAGCCACCAAGCACATCTGTGCTAACAGAGAGGTTTTTACCTCCTACACCGCCGTAGGGGAGGAGAAGAACACGTCTATCTGGGTGACTCACATCCTGCCCCAGTTGTGGGGAAGGGGAAAGTTCTTCTCAAGCTCACATCGGGAAAGACTCTGGCTCTCACAAATGTGCTTCATGTGCCTAATATAAGGGCAAACCTAATTTCAGTTGGTGTTCTGCTGAAGCATGGTATCAAAGTGACCTTTGAATCTAATAAGATTGTTCTTACCAATAACAACATTTTTGTTGGAAAGGGATATTATGATCATGGACTTTTTGTACTCAACACCGTTGATTTCAATAACAATGTTTCTACTTCTGCTTACTTGATTGATTCTTATAATATGTGGCATGCTAGACTAGGACATATTAATTTTCTGTATGTTATTAAATTGCAACATCTTGGCATGATTTCGATTAGTGATAAACAACATAGTAAATGTGATGTGTGTGTTGAATCCAAATTAACAAAGAAATCATGTCCCCCGGTACAACGCGAATTTGAGATGCTTAGTTTAATTCATACGGACCTATGGGATTTAAAACAAACTCCAACTAGGGGCGGAAAAAATTATTATGTGACGTTTATAGATGATTTTTCGCGATACACTAAGGTATTTTTATTAAAACAAAAAGACGAAGCATTTGAAGCTTTTCTTTCATCTAAAGCCGAAGTAGAAAACCAATTAGATAGGAAGATTAAATGAGTTAGATCCGATCATGGAGGAGAGTACATATCTTTTAATGAATTTTGTGAAAATGAAGGTATAATACATGAAACGACTCCCCCTTATTCACCTAAATCTAATGGCATAGCCGAAAGGAAAAATAGAACCTTGAAAGAGATGATGAATGCTATGTTAATTAGTTCTAGTGCGCCAAATAACTTGTGGGGTGAGGCTATCTTAACTGCATGTTTTATACAAAATAGAACTCCTCATAGGAAAACCGGAAAGACCCCTTATGAACTATGGAAAGGTTATCAACCTAACTTAAAATATTTAAAAGTGTGGGGGTGTTTAGCTAAAGTTATGCTGCCTGATCCTAAGAAAAGAAAAATTGGTTGCAAAACCTCTGATTGCGTTTTTATAGGATATGCTGAACATAGCGCCGCTTATAGATTCCTTGTTGTGAAAAGTGACGTTTTAGAGAAAAATACTATTATGGAAACAAAAAAAAGCTGAATTCTATGAAAATATATTTCCTTTGAAGCATGATAGTATATCTAGACAACCATTAGTAACTACTAATGATGAAACTCGTGAAGAACCGTATGAAGAATTAAGGAGAAGTAAAAGACCAAGAAAAGAAACATCCTTCGGAAATGATTTTTATACTTATCTTGTTGAAAAAGATCCCGAAACTTTTTCTGAAGCAATTTCTTCTTCTGAGTCGAAATTTTGGAAAGAAGCTATTAAAACTGAAATAGATTCAATTTCCAAATGTAAAACTTGGACTTTAGTTGATTTACCACCTGGAGCAAAACCAATAGGATGCAAGTGGATTTTCAAAAGAAAATATAACCCCGATGGGTCTTTTGATAAATATAAAGCTAGATTAGTAGCAAAAGGTTTTTATTAAAAACAAAACATTGATTATTTTGATACTTTTGCTCCAGTAACAAGAATTTCTTCTATTAGAGTTTTAATAGCTTTGGATTCTATCCATAAACTTGTTATTCACCAAATGGATGTTAAAACCGTTTTTTTGAACGGTGACTTAGAAGAAGAAATTTACATGACTCAACCCGAAGGATGTATAGTTTCTGGTCAAGAGAACAAAGTATGCAAACTCCTTAAGTCCTTATATGGTTTAAAACAAGCACCAAAACAATGGTTTGAAAAGTTTGACAAAACTTTGATTAATGATAGTTTCTCCACAACTGATGTTGATAAATGTGTTTACACTAAAACTGTGTGTGGAGAACATGTGATTATATGCTTGTATGTAGATGACATGCTCATTTTTGGTACTTGTCCTGATATGGTTACTAGAACAAAATCTTTTCTCTCATCTAGTTTCGATATGAAAGATATGGGTGAGGCAAATGTAATATTAGGAGTTAGAGTCATCAGGGAAGGTGGTAGCATTATACTATCACAAGATCATTATGTAGAAAAAACTTCTTAGAAAGTTTGGTCACTATAACTCTACCCCTTTGAGTACCCCTTATGAAGCTAACTCACACTTGAAGAAAAATAGAGGTGATCCTGTTGACCAACCTCAGTATGCCCAAGTAATTGGGAGCCTACTGCATTTAATGAACTTTTCTCGACCAGACATTGCGTTCGCAGTCGGTCGTCTGAGTAGGTATACTCATAACCTTGGTCAGGATCATTGGAAAGCAATTGCTCACCTTATGCGATATTTGAGAGGTACCACGAATTATGGTATTACGTACTTATAGTGGATTTCCCGCAGTATTGGAAGGATACTGCGATGCTAACTGGATATCTAATTCAGATGAGACAAAATCCACTAGTGGTTACTTTTTTTCACTAGGTGGTGGTGCGGTAACTTGGAGGTCAGCCAAACAATTCATTATTGCTAGATCGACTATGGAATCAGAATTTGTAGCTCTGGAGTTGGCTGGTACTGAAGCTGAATGGTTGAAGAACCTTTTAGCTAGAATTCCTTTGGGAATAAAACCGACACCATCAGTGTCAATACATTGTGATAGTCAGTCGGCAATAGCCGTTGCAAAGAATAAGACCTATAATGGCAAAAATAGACATGTGCAATTAAGACACAATGTTGTCAAACAATTGCAAAAATATGGAGCAATATCGATCGATTATGTGAAGTCAGAAGTGAATTTGGCCGATCCTCTGACAAAACCCCTAGGGAAGAAACTGATATATGAGACATCGAGGGGAATGGGACTAAAGTCAATTGAAATTAAGAAGTGATGGTAACCCAACCTTTGTGGTTGGAGATCCCATGAATAAGGTTCAATGTGGTAAAAACAAGTCACTTCTTGATATTGCTAGCACTGAAAATTAATTCAAGTAATTAATTTTGTTATTGTCCCTTCCTATGGTGTTTATTGTGATAGTGCTAGACTGCAGGGTTAAAAGGATAAGATTAAAGCTTTTAATGATTTTCATAGCCCTTATGGGTGGTGTATGACTTGAAGCATACACTTGATGAAATCACCTATATGAGTGTCAAGTGGGGCCGCTTGCATGAGATCCTGGCGAGATATCTAGAGCACTCATGAATACCGAGCACGCGCACGGCCTAGTAGCGCAACACCGCAGAAAGGTGTAATGTGATGGTAAAACCTCTAACATATAATATGTGTCTTGGGTTCCATAGCTTGCTAAACCAATTCACTGTATGTTATGTTTTATCTGTCTAGGACTGATTCCATAGCTTGCTATACAGCTCCGATGCATTACATCTACGATGTTAACCCAGGAAACTTGTTTTTCTTTATTCATTTCTAAACTTTTGAAATATGTGGGGGATTGTTGTAAATTTTGTGATATTTCAAAGTTTCTGAGTGAATTTTGTGAAACAATAATTTAAGAAATATTATTTTGATATATGTAATCTCGGTTTTGTATCAGCCTATTCGAATATGCCCAGTTTTGGTCAAAATGATTTGCAAAGTAACTTTGTAACAGATAATTCATTTCGTAACTAAAAATTAAATCTCGTTTATTTCATAACTGCAAATCAAACCAAATTAATCTCAGCTTTATTACAATTGTTTTGTAACGGGCATTGGCTGGTTTTTAATCCGCGGCTAACTCATAAGCCTATATAAAGGTGCTCCAGTAGCACTTGAAAGGGAACAAAAAAAAAATTAGAATTCGATTTCAGTCTTCTAAATATCACTATCCTGGGTTCATCTCCTATTGCATATCGTGTTATGCTTGCTAGTTCGGATACCTCAGTTCCTGCTGCAATCTGAGACGAGACCGGTTGTACCTCAGGGAATTTGCGCTGTAGAGGCGGATAAATTCTTCAGGGCAGTCGCAAGGCGCCTCCGGTTGTTTTACTAACATTTCTTTTGTTCGCAGATTTGGTTCGTAGCATCTCCGTCTCTTTGCATATTCGACTACATCTGTCTCTGCAGATTCGACTACATCTGTCTCTGCAGATTCGACTACATCTGTCTCAGCAGATTTGATTCGACTACATCTGTCTCAGTAGATTCGACTACATCTGTCTATTTGCAGATTCGACTACATCTGTCTCAGCAGATTCGACTACATCTATCTTTGCATATTCGACAACACTTGATGCTCTAATAGGATCACCTACAGCATAACCATCAAAATTCCATGACAATGGTTTAGTGTTAGTTTATGAATCATTTATGATGGTATTGTGAAAGATCTCATGATATTCTTGTTAGTCATCAAAACTATGGGTGTTCAGAGATTCGGGTGGACTAGCTCAACTCGGTGACTCAAACCCAAAGCAACCCATATTTCACTCAAATCTACTTATGTTCGGATCCAAATTTAACCAGCCCATTTAAACCTAAGAGTGTTGGGTTCACAATTTTTGGAACCCATGAACCCAACCAAGTGAGTGGCGTTGGATGTATTTTTCATTGTTAAAGTTAGGTCAATTGGTTAATTTTTACAAGTGTAGAATTAAGAACCCCTAATTAAGAAACGTGTCAATTGGTTATTCCTAGACACTTTTCTAAAGGGTCCTTCACCTTATTCTACTTCTCTTTACATTCTTTTTGTATAAGATCACTTTTCGACCCAATTAATCACTTTTGTTTTAGATCATATGCAGTGACGGATTCAGAAATTTTACCTGTAGAGGTAGAAAACAGCCTATAATATTTCTAAAAAAATATTGTAAATATTTACCAAATACATAATTTCATTACAAAAAAAAAATTAAAAATAACTAAAATTCTACAAATTACATAGCTAAAAAGGTAAAACTAGTACCAACTTATTCTCTTTTATTATATATCTTATGAATTTCTATATTTAATTTTAAAATTATCTTATGGAGGCAACCTTTATTTTTTTTTATAGGGGAAAAATAAATATTATATATATATATATATATATTTTTTGTGAGCAAAATAATTTTTCAAGTGGCAATTATGATAAGGTACATCCATCCCTGATTATATGTACTTGTTGTTGGAAATATTGATTCACATTGTAGATGAATTTTAAGCACTGAATGATGTGTTTTATTCCTTATATAAGTGCTAAAATTTAGGTTTAAATATATTTTGTCTCTGTAAATATAACAATTTTTTAAATAAGTCTCTGCAATTTTTTTTTTAAAAAACATATGTAAACATATTTAAAAATTTAATAGTTGTTTAAACAATCAAATATCACAAGTGTGTTCATTAAAATACAAATTATTTTGAATCTAAAAAGGAATTTTTTCCTTCACCACCTATCAATCCAACTCAACTTGCTCAACCCAACTTTTATTGGCTCATTTTTGTGCTAAAAGTACAAGTTGGGTACCCAAATTAAGCTAATAAAAATTGATTGGGTTGAGTATCTAGTTTAGTCAAACCTGACCTAACATGACTCTGGAATGGATAAAATAAATAAATTAGTATTAATTTATAAATAATATTATGTCTTTTTCTCTCATACTAGATTTGTCCTGTTCATGGAGAGGAATTCCACCCATATAGAATACCCCTAATCAAATTTCATTTGCTATACACATAAGGATGAGAGTGACACTTTGATTATCTCCAATATGATTGCATGAAGGAAAAAGTTAATACAATTCGTTTTCTTCTTTTGATATTATTAGTATGCAATTAATTGATTACTCATTTAGATAATTACTTGTGTAATCACATTCTATTTTTAATGTATACTTGAGTAGAGCTATGCTATATGATAGGAAGACTTTCATGAAGGAATTGTAAGAATAATGATGTGGTTCGCTTTTAAGCGTTTACCACTAGTAGAAAAAGGGGCGAAAATAAATGGAGTAACCAACATGTCCCTCTTTTAAAATTCTCATGAACTATTGTGGAGCTTTTTTTTCTTCAAGAACAAAATTCAATTGCATGATTTTCATGGGTCAATTTATCCCTTGTAACATAGATTTTTCTCTCAATTTCTCTTTACATGTCGACTCTTTCTCCCGGTTTGATGTACGTGTATGTATCAGCCACCAAGTAAATGAATTATAACTTTAGAATGACTAAGAAATGACCCCAACTTCTTTGGTAAAGTCCCTCTCTTTCTCTCTATCCAGGACCATATATGGTACTACTAGTTGGTGTCGGTTCTTTATTTCTTTGTTGGTTGTTTTTATATCTGTTGCAGGATTATGCAGAGAGTGGTCCTTTACCATAATGTTAAATTCAATCAGACAACACGAATGGGTAATACGAGCTATCTAGCAAGTAATCTGCCCCTAAATTTTCCTCCCCACATCGGTAACTAACTACACTATACTCTTTCATTTAGAAATGTTCATGTCGGTTTGGAATGAATTTACTCTTTTGAGTCTTTTCAATAGAGTAATATTATTTAGCCAAAATGTTCAAACCAAAAATAGTCAAAAACCAAGTGACAACATCAATTAACTAAGTTTTATAGGTCATTAACCAACCTGCTTTTTCACAGTTTTTAGTCAATAGCCTTGAAAACTGTGAAAAAGCAAGTTGGTTAATGGCTTATAAAACTTGGTTAATTGATGTTATAACTTGGTTTTTGGCTATTTTGGCTAAATAACATTATTCTTTCTCAAATTCGTTGTCCGAACCAATTACATTTATTTGGGTTGGTTTGGATTTTGCACTTTTTCTACAAAATCCAAACTAAACTAACTTGTTATTGGATGAATTAGTTTGAACAAATTTTTTAATATTTTAAAATATAAAAAGCCACTTTTCAGTGTAATATTCGAACACTTTTAAATAGTCAACAAAATTCTAAAATTTTAAAAATACGCTAACTCAAACTCAAGTTCATCAATAGTCATCCAATCTAAAGTATTAAAATGTTATAACTTAGTCATAAATTACAAAGGTAAAAAGTGTAAGTAAATAGTATCTCGTGTTTTTAAAATAGGCATCCGATATACTTAGGCTATGTTCGACAATTCTCATCCACTAGCGGATAACAAATTTGAATAGCGGATGACACATTAAAAAATTTAGATTTGTTTGGAAAGCATTAGTATTTTAATGTTTTTCAAACACAACTTCAAGTATTTTTTTTAGTTTATAGCGTATCACTTTTTTTATCATATTTGTTGAGCCAAAATCTCAAATTAGTTTTGATGATTAACAAACTTCAAATGTGAGAAGCTTAAGTTATCTGATTTCATATGCTGCTAATGTTTCTTCTTGAGTGAACAATAAGAACAGGTATAAATCAAGTAATTCTCAAGAAGGTATATATATGCTTATGAGAAGCATCATATTTGAGAAGACTTAAGACAAGTTGTACACATGGCCTTAAGAAAAAAAGGCTTCTCTCGACAAGATCTAAGATCAAGACCAAATGGGTAAACTTGAGAAAGATCATCTTGAGAAGAATCATTTCAATCTGTGTCAACATAAGAAGGGTAATCAGAAGGATCAACTCAAGAAGCATCATGACAGAACCAACAAAAGAAAGGCTCTCAGAAGAATAGAGATGAGAATCATCAGATGAGAAGCATCAGATGAGAAGCATCAGAGGAGAAGCTTCAACACAAGAAAAGTCAAGTTGAGAAGCATCATGACTAGAAGAGTCTTCATCAGAAGGGTCATGATGAGAACAGTCAAGTTGAGAAATGTCACTTCACAAATATCTTCATAAGAAGCATCAACTTGAGAATCATCATCTCTAGAAACTGTCATAGCTGAGAAGAGTCATAGTTGAGAAAAGTCATGACAGTTGGTAACTACTGTCTTCTGCAGAAAAGCAGAAAAACAACTGTCTTAAAAAGCAAACAGCCTTGCAACGGCTATAAACAGCTACAAACGACTATATTCTTTTGCCAACGACTCTTTTCTATGGTCCAGAGGATATTACACAATATTTCAGCTATAAATAAACACATCTGGCCATCGTTGATCTGTGTGAGAACACTTCGAGCTCAAAACTTCCAACCTTCTCAAGTGTCAAATTTTTCTCATCCGTACTCAGCTGCTCCTAAACTGAAGGGATTCAATTGATCTCTTAGTATGTATTTTTGCTTGTTTTGTAATGTCTGTTGAAAACACCATTTGTATAAACTAAGCTCCAGAAATCTGACAAACCCACACACCAAACAGAAAATCTGTAGGGGAACCTTCTCAAGTGGCATGTGTTGCTGTAGGACTTGAGAAGTGAGTCTCTTCTGTGTTAGAAGCTGCCTAATAGATCGGAAGGATTGTATTAGGTGTGAAAACAGTAGGTAGAGCTGTGTGAAGAAAACTACCAAGAGAACTTTTAGCCTAGGGAGGTTGTAAAAGTTGTAAACTATTTGGAAAATAGTGGAAACACTTACAGGGAGTGAGCAGTGGACGTAGCCCAGGTTTTGGGTGAACAACTATACATCATTGTGTTATTTACTGCTTTTTCTGAGTAGCTTTACATTGTGAGACAAAACACTCCTCCTGGAGTTGATTTTTGAAAATTGAGAAGACAGCATGCTGACCCTTCTCTGCTAAAAACTGTTTTATTTAAAACACAGTTTTCATCCCTTCTCACATCTCTCCTAAGCTTGTAAAAAGTGTAATGCCTCTTAAAAAGATTTGAACGTTACAATATCACTTTATATTAAAAAGCTTTGAACGTTACAATATCACTTTATAACACACAATATCTAATCTTAATGCTGTGCTGAAAATCAATATCTAAGAGCAAGTTCTGAGGATTAAACTTACTGACCCTTCTCAACTCTGTTACATAGTTGAGAAGACAGTTTTTAATAAACCTTCTCAACTTGCTATCATAGTTAAGAAGACTATTTTCATTCACCTTTCTCAACTAAGAACACTCACTATCTTAATATCTAATCATGCTTGTGAAGATAGTTATCTTGTTTCAGGTTATTTTTAAAAGTTCACAATTTCAACCCCCTTTCCTTGTGACACTTATTGACTTCAATTGGTATCAGAGCTCGGCCTCTGGGTTGAGCACACTCAACAGTGTGAGAGGAAAAGATCTTGGAAGAAGTCATGGCCAAACCAAATTCTTTAGCCTTCCTACCAGAAGGTGCTTCATCAAACTGGCCACCCGGGTTCATTGGAGAACACTACTATTACTGGAAAAGTCAAATGAAGTTGTTCCTTGAATCTCAAGGCACTGACATATGGGACATTGTTGAGAATGGTCCATATGTTCCTACTGTGGTTGGTCCAGTACCAAACAGTCGCATTCCTAAGCCAAAGGCTGACTGGACTGCTGATGAGAAGCATCGTGTACTACAAAATGCTAAAGCAAAGTACTATCTAACTTGTGCTTTGGGAAGAGCAGAATATGACAAAATAGTAGGGAAGGAAACTGCAAAATAAATATGGGATACTTTGGAAACTGCTCGTTAAGGAACTGATCAAATCAAAGAAGCAAAAAAGGGCATGCTCATCCATGAATTTGAAATGTTCAAAATGTCAGAAGAAGAAACTATTGATGAAATGTTCAGCAGGTTCACCACCATCATCAATGGGTTAAGTGCTCTGGCAAAAACATATCCAAATGCTGAGAAGGTTAGAAAATTCTTGAAATGTCGTCCAAAAGCTTGGAGACCAAAGAAGACTGCCATAGAAGAAGTAAAAACACTGTCATCACTTGATATTGATCACTTGCTGGGCTCACTGAAAATCCATGAACAAGAACTCATGGAGGAATTACATCCAAAAAGAAAGGCAGTTGCTCTAAAAGCTTCTCAGAAGGAAGAAAACCCTTCTCAGAAGGAAAATCAATGGCACTAAAATCTTCTCAAGAAATGGATGATGAGGAACAAGAAACTGAAGATGATACAGATGGAGAAGAACTGGCTCTTATATCTAAAAGAATCAACAGATGGTTAAAAAGAAGAGGAAAACCTCAATTCAGAAGAGACACATTCAAAGGAGAAGGAAGCAAAACAAAAATCACTTGCTATGAGTGCAAGAATCCTGGCCACATAAAACAAGATTGCCCTCTGCTCAACAAAAAGGGATTAAGAAAATTCTCACCTAAGAAGAAATCCTTAACGGCCACTTGGGATGATTCAGAAGAGTCATCAAGTGAGCATGAAGAGAAGAAGCCAATCTCTGTCTCATGGCCAGGAAGTGAGCAAGAAGAGGTATATGATTCTGAACCCTTAAAATGTGAATTTTGCAAAGAAGTTGAATCCTCCTTTGATAGTCTGTTATATGATTCAAATATTCTTTCTCAGAAATGCATGTTTTTCAAAGATCAGTTATGTGTTTTGAAAAAGGAAAATGAGGAGCTGAAATCACAAAATGAAAGAATGGGAAAAACAATTCACACTTTAAAAAAATCCCATTTCAATTTATCAGAACAATTCAAGCTTCTCAACTTGAAAATATCAGAAAAACCAATTGTCTATAAATTAGAACTTGAAAATGAAAAAACAAGGTTAAGAAAACAAATTAGTGATTTGACAAATGAGCTTATGATTTGTGCACAGAATCTTGAAGCTTCTCAAGTGAGTCTAACTCCCTTTGAGAAGGATCAGATATATAAGAAGGGTAACAGAAAACCCAAAGTAAAATGCTCAAGATGCAAACAATCTGGACATCACATTTCAGTTTGTAGCAACAAACAAAAAGATCCCATAAATGTAAAGACTAACCCTCAAGGACCCAGAAACAAATGGATACCTAAATCTTTGTCAAATCTTAATGCAGGCATGCCTCATAGCATCAAGAAGAAAACTGTGGTACCTAGACAGTGGATGCTCAAGGCACATGACAGGGGAGAAGGATAAATTCCTCTCCTTGGAGAGCTTTGATGGAGGACTTGTCATGTTTGGCAATAATGACAAAGGCTTCATCAAAGGAGTAGGTACAGTAGGTAAAATAAACTCTGCTCAGATTCAAAATGTTCAATTTGTGAAATGATTGAAACATAACTTACTCAGTGTAAGTCAGCTATGTGATTCTGGACATGAAGTAACTTTTAAATCTGATGTATGTAGAATAAATAGTTTAGAATCTGGAAAAACAGTTTTTACTGGTCATAGAACAAACAACCTCTATAGCATCTGTCTTGATGATCTACCAGATCAAATGTGTTTAATTTCAAAAGAAGATGATAAGTGGATGTGGCATAGGAGATTTGGTCACATTAGCATGAAAACCCTTTCGAAATTGTCCAAACTTGATTTAGTCAGAGGACTTCCAAAGATCAAGTATGAGAAGGATAAGTCATGTGAAACTTGCATTCAAGGAAAGCATGTTAAATCATCTTTTAAACCTATCAACATGATATCCACTCAAAGACCTTTGGAACTTCTGCACATGGATCTTTTTGGTCCAACTAAGCATGCTGGCCTAAGTGGAAAAAGATATGGCTTTGTTATAGTTGATGATTATTCTAGGTTCACATGGGTGATTTTTCTAAAACACAAAGATGAAGCATTTGAAAGTTTCAAAACATTTTTTAAGAAGGTTCAGAATGAGAAGGGTTCTAACATTGTTGCAATTAGAAGTGACCATGGAGGAGAATTTGAAAATGCTTTCTTTAAAACCTTTCTTGAAGAGAATGGTGTGTCTCACAACTTCTCTTGTCCAAGAACTCCTCAACAGAATGGTGTAGTTGAAAGAAAAAACAGAACATTGCTAGAAATGGATAGAACATTGCTCAATGACTCAAAAATTGAAAAATACTTTTGGGCTGAAGCAGTAAATACTGCTTGCTACATTCTGGACAGAGCAAAAATTAGAAAAACTCTAAACAAAACCCCATATGAACTATGAAAAGGTAAGAAGCCTATTATCTCTTATTTCCATGTATTTGGCTGTGACTGCTATGTTTTAAATAAAAAGGACAATTTAGGAAAGTTTGATGCTAAGTCTGACCCTCCATTATATTTGGGATATTCTCTCACATCAAAAGCATATAGAGTGTTCAATCTTAGGACTAAAGATGTTGAAGAAAGCATGCAAGTTATGTTTATTAAAACTAACAGCTCAACAGATAGAAATGAAGATGATGAAATAAATGCTGAGAAAACAGATGAGAAGGGTGATGAATTAAATGAGAAAGTTGAAACTGGGTCAGCACCCAACCCTTCTCAAAGCTGAACTACTAATTGTTCAAATTTATGTTGATGACATCATCTTTGGAGCTACTAATGAAAAGCTTTGTAATGACTTTGGAAATCTAATGAAGAGTGAGTTTGAAATGAGTTTGATGGGGGAACTAAGATACTTTCTTGGTTTACAAATCAAACAACTTAAGAAGGGTATCCTTATTTCTCAAGATAAATATATCAAAGATCTTCTTAAGAAATACAAAATAAGTGATGCAAAAGCTATGGCTACCCCAATGCACCCTTCTGCAAGTATTGTAAAAGATGAGAAGGGTAAGCCTGTTTCTGAAAAGGAGTACAGAGGCATGATACGCTCTCTATGATACCTCACTGCAAGTAGACCAGACATAGTCTTCTCAGTAGGACTGTGTGCTAGATTTCAAACTGCTCCAAAAGAATCACATCTTACTGCTGTCAAAAGGATTTTCAGATATCTTGTTGTAACACCTAATCTTGGTCTGTGGTACAAAAAGAAAACACATTTTGAGCTTATAGGGTACTGTGATGCTGACTATGCTGGAGACAAAGTTGAAAGAAAAAGCACAAGTGGTTCTTGTCAAATGATTGGGGAGTCACTCATCTCATGGTCATGTAGAAAACAAAGTACAATTGCCCTATCAACAACAGAAGCTGAATATGTCTCAGCTGCTGGCTGCGGCTCTCAAATTCTATGGATCAAAAATCAACTTGAAGACTACTCTTTAAGTTATTGAGGTATTCCAATATTCAGTGATAATACTAGTGCTATAAATTTGTCCAAAAACCCCATTCAGCATTCTAGGTCAAAGCACATTGATATTAAGCATCATTTCATTAGAGATCATGTGCAAATGAAAGACATTGAACTTGTTTTTGTGGATACTAAACATCAACCAGCTGATATTTTTACTAAACCCCTCTTAGAGGAAAGTTTTAGTTACATTAAAAGCATGCTTCATATGATTGAAACCCCCTCAGATGAGAAGGGTCATGACCAGCAACCTTCTCAACCATGAGAAGGGTCATAACCCTCAACCTTCTCAACTATTGAGAAGGGTCATCAGATGCATATGACCATAAAAATACAAAAAGATTTTATGTTGTGTGTTGTTTGTTTCATCTATTGTTCGCATTTATATTGTTTGTGTGCTTTATTCTTTTTGTCTTAGGTTAGTTGTATTAAAAAATTCCCAAAAATAGGAACCTAGCCGTTTCAATGGCTCTTATCTCTTTCGTCTCTCTCCAATCTAAATGTGTCTTGTCCAAACGGTTACACATCAGTCAAGAACCTCTTAACCGTTGGACAATAACTGCTCTGAAGTAATTAAGAGGCATTACTTCATCCTCTTTCTCTCTTATTAACTCACGAAACAGTCATTGTTCTTTTCCAAAAATCCCTAAGTCAGAAAATGGTGAGAACCAAAAACACTGAACCCATTTCAACGTACTCTGATTCGAAATCACTAGAGACATATCCTAGAATTCCTAACTTCATTCTCGTTGGTCCATCTCAGAAACCCGTTGACGTAAAACCTCTGAAATCACGCCTTGAAAAGATGAAACACACTCCAAGTGGAAATCCAAGAATATCCATGCGAGTTAAGTTTCATTCCGCCTCTAAAAACACTACTGGTACTTCCCCAGATGCTCCTATTAATGTTGAACAACACAAAAATCCTGAAGACAAAACAGAGCATCCAGTAGTTGCAGAACAGAAGGTTGAATCCTCTCAACCAGTTGCGAAATCTACTAAAAAGGTTCAAGCGAAGAGAAATATGGAGAAAGGAAAGAAGGTTGAAGTCCCTCTTCCTCCAAGTGGTAAGAAGGGTCAACCACTCAAGAAAAGGAAGGAACCAGAAAAGACAAAATGGGCTTCAAAACCCATTGGCTCTGGAATAGTTTACTTACCTGAAGAGATTGGAAAATGTGGTTGGAACATTACTCCATTTCTCGTTCAACAGAATTGGGAAAGGTTCATAGCTTTGGATGATTTGGTCTACAAAGAAAGGGTAAGAGAATTCTTTGCCTATGCTACAATCAAATACGATCCTCCACAAATCACCACTTGGGTCAAAAACAAAGAGTTTACTGTATCCTCCATCTCTCTTGGAAGAGATCTCAACATACCAGATCAAGGAACTCAAGTCTATGATGAATCCTGGTATAAGTTGATGGTAGAAGAAGTTAAGACCACCCTTCTCAAAGATCCTTCTCTCCCTATAACAGCTCCCAATCTAAAAGACATGATTAGAATCCTTCACCATATATTCTCACACACTCTTCTTCCTAGGGATGGTCATTTGAGAAAGTTACTACTGGTGACTGTATAATTCTATATCATCTTATCACTAACACACCCATAAGTCTTCCCTTTCTCATGATTCATCACATGATACATGCAATTAGGGCAGATAAAACATCCACTTCCTTACCCTATGGCAAGGCTCTCACTAGAGTGTTCAATCATTTCCTGATTGACATTCCCGGCGATGACGGTAGCATAGAGAAGAAAATCTTCATAGCCAAGAATCTGAAACTCATGGGGATTGAAGTTACCACTGAAGAAGATAGGAAGAAGAAGAAACAGAAGACTAAGTCAATAGCTAGTGTGTCCACAGAGGTGGAAACAGAATAATCACTTGCTGAAGTAATAAGAAGGGAGACAAAAAGCAAGAAAAAGAATGATCCTATTCCACAAGAGAAGAAAAAGGCTTCTGAGAAAGGTTCTGAGATGGAGGTAGAACCTTAGAAGGATGAAAGAGTTGAGACAAATGATCTTGAGAAGGATCAAGAAAGACTTGGTGAGAAGGATGACTCACAAGAAAATGAGGAAAGAGTGTCTGAGAAGGTTCAGGACACTGAAGAAAATGCTGAAAAGGAACATTCTCAGGAGGAGTATGCTTCCAAAGAACTTGAGAAGGGTCCTCAAGAAGAATCTGATGATGAGAGAACCATCACAGATAAGAAAGATGATTCAGATCATTCCTCCTCAAAAACGACTATGGCTCCATTGACTAAAGTATACGCTAGAGGAAAAGAGAGAATTGTATGGAAGCAAGTTGATCAAGAAGTAACTAGTAATTTGGTGCAGCAATTTGACACTGTTGCTTCTGGTGAAGAGTTAAACACACCAGAGAAGAATTTTGGTGGTGAAAATTCAGGAGAAAAGACCGAGGAATTGCACCACAACTCATCAAGTGGAAATGGTTCTGAGAGAACAGTAGTGCTTGAAGATTTAACTCCATTCAATTTGAATGTTGAGGCTACTGAAGAACCACCACATGAGGTGGCAATTGAGGAAAATCAAGAACAAGATGAACAAGAAGCTGAGAAAGAAGTGTCTGCTCAAGCTGAGAAGAGTGAAACTGCTGAAGTTGAGAAGGTTGATTCTCCTCAAGAAACCACATATGGTAATGCTTCTGAACCTCTAACTCAAACCATCCCAACATCACTATAGGGGGAGCTTCACTTTAACACCTCCTCACCCATCATTCAAACCCCCCCCTCAATGTTCCATGAACAAATGCCTACACTTCCAACTTTCTCACCTGTCACAACTATACCATTCTCAGTCCCACATTTCTCACCTCCACAACTCCCTATAGCAACTGCACCTCAAACAGAACCATCACCAAATCCCACTCTCTCACGTGTTACATCCCAGAACTTTGATCAACTCCTAGTTGCCATCAATCCAGAACATGGCATCTCCCCACTCAAAACTGGAAACACCTTAACCTCCTCAAATATCAACCAATTTCTCAATCTGAACCAATCACCACTAGATGACTCCCCTCAACCAAAATATCCTTCCATCAACACTCAATCTCACCCTTCTGACATACCATCAAAATTTGGGTCTCTTGATTCCTCTTTCTTTAATACTGGCCAACCTTCTGGCGTGGCACAAGAGAAATTTGCCGAGGAATCTAAAGAGGAAAGCCCCTCTGCTCCTGAAGCTCTGGTCATTCACATGTCTAAGATGGAGAAGATGATGAGAAAAGTGAAAGCTCTGCTGAAAAATGGGCTTGAAGGTCAAGCAATTCTGCAACAAGGGAAAAGAGCTTAAGCTGCTAGAGATGAGCAGTATCAGTCATGGATTCTGTAGCAAGGGATGAGCAGTATTAGTCATTGTCATACCCCAATTTTGTCCGCTTCTTTTTACTTTTTTTTTACTAAGTTAGTTTCGAGCTTACTTGGGGCCTACTCTTCTTATTCGGTCCTACGCTTGTGAATTTGGGCCTTATTTTAGCGTTTGTTGAATTTGAGCTTCGTTTTAGCATTTGTTCAATTCGAGCCCGATTTTAGCGTTTGCGATTGGGCTTGATTTTAGCGTTCGTTCTAATTGGGCTTCATTTCAGCCATTTTTCTAAGTTGGGCCTATGTTTGGTTTTGATTGGGCTTGGCCCAATTTAATCATTCTCATCCACTTCAACCAAAAACAAAAATCTGTCCAAACAGCAGCTTATAAGCATCCCAAAAAATAAAAATCAGAATTAATAAAAACTAATTTACAATAATCCAAAAATCCAAAAAAAATTAAATTAAAAAATACAAAAAACTACATCAAAAGGGCCAAAATGGCCAGATCCGAAAATAATAATAAAAATACAAAAAAAATCAAAAAACGAAATGCATAAGAATAACAGCAGCAACAGCAGCTTCCTAGCTTCCTTGGGCCTGTTCTTGCTGAGCAAGTTTCCTCCAGAGGTCCAAGTACCTGAAAAAGGAAAGAAATGGAGAGGGATCAGCAAAACCCTAATTTTTTCTACCTATATAAGCAAGCCTTGACACAGCAATTAGACAGGGAAACTACATAGAATTCAGAACCAAAAGATTAGGGTTTTCACATTGAAACCCTAATCACAAAACACTAAAGAATCAGAAACAGAAGTAGCAAGAGCAGTCAGGGTAACAGTAGCAGTGATTTACAGCAATCAAACAAGTTCAGAATCTGGAAAAACAGAAGCAAAGAAAGGCAGCGGAGCAAGCCACAGGAAGTTTTACAGAAGCTGGAATTTGAGGTTGGTTTTTGTCTAATTTAGTATAAAATAGGTCTCTTTGTAAATAAATTGTATTTGTTATTAATCCGAAATCAGCATCAAAGCAGTATATATTCAGATTATTAGATTAGTAATACGAATTGTATATATAAACTCTAAAATAATTAGGCTCAGTTTATGTTTTTTTCTAAGAAACATTGATACTGTAAATAGGCTAGGGTCTAAACAAAAGAATCTTTAGGTTTGTAAATAGTCTAGAATTTTCAAGTTAATTAGGATTCTGCCTATGTTAAAAGAAAACGAACATAGGAAACAATATCAGAAATCAGTTGTAAACCGATTGGGGTTTTGATTATCTGTTTTAGAAAAGAAATTAGCAGTTAAGTTTGAAATAGAAAATTAGGGTTTAGTTTTTAAAAGGAATCAGGAGCCAGGCAAAAACAGAAATCAAAATGGAAAAGAGACAGACAGAAAACAGAACAAATCAGAACCGAATCCGTACCTCTTAGCTCTGGCCACCGTAGACGGTGGCCGTCCTCCTCAAACCGCCGTCGTCACGCCCCCCAATTGAACCGTAGCCGTCGTGATGTTCTCCCTGTCCCGAACCTCCTCGCGACGTTCTCCTCGCCGTTGCCACCGTGTCACAGAACCAAGCCCGTCTCCGTTAAGCTCCGTGGAAACCACCACCATCGTCGTCGCCGGAGACGACGCGAATCTCTACCGCCGTTGGTCTCTCCCTCTCCCCGCGTCGTCTATCCCTCTCTTTCTCTCCACGAAATCCCTCTCTCCTCGCCGTCAAACTCAACGGAGCCACCGTCCGTCGTCACCCACACCATCGCCGGTCACCACTCCGCTTCCCTCTCAGTCGCACTCTCCTCCTCCCGCTCCGTGATCTGCTCTCTCTCTCTCTCCGTGATGTAAGGCGAAAATTTCGCCTGGAATCTCTCTCTCTCTTGCGGCGCCGCAGCCATGGAAGGGGAAGGGTGGATTTTGAAATGAAAATAGGGTTACGGTTTTTAGGGTTGGGCTTTATATAGTGTCTCCTATTTTAACTTTTTTTTTAATTTTATTTTTAATATTCAGATTCATAATCACACCCCACGGATTAACGCATACACCCCTCCCTCACTTAAGCCCAGTTTCGCATACTGGGCCCTCAGATGCGAACTGGGCTTCTGTTTACACCCCAGATTTTATAATACAGCCCTCCTGCCACTTGCATACCATTTTACCATTTCACCCCCCTTTTTCTCGTTTTAATTTAATTTATTTCTCTTCGAGACAAAATAGTTTCTCATAAATCAAAAACTTTTGTTAATAGTCTTGTGAAGCCTTTGCTTGCATGATTATTAACAACGAGGTACTAGTGGTGATCACTTGGAGCCTTTGCTCAACTGATCATCATGAATGCCTAATTTTCCTAAAAATTTTCACTAAATCAAAAACTTTGTTAGTAGTCTTGCGAAGCCTTTGCTTGCATGATTATTAACAATGGAGTGCTAGTGGTGATCACTTGGAGCCCTTGCTCAATTGATCATCATGAAAGCTTGATTTTCAAAATTAAACAAGATAAAAAACAAAAACCTTTTTCAGGACAAACAAGAACTACGTAGCTTTGAATTCTCCATCGCACCGGGAGATACGTAGGAGCGGGCCATGTCCCGTCAAGCACTTCTTTTTAAAAACCTTTTTTTTCCCCCTTTCTCTCCAAAAATAAAATTTTTTATTAAGTTCTTTAATTCATTTTCAATAAGAAATAAAGAGGCAAATTAGATATTTTTTCAAATCAACACTTAAAACCACACATTTAATTAAAGGTTCCCTCTCAGTAGAGAGGACGCGTGAGGTGCTAATACCTTCCCCGCGCGTAACCGACCCCCGAACCCAAAACTCTCAGTTTTCAAAGGCCAATCGCTTTCCAATAAAAGGTTTTCCTAATATTTTCCTTGATAAATATTAGTGGCGGCTTCATTGTCTTAAGAAAAGTTGTGAACGAGGAAGGTTCTCCCTCGGGGACTTTTTCGGGCGCAACAGCTGGCGACTTCACTGGGGAGACTAAATTTTTTTTTAAAAAGTGGGTCAAGCCTAACTAATTAAATGTGTGGTTTATATGATTGATTTGAATATCTTGCTTTGCCTCTCTTCTTTTTCCTTTTTCATAAGCATGTTACGTCCATGTGCATTCTTATTCTATGTTTGCTTTTGCAATAGATAGTTACTTCTTTGCTTAGTTCCCTCATGCATTTCTTCCCCTTTCTTATCATGTACAGTCCCCTTCTTCTCTGCTCCCTTTCCTATGGTAAGCACATGCATACTTCCCTTTTCTTATCATGTCCCCTTCTTCTTTGCTCCCTTTCTTGAGGTAAGTAGTGCATTGTTATTGGCACCCTAGATTAGTTTATATTGGATCGATATTGAACCCTAGGATAAACAACATGCTATTTGTCTGGACTGCTCTGGATTTTCATTTGCAGGTGGGGAAGGGTAGTTATTCCTAGGTGTTGTGCCCTCGACACACACTTCACATCCTATACTTGTGAGCATTGAGTGGGGCCTAAAACCCAAGGTCTGAACAAAAACCTAGGAGAGTGGGAACGATTAGTGACTGCCATTCGTAGACCTTTGTCTGTATGGCTCTCATGAAAGTTCCGCCCAAGAGTGCTCTTTGTCATGATGCCTCACACTCGGTAGCTTTCTACGATTGTGGGTGCCATCATGAGAGAGACTTTAGCTCTTGGTTGCCATTGTAAGGAAGTGATTAGAACCTACATGGGAGGATTACCCCTTTCGTCGACTTTAGACCCTAGGATTCCCACCCTTTGTAGGACACGGGGGCACGCCTTTGTTTGTTGCATTAGTTTAGGCATTCCTTTTTCTTAAACTCTTTTTCAAAAATCGTAGAAAATAATGTCCTTAGTCTCTTACCCTCTTTTTATGTAAATGACACATCATTTCACATTCACATCATTTCGCATTCACATCATTTCGCACCATTGCATTTGCATCTAACAAAAGTTTGAAACAAACAACTTTCATCATTGGCATTCTTCATGCATTAAAGTTTGTTTGCCGGAGATCGCGACATAACATCGAACCTTGTCATAGGTGTGTAAGAAGCGACATGGAATCCAAAGGCAAAACCACATTCAATTCGAGGTTCCCCATCGTAAAAAAGATTGATGTAACTAGGTTGAAGGAGTATGCTTCCCTATTAGGTCCTATTGAGCTTCGGTCCTTCGACAAAACTTATGGGAACATCCACAAGTTATTACAGTTAGAAGTACAAGAGAGCGCCATCGCCGCCCTATGTTGGTTCTATGACTCTGAGATTAGATGTTTTCTTTTCAAGAACTTCCAAATGGCACCTACCCTAGAGGAGTATGAGAAGATTCTGGGTTTTGATCGCTCAGAGGCTAGACCTTACCAATATCAGAGGCAGTATTATTCAGATGAGAAGTTTGCTTCCTTGTTACAAATCAGCGTAGAAGAAGTGCGGTCCCACAAAGTTAAGCGTAACAAAATATTTGGGTTTCCTCAAGAGTACTTTGAAAGTTTGATGACTAGCTATGTAGCATCAAATGATTGGGTTTCTTTCAAGCAAGTACTAGCTTTGACCATCTTCGGCATTGTTCTTTTCCCTCAGATTGAGAAACATATAGATGAAACCGCTGTTGGCGTGTTCATAGCTTTCAAGAGTGCAAAAAGTCTCATCAACCCGGTTCCCGCTATTCTCGCCGAGACCTATCGTGCCTTCACCCGCCATCATGAGTTCCGAAAGGATAAGATGTGTTGTTCCTTCCCTGTGCTATACGCTTGGTTGATCAGTCATGTGTGCATTAACAAAAGTGAAGTTGGGGACCTGCTTTCCTACGCCTTGGGTTGCAATCCGAAGACTATGAGCCCTCAAGAGTGGAAGGATACTCTCAAGAACCTTGATGCTCTTCAAATTCGGTGGTACTTGCACAAGTTTTTGGAAGATAGACCCTCAGTGATATTCCAATGTGGCAGTTTCCAGAACGTTCCTCTCATGGGAACACAGGGATGCATCAATTATAACCCGTCTTTGGCCTTGAGACAACTCGGGTACCCTATGCGGGACTCACCCTCCGAAGCTATGTTGTTCCGTTTTTACCTCCATGAGGGGATCCCTAAAGACGAGGACTTACTTCGGCGAGTCTTGCAAGCTTGGGAAACCGTGGTGCGGAAAAACAAGGGCGAGTTATCTAAAAGGACCACTGCTATCTCCTTCACTCAATGGCTAGAAAAGAGGATTAAGGAAACTCGATCATCCAACCAAGGAATGCCATCACTTGAAGAGAAAATACCAGAGCCCCACGTTCCCCTAATTGAAGAACTAGAAGAAGTTAAGTTGGCCTTATCAAGAGCAGAAGAAGAGAAAAGGGCTTTGCAAAACAGATTGGGAAAGGTGATGCAAGACAAGCGGAAGCTAGAAAATGAAAATGCTCTTCAAACTGCCGCTATTGAAGCAACCAATAGGAAGCTTGAAATAGAAGAAGAGAGCAAGAGGGGAATTCAGAAATATTTGGAGGGAGCTAAAGAAGAAGTAAAGAGGTGCGTCTCAAGGATGAATGAGGCTGTGGCGGAAGCAAGGGAATGGAAGAAATCATATACCAAGTCAAAGAGGGATGAGAAAATGGTTAGGGAGGCGCTAGCTAGGTCAAAAGAAGGATTCCAAAGGATGAAGTTTGAAATGGAGAACCAAGTGGAAAACACCAGGCAAGATAGAGAGTCTATCATAGGGATCTTGAAAGAATATCAACAAGCTTTGGAGTTTGAACAAGGAAGGTCGGATGAATTGAAGAGGAACTTCCAATACCTAAGGGAATCTTATGGGCAAGTGCAAGCAGAAAGCCGGTACTGGGAGGAACGCTTCATGGCATTAATTGGCAAAATAGAAGACCAAGAAGTCATCAAGGAGCTAAGGGATGAGATTCGGCTTTGGAGCAGCAAATTTTCAAAGCTAGCAGGGCTAGCTAATCAAGCTGTGAGAGTTGTTCCCAAGAAGCTAAGAAGAGCTGAAGCAGAAATGAACCCTTGCAACACTCCGGCCAAGGTGCGTGAGTTTGTCGAGTATTGCAAGATCCTGACAGAAGAACTCATGGAGAAGGCCAAGGGGGCAGCCGAAAGCAAGAAGAGAAAGAGGAAGGAGAAATTGAAGGCTATATGCCTCTGAAGTCCACTTTAGATCATTGCAATAATTCTTAGGAAATTGTAATTTTCTCTAAAAAGTTGTAATTTTCTTTGATATTGTACTTTGTCCTCAGAATATTGTACTTTGCTTTTCCCTCGAGTTTGAAGTATTCTTTCCTTTTGAATAAAGTGTGTTCGTTTTGCCTATTGTTTCCAACTTCGTTGCAAAAAATAATAGCAAAAAATAAAAAAAAAAAAATATAAAAATAAAATGATTTTTAGACCTACACGCCTATGACAAGACT